>CM042149.1:80978043-81003043 GCA_023376005.1 Doryteuthis pealeii
ATATATATATATACATATACTTATATGTGTGTATATATATGTATACATTATATATATATATATATATATTGGTAAGATAACGAGAACACTATTGCTCTCTCTCTCTCTCTCTCTCTCTCTCTCTATATATATATATATATATATATATATATATATATATATTATATATATGTGTGTGTGTGTGTGTGTGTGTGTGTGTGTGTGTGTCCGTGTTTCTATGTGTATCAGTGTGTGTGTGGGGGGGGGTGTTCCATTTATGATTGGATAAAAGATTCGGATGTCAGAGAATGGAGCCTGCAAAGTAATTTTATTCTAAGTCTCCGAACACTTTTGTGAAAGGTAAGAAGTCGAAAATCCTGAACAAGTGTACAAAGACATTTGAAGTCTCCAGCTTATCCGGCAGAATAACTTAGACGTGTTCGGCGACGTTGTAACCAGCACACAAATGCATTGCATTCACCATCCTCTAAGGATAAAGCATCCTCTGAACGAACGTAGAAGAAAAGAGAGAGCATCGATGTACACAGACAGGCATACCTACTCTTCTCAATTCTGTACACTTCGAAATTCTAAGCGTCAGCTCGGTCCACTTTGAGGAATAATGCTAAGGCTTGAAATTAAAGTAAAAGCATTATTATGCAGACTTTACTCTTATTGCTTCACCTTGTCAGCTAGGGCTGTTGAATATGCCGACTGCACCCCTACATAGGCAAAAGACCACCCTGTCAATTCGGGCTGTAGAATATGCCGACTGAACCCTTTCATAGGTGTAAGACCCCCCTCTCAGATGAGGCTCTAGAATACACTGACTGCATCCCTACATAGATGTAATACCACCCTGTTAACTCGGGCTGTAGAATATCCCGACTGCACCCCTACATAGGCATAAGACCACCCTTTCAATTCGGGCTGTAGAATACATTGACTGCACCTCTGCATGGATGTAAGACCCCCCTCTCAGATGGGGCTGTAGAATACACTGACTATAGAATAATCATACTAGTTCCAATTACCGTCGAATTGGTAAGACAAGGTAGCAAGAAGTCGTAACTTAATACGAACCTGATTTGCTGCAAAAACTACTGCAAAATGGCAGGTTATTTATGAAGCCTCAGAACATCATACAAACCAAGCAGCCAATCAGGACTCAAGGAATGGAATCACCCAAATGCATGAGTGGACTATTCTGAATTCCCATAAGTCCCAGTTGTCTTGACAACTTATCGGTCACTCCGGCCTATTTTACTTTACTGACTGCATCCCTGCATAGGGGTAAGACCACCCTGTCAACTCGGGCTGTAAAATACGCCGACTGCACCCGTACATATGCGTAAGACCACCCTGTCAGCTGGGGCTTTAGAATAAGCTTACTGTACCCCTTCAGAAGAGTAAAAAACCCGATTAGACCATCTGTTGGGCGTGGGTGGCGACATGTGATGCTTATCAATACACAAAGTTAATGAAAATTATTTGTAGCATTTTATTAATACACACCTCTTATTATAATGGAGATTATGTAACTGTCTGTAACCGAAGCTACGTCACTACCGACGTCACGATTACCTGAAAGTTATATTCTCAACGATCATGAAATAGTCATAATCTAATCTTAATTAGCATCTTATTTAGTAACGATGATATCTACTCTTGCTGAGTTAGATTTGCCGCAAACCTGCTCATATTATTAATGCATTTAAAATCCTAAAATATATGTTATATATCTCTAAGAAATAGAGATACATACTATATTGGTGGGAATAATTTTCATAATGATTTTAACAAAACTGAGTTCAATAAATAATCATTTGCTGTTATTGATTTCTAATACTATCATGTTATTCTCAAACGTATCAAAAGCAATATATATATATATATATATATATATATATATATATATAATTTGATATAGAAATCAATTAAAATAAAATTTTAATTACAGTTTTAATGTTAACTGTAATATTTTTATATTCGTTATTATTTAGTTTCGTCAGTCTTTCTCATATAATATAATTTTTCATTACATTGAAACTTAAATACTTGCGACAAGGGATGAATACTTTTGCTAGTTGAGTTAATGCAAATTCTTTCTACCAATTTTATACACATGACGTCAAAGAAATCATATCAAAGATAACACAAGATTTGGCATTAAATAGCCCGCAGGGATTGATATGCCATTAAGCACCAACCAAGCAATGCCTCATTATTTGTTTAAAACAAATTTCAGTAAAGACTCGAAGAATTCTCTGGGGTTTTGAGATAAAAACTTATGGCAATCCCTCAACCCTTTTATATATGTGCTAGAAGCGGTGGCTGAGGGTATTCTGGTTAAAACTACATCTAGCGAGGAAGTTCCAATTCTGGAACCCTGGGGGAGTGTAGATTTTCCATTCATTGCCATTACTTCCAGGTCGACTCTGACTCCGATTGGTAGCACCTCTTAAGGCCCCGTCTGTTGGGTATACAGATGAAAAAAAGAGGCACAAAGTGTAATGGTTACCTTCGTAGGAAATGGACACGACGAACCGAATTCAAATCCTGGACGAGGCTGTTTAAATTTTACAAAGCGCTACTACCCTTGGGTAAGGTATGAATCCAACTACTCTCCCACAACTATGAGTAAATAGTAGGACAGACTGGGATCTTTAACCTTGTTAGGCAACCAGCATAGGAGAAGGAAAACTGAATTCAAACCTTCAAATTCCGCTTAAGAAATTGAGCTAGTGTCGCATCCTGCTTGTGATTAGGGTTTAGATAAATATATAAAGAATTTTCTAATAGAATGGATTAATTTTTTAGTTATTTAGAGCTAAGTAATTAAATATGAATCACTATTGTTCAAAAGAAATGCTTTGTCCCTTAGATACTCTTAACCTAAATGCTGTACTAGTTGATGTGGTTTAAAATGTAAGGACTGATGGCTAAGAGATACAGTAGACCTTATGTCATTATATATATATATATATATATAATATATATATATATATATATATATATATATAAGGGTTTTGTAATTTGCTTGAAGCATTGTGTTTATGTTGGTTGGTTTTGAAAGCTATCACAATGCAGGTGTAAAGAAAAAAGAAGGTAACTGTGGTGTTGTTTGTTAACCTGTGATTTATTCTCAATTCTTAATATTTCGGGATAAAAATCCCTTCTACAAAGATTACTAGAACTGAAGTTGTGGCTAGTGGTTGTTCATTCTCAGGTCTTCCAAATTCTGTGTGTGTGTGTATGTGGGGGTGTGGTACTTGTTTATGTGTGTGTTTGTGTGTGTGTGTGTATGCACGCGCTTATGTCTGTGTGTCTGTTCATTTCCTTTTTTAAAAAAATTATTATTCTAGATTTGGCTCGCCCTCTAAGCATGTTTTTTTTTTTACTAACAGGACCGTCTGATCCCTTTTTAAAATTATATATATATATATATATATATATATATATATATATATAGTCTCTAACTATCCTGCTGAAGTCCCGGTTTCGATTTCTGTCGGAGGGAAATCGTTAGTATATATCGCTGATGAGACTTAATAAAGTTGAAACAGTCTGTACGATATTCTACACACCGAGTAATTCTTTGCGAAATTCACTTGTCATTATTATCTTCTATAATTATCGAATTCATGCGATATGCGCATTGTAATTGCCTTCAAGCAAAAATATAAATATTAATATATATATATATATATGTGTGTGTTTTGATTGAGTTTGAAAAATTAATACCCAACAAGAAGAAAGAAAACAAAACGTGTTCGGCATAAAATAAGCCAACAAGGCTTGACATGCCGTAAAATCCAACTGACAACATCTCTTAATACCCGTTTGCTATGTTAGTTGTTACAAGAAGAATATCCGGGAAGGTTTAAACACATACCATTCCCCAAGAAAATGACTACAGAGCTGTATTCATATTAAGTAGCTAGATAGAAACAGTTACGTCATATCCGTCCAGGCACCTAGCATTTGTAAATTTTCAGCATTCACTTTATAGAGAGATATCCGTGTACAGATAATGTAGCCTTAAGCACACACATTGCATAGTTAATAAATAGCAAAAACAAACAAAAACTAACTACATATTTGTGCGTTTATATAAAGCCAACCGAATAATACTCAAATCTGAATACATCCCTGTCGGTGGGGCTTAGAATACGCTGATTGTATCACCTGCAGAAATGTAAGACCCCTCCTCCCTCCAAAAAAAAAGATGACGATATTGTTACTTATATTTATGAAAAGGTGAAGGATTCTAATTCGTATTTCTCAATAATCTCAGTAATATAGAAAATTTAGTAGGAAGCGCGTGGTGTAATGGTTAAAGACATGGGAAATGGACTCGTCGCGCCGAGTTCAAATCCTTGACGTGGTAATGGCATTTCACTTAGCGCTAATAGCCTTGGGAAAGGTATAAATCCTATTCTCCCTCCAGCTATGGGTAAATAGTAGGGAAGACTGGGCTCTTTAACCTTAGTTAGACAACCGGTCTAGGAGAAGGAAAACTCTGAATTCAAACCTGTTGAACTCCGCTTAAGAAATTGACCTTGTGTCACATCCTGCTCGTGCGGAGGGGTTGGTAAATATGAATGTATGTAAATTGAAAATTTGGATGATTTAACTCTTTGCCTACCAAATTTCCTTCAACGGCTGTACTAGATTATTATCTTTTTTTTTTACCAGTAGGCTGGGATATTTCAAAGTTCACTATCTATTCAGCTCAGAACTCAGTCTATTGAAATAAAGCCCTATTGTAATAGTAATCTGTATTCTTCTCAGATATAATTAACTAAGCATCATTTTTTGTACTTTGCTTGGGCATGGTAGGAGATCCGCTATGAGCGGCTTAAAGTAACGAAAGAGTTAAAGAATGACGTTCAGTTGAAAATGTGTCTGGAATTATGTTTATTCCCAAATCTAGCTCATTTTAAGCGTGTCTACCTAATACAAATCTCGCTATTATGAACCGTTTTTCAAGAGTTAAAATATGCATATACAATGAACGTGATTCCTTAACCTCTCGTCATAAATTAACCCCAAGATGACAAAATCTATAAAAATTTTCGTATTCTATAGGACTGAATACAAAAAAAAAAACCAAAACACAAAGGATGTAGACATGAATATACAATGAACGCGATTACCAAACCTCTAGGCATGGAATTACCTAGAGGGATTGACATGCCGTTAAAATCAATCAAATCATTTTATAATCGATAGGTATAGGTAAAAAAAAACACAATTATAATGCGTAAGAAACGCAGAAAAAGGTTTGAAAAAAATCACCAAACAAACATTGCTCGCAATTTGAAACATAAAAAAGCCTTATTTATTCTTTTTTTTTTTTTTTTTTTAATAATCTTTCAATTCGATCGTTTTACATTAAAACCCACACAAACGTAGACTGCACTAGTTAACTTATTATTGTATATGCAAATGTAACAACTATTATGGGATAGATGCATTAATTTAAAAAAAATTCTTCATTAGAAACAAAAACTACCATTAAAACGTCTGAGCTGCACTTTGCTCTGCTAACGATTTATTCCATTTTCGATCGAAATATTTCTTTTTTAACTCGTGTAGAATTATCTTTTTCTGTTGAATTACTCAAGACACAGAAAGCCATTGTTATAGATCGTTTTAATATTTGTCGTCCCAATGTTTAGTTTCTAGAATTCATTAGACGTTCAAAAACTAATACAGCAAATTCTGTTTAACTGCCTGAATTTTTGACGCAAAAATATTTTTTCTGTCTCCTTCCAATGCCAAATTGCAATTTTAAGTTGGTTGTATTATACGGCATTTCAACCCAATTTGTGTAATTTTATGCAGAAGACATTTTGTTTCTTTTTTCTTGTTGGGTATTAATCTTTTTTTTAAACTTTAAAAGATTTTTCATACTCATCATTTTAATAGATGAGACCCTAACATGAATCACGATGGACCTGGGATTAATGGCAATAAAGGGGTACTCCATATTACCAAGTTTCAGAATTGGAACTTCACCACTAGATGCCATTTAACGTCATACCTAGTAGAGTGCAATTTTAGACAATAACTGTCGACTTACTATAAAAACAATACGGGCATTCGTCTTCATCTGAATCAGTAAAAGGATATTTTCTTTATCTTATGAATTGGTGATAATACATTTCTTAAATCTTTTATTTCTGCCTTGTGTGTATTACTCATTGTGAAGAATTTTATTACCTATGGGGTAGAGCAACTCGGCCAACTTGTTGATTTGGGTCAGTAGAACACGCTGACTGCATCTCTACAGAGGGGTAAGACCCCCCCCCCCCCAATGGATCCACCTGTTGGCCGTGAGTGCTGATCTGTGATGTGACACGAGGTCAATTTCATAAGCGGAGGTTAACAGGTTGGAATTCGGAGTTTTCCTTCTCATAGACTGGTTACCTAGCCATGGTTAAAGAGCCCAGTCTGCCCTGCTATTTACCCATAGCTGGAGGGAGAATAGGATTCATACCTTTCCCAAGAGTATCAGAGCCATTTGAAATGCAAATAGTTTCGTCCACGAATTGAACTCTGGTCGACAAGTTTATTTCCTGTGACTACCATTAGACCACGCCCTGGTTAAATCGAACTAAATTCTAAATTCCACCATCATATGTCACCCAGCCGAAAGAAAAAAAACTACCAAAAATCAGGGAATTAACCGAATTTAATGAAATTTTCAGTGTTGATATATTAATGAATAAACGATATAAAAACTTTTACATTTTTTCAGGTCAGTTAACTTTAAACGATGTATCTTTGAACGCAACACAAATTCTCAAAGATACGTGGTTCAAAGTTAACTGACCTGAAACAAATGAAAAGTTTTAAAATAAAATAACTGGTGATTTATATTTTTATTCATTACTATATCAACACTGAAAATTTAATTAAATTCGGTTAATTCCCTGATTTTTGGTATTTTTTTTCTTTCGTCGGAGTGACATACGATGGTGGAATTTATGTTGTTAAGTTCGATTTAACCCACGCGCCCCCATGCTATTACGGATTTTGCTATTATAGTGCAATTAGAGAAGAGTACTATGTCAGTTGTTTTAAATCATCTTACCTTGGCAGTGCTAAAAATATCTCTGATCTTCAGATGAAATCAAAGACCTGACTTCTTAGTCCTGAGTATTTCCTTGAAGGGATTAAGATCTTTGAAAACCTACAATTCTAAGTAGTTGCTACTTTTGAAAGGTTTTTGATATATACGTTTGATATGTTTATTTAAGAACTCTTGAGAAATTCTGATTTTACGAGGGTCTATAACCTTGGTTAGACAACCAGTATAGGAAAGGAAAACTCTAAGTTCAAACCTGTTAAACTCCCCTAAGAAATTGACCTTGTGTCGCATCCTACTCGTGCGGATGGGTTGGTAAATATATATATAAGTAAATACAACCTTACATATGCTTTAAGTAAAAAAAAGATTCTTCTGAAACAAAGATACCAGGTTTTATTATTCAATTGAAACAGACAATAAGTGATATCGCTCCCTATCGTTCTTTCTTTCTTTTACCCACTGACGTGTAGCACGTTTCTTCTTTTTACCTTTCTTTCCTCACAATTACAAGGGTATGATCGATTATTTATCTGAGGTGATACACAGAGCATAACATTTTAATACATACATTTTTAAATCTTATGAAAAAAACCCAGAATGGTCCATTATTTATATGAAGCGATGACAGGGCATGACACACGTAGCGTATAAATGTAAAGTTAAATAAACTACATTGAAAAATAAAGTATTTCTACTTGCTATTTTTGAAAATGCTTTCGGCTTCCTGTAGAATAATCAAACTAAGTTCCAATTACCATCGAATTGGTAAGACAATGCAACAAGTAGTTGTAACTGAATACGAATCTATCTTGCTGCTACACTACTCCAGAATGCCAGGGTATTTATGAAGCCCCACAACATCATAGAAACCAAGCAGCCAATCAGATCTCAAGGAATGGAATCACCCAAATACATGAATGGACTATTCTTGATTTCCATAAATACCAACTGTCTTGGACACTGCTTCAGTTGTGCTTAGCCAGTTGCTGTTGCTCAAACCAACAGTATACTGACTGACTTCAATATGGCGCTAAACTGATTCCTGTCACTGGTGCTAATATTTCCCATCACTTAACAAAACAGTAATCCCTGCATCAGGGCCAGTATGTCTTACCCCCCAAAAGGCTCGATCGTTGGGGGACTGAATTTTTTTTGTTGGTCAGGGGGCTTATGTGACCCTCTGTCATTTTTTAAAAGCTGACGTTACATTGTCAGTCATCAATGGATATTATTGTGTATCTGTATTGTCAGCGCGTAATACACCTGAACTCCCAACCGGATGAGGGTCCCCTAATTAAAGTAATTGGTTAATTGCTAATGTAATTAATCAATTAATTAATAAGCGGTGTAATTTTCATTAAAACTGTATAATTCCCTGATATTTTTGATAACTTAGAAAAAAAAATGCTACTCCCATTTTTACATCGAGGAGTCATGGCCTCCCAAGTTGGGAAACACTTATTCATTACACAAGTAATTAATTAATGAATATGTGCTGTAATTTCTATTAGAATTTTATAATTCTCTGATTTTTGTTAATTTCGAAAAAAGTGCTACTGCCACTTTTACTTCGATGAGTCTTGCCCACCAGGTTGGGAAACATCTATTCGTTATAAAAGTTGTTAATTAATGAATATATAGAGTTATTTTCATTAAAATTGTATAATTTTCTGATTTTTGATAATTCAGAACAAAAGAGTATATAAATAGACATCTATTTATTATAAAAGTCGTTAATTAATGAATATGTTGTGAAATTTTCATTAAAATTGCACAATTCTCTGATTTTTGACAATTTAGAAAAAAAACTGCTATAGCCAATTTTCCTTCGAGAAGTCACGGCTCCCAGATTGGGAAACCTAAAAAATTGACATATAATAGAGGAGATCCTAGCGCCGACCCTGTCTTGTATTTTTATTCAAGGACAACAGGATGTATAGTAGCAAATAATTCAGAAAAAAATGCTATTGCCATTTTTTCTTCGAGGAGTCGCAGCCCCCAGATTAGGAAACCCTAAAATCCACATGTAGTAAAGAAGATTTTAGTAGGGTGGGGTTACCGAGATTCTTGCCTCGGTCCTGCCTTGTATTTTTGTTTAAGGACAAAAGGAAATATAGTAACAAATTCTGTCCAATTCTCTATAATAAGGCGAAGTCTGTTGGTTGGTTGGGTTTTACGGCATGTCAACCCCTTGGGTTATTTTATGCCGAATACTTCTATTGGTAAAAAAAAATGTTTAATGCTGACAAAGTTTTGAAATAATTTCATTTTTAATGGATAATACAATTTTGTTTATAAACTCATGTTTTCTATTTAACCCATAGATAGGACCCTAACAGGGACTACCACTCCGGGTCAGAGTGGACCCGGGAGCAATGGTGATGAAGGGTGCTCCACATTCCCCAAACCTCCAGAACTGGAACCTCACCATCAGATAAAGTTTAACGTCATTCCCAGGACATGTAGACCCACAACCACCGCCTTCTAGCACCCATATGATAAAAAGGGGTTGGGGATTGCCATAAAGGTAATAGGGTTGGGGCAATCATATAGGTGCTAGGGCTTGACGTGACCACCCGATTGATCAAAGGGGGGAGCTATCCGACCGCCCGTCTAGCCCAAGATAGGGCCAAAGTGGAGTATTGCAAGTCATGAACTGCTCATCCACCTGGGTCATGTTCTTAAGCATCACGGGTCGCCACCCACAGCCAACAGGTGGCCCATTGGGGGGGTCTTACCCCTCTGCAGAGGTGTAGTTGGTGCATTCTAACGCCCCAGCCGACAGGGCGGGGCGAAGTCTGGTGGGAATCAGTGCTTTCTTAAAGACAAGCTTTGAGCGTTGATTCAGAATTAACAGTCACACGTCATGATTCATCATTACACAATATCCGGTATTCATTTCAATGTCATCATTAACTTTTCTTTTTACTAAACGAAGGAAATTGGATGAGGTCAATTAAAGATTAAAATTCAAAAGAATTGAAAGTGCGTAGGAAAAAGACATTTCAATCAGCAACGTCTTTCATCATCAGTAATGACAGACGATTTCGAAGTGGAAGAGTCAGTCATTTGATTACAGAATTGTCTTCTATCAAGTCAAACCAGTTGTATTGTAGCACGGCTTATATCACCAAAATACAAGACATGCCACATCGACATCAACACATGGGAGGCTTATGCAGAAGACCGTACGACCTGGCGCCTCCTTGTCAAACAATGAACGAAAAGAAGTGAAAAAGAGAGGAAAAAGCCGCCTATGCTTTAAAGACGTCTGCAAGAAAGACATGAAGACATTCAACATCAACACCAACATATGGGAGGTTAGTACAGAAAACTGAGCAACCAGGCGTCCCTTGTCAAACAAGACACGAAAAGGAGGGAAAAAGAGAGGAAAGAAGCCGCCACAAAAAGAGAGCCATAAGGAAGGAGAGACAACAGCAGGTCCAGCAAGCATCACCATTTGTTTGCAATCACTGCACCAGAGATTGACATTCAAAAATTGGTCTGTTCAGCCACTCACGCAGTTGCAGATAATAAAAAAGTAAACACTACGCCATCATCTTAAGTAGACGCAAGGATGCCAACAATACACCACTTACATTCATAGACTAAGCAAGATCACGTGATTTAAAATTTCAGTCAATCAACAGCCCGAATACGTGGCTGGTTGACTACTTAATCACAGATACTGAGAGACGTCCATTTGCAATCATTGACGAAGATCTTGCAAGACGGAGGAGTACCAAGGAACAACCAAAGGATTCTTTACCAAGGATCGCGCTCTGTTTAACACAAAGGATCTCCGCTGGACAAGCACTCTTGCTTGAAGCCTAAAAGATGGCCACTAAAATCGTAACACCAGTAAGTAAAGTCGTCCGGGTGGCCTGAAGGAGATTGTCTTTGTAGCATCAGAGGTGGAGCGCCACATCTATCATCAGCTTACCGCAAATATCTCTGTACTACTCATACGCTGAGTTGGCGAGGTCGGTATCGAACTAGGCACCTTCTGGTACAACAGGCGGACGCTCTACCGACTGTTGAACCAGTAATCCCTTACAAAGGAAGTAAGAAATTGATGTCCCGGCTATGGCATTGAAATGAATCTAATGGTGAGACTCCACTTCTGGAGATATGGGAAGTGTGGAGTACCTCTTTGTTGCCATTACTCCCAGATCAACTGACCCGGGGTGACAGTACCTGTTAATGTCCGATTTATGGATCAAATGGTTCTGCTTGCAAATTATTTAAAACAGATAGAAATACTTGATACCATATAAACGAGCACAAAAAATGCTTAAGAAACTACACAAAAATATACTAATGTAGACAATTCCTTAACATCTAGGCAATAAATAATCCAAATCATTTTCATCACGCAAATATATTCGTTTTGAGGCTATTCAAAATGACAGCAAATAAAATAATGTGCTCCAAACTTGAACAGAGGTCTGTCATCAGATTTTTGGTGGCTGAGAAATGCAGACTATGTGAAATTTACAAAAAAAAAATGATGTGTACGGAGAAAAACGTTTTAATCGTAAAAAGTTCACAAATGTACTAAACATGGGTTTGCCACTATAATCCTGTGGCGAAAAGATAATCCATGGAGTAGAAACACAGACTATCCGGTAAAGAAAAGTTTCCGGGCGTTGTAATCAATCAAGAAGGTGATGCTAAAAGTCTTCTGAGGTATGAAAGGAATCATCAATATTGATTTCCTTTGAAAAAGGTGCAACTGTAATCAGTGTCTCTTAGTGACGACTCCTTAAGTAAAATTGAAATTATTTATAGAATAACCATCGCACACGCACAAAGATAAGAACACACATGCGCACCCACACAACAATTCCCCCCACATCCTTTTCGCTGTCCGTCGCAGACGAGGATGACGTCACTATGTCGTTGATCAGTTATGGACCCTCTGATGGCTAATTAGTCCAATTCTAGACTTGCAGATGCAGTCACACACATTTCAAGGGAAATTTCCATCTGCATTCTGTGGTGCATGACGACGAAGACGTCACCACTCTGCAACCGTATTAAGTACGATATTGAGCCGCCCAGCTGCTGTGCAGCACGTGTCACCAACTTTGTCTATTGGGGTCCAGGTCTTCAAGACTTGAAGGTGTAATGGCGAATTTGTTCAGAGTCGTCTTTTGGAGGCCTCCTGCCTTCGAGTGCCTTCTGCTAGTTCACCATAAAGTACTTTACGGAGGAGTCTATTTGAATGCGGATAGTGTGACCCAAACATCGCTGTAATATCACATACATATAAAATAGGAATTTTGTTAATGTCCTATTCAATGAAATTCGTATGTCTTTGATTCTTTTTCGGCTATCAAATTAAAATGTGCAACCATTTTGTGCTCCAAATCAATTTTATAATGTTAAATTCTAAGCTAATAAAAACACGATGTAAGCAAAGTACAATACATCCCGCCCTATCAGCTAAGGCTGTAGAATACACCGATTGCACCTCTGCACATGGGTAAGAGCCCCCGTGAGGGGGCTATCACTTGCCCGTGGGTGGCGACGTGTAAAACCTGACCACAGAAATTTGGTTGCTGAGCGATCTGTGACCTAGGTGCAAAGTGGTCCGTGACATACCCCACCCCACACCACTTCGTCCCTTAATTAGACTAGACGGACAGTCCCACCCGATCAATCGGCTGGTCATGTCAAGCTCTAGCAACTACATGATTGTCCTGACTGTATAATTCAAATTGCCTGTATGACAAACACCTAACCCCTTTTAATATTTAAGTGCTAGAAATCAGTGACTGAGGGTCAACCACCTGTATTTGTTAATACACATGAAGTTAATGAAATTTATTTCTACCTATTTATTGATTCAGATGAGGTTAATACAAATTATTTCTACCAATTTATAAATACACGTTCAGTTAAACAAACCATATAAATCAAAAGATATATAAAAAAATTTGGCTTTAAATAGCCCACAGGGATTGATATGCCGTTAAGCACCAACCAACTAACCAAGCAATGCCCTATTATTTGTTTAAAATAAATTTCAGTAAAAACTGAAGAATTCTCTGGGGTTTTGAGAAAAAATACTGATCCACCGATCCGGACCAGAAGATTTGACCTAATTTTAAAAACTGTTTAACCATTCTCGACCAGAAGAATCGACCTAGTTTTAAAAACTGATTAACTAGTCTGGAATTGAAGGTCCGACCGATTTTCATAAACAATGAGAAACGAACGGATCAGCTTACTGGAATTTGCAGTTACAGTAGACCACGATTGAAATAAAGGAAAATGAAAAACTAGAGAAATATCAGGAAAATTTCGAATAATAATTGTGAAATGCGAAGGCGACAGTAATACCAATCTTACACGGAACACTCGAAACATTCACCAAGAAACTAGGAAAGAAAACCTTGGGACAAGAAACCCCAAAACAAATTGAGGCTGTCTAGACCACAGCACTGTTGAAATCGTCAATAATACCGAGAAGAGTCCTGGAGAGCTAAGCGCAAATTACTATTGACGTGCATAATAATAATAACAATAATAATAATTGTAGTGGATGCCCTTTGAGCGGAGACCAGAAAAACTACTGAGATCATCCAGACCACAACACCGTTAAAATCAGCTAAATATTCAAGAGTTCTGGAGACCTGGGTAAACTTGATATCAATCAGATTTCAGTGAAAAACAACTAGTTAAAACAGGTGTGAAAAACTCGCAAGAGAATAATAATAATAATAATAATAATAATATAGACAAAAAGATACACAAAGACAAATACTTAGATCTTGCTTGAGAAGGTGAAGGTCATGCCAATTGTAATTGGTTCCCTTGGAACGGTCCCCAGGCGTCTAGGAAAGAATTTAGGTGAATTGAAAATTAGAGGAAGAATCGAGACCATCCAAACTACAGCAATGTTAATATCGGCTGGAATACTCAGAATACTTGTTGTCACTCAGCCTCCAGTGAACCACCGGCTACGGCAGGTGTGAAAAACTCGGATAATATAGTAAAACTGCATATACGGCAATGGAAAAAGCTCCTCAAATAAATTAAGCTACACCCTGTAAGTTTCGAGCTCGACTCGTTGGCACTAATCCCTCCATCAGCTGAGCCACGATACTGCATAATGCCTTCAGACATTTATAAATTTGGAATGGCAAAAATATAAAGCTAAGCGACGTCCACGAATAGATGGAAAAAAAACCAACAAAAAACAAAAAAAACAGTCTTAGCCATATTTGGTGACAAGTAATAATAATAGCTTGACGAAAAAGATAGACGGAATAAGTTGCAGCAAGAGCGTTTACAATTATCTCAGATAACCGTTCATATAGGCATCTTTAATACACGAAAGGACAGTTTGTATAATTTAACATTCCTTCAGCCTACGTGTTGTCTAGCCTCTTCAGTATTGATTGATCCCTTGCTTCTGTTTGTCTTGCATATTCCACAAGTCTGACTAGATATATGTGAGCGCCTATCTATGTACATTTAATATACGTGCGCGTTCATCTCTCTACGTTTGTATACGTACGCATGTTTTGTCATATTTCTGTGTATCTGTTGAGTGAAGTACGATGTTTATCAGATAAACGTACTAATACTGTTATTTAAATTGCATTTTTAGAAATAGATAAACTCTATGATATCTTTTTCTTAAAAATGCCTCCTATCGACCCACACGCGAGGAAACATATATACATTTGATGACACACACACACATCTTCCAACGGGTTTTTATCCCTTCTTTCTTTCATATATTTTTTGCTCGTTGATGATGACCCTTCTACTAAGGCGTCGAAACAGATTCTGTCAGCAGATAATAATTACTAATTGTTTTTTCAAAATGTTAAATTCACACACATATATATATTTATCTATATTTATGTATTTAAAGACCTTTTGGAGTGTATAGAATTTTATGATAGCAATGAAAAGACCATATATTTTATTTTTCATACTGAAATTAGAAACTTAGAAATTATTGTAATCTAGCTGTGCGGTTTCGTTCCTTACTCAACAGACCTAAAATGAGGAATATATTCACGATTAAGATATATGCAATCGGGGTGAGAATGATAAAAAAGCTACACAAATAGATGGGGAAATATTAGAAACTAAATAGACTTACTAATATATATATATATATATATATATATTAGTATCAAATTGCCGCTTTAACTTTTCCGTTGCAGTGGCATGAGTAAATAATCCAAAAGTGCTCAATATTTTAAAAACAGAGCAGTAGTAGCAATAATAATAATAAATATTATTATCCGAAAAATAACTTTAATTTAAATAATGAATTACATCGACTTAATTAAACATAGGGTAGGGTCCTGATGAAATCATTTCAATTTGATTTTACTCAAATAATAAGATTACACACATTATATATATATATATATATATATATATATATATATATAGAGAGAGAGAGAGAGAGAGAGAGAGAGAGAGAGAGAGAGAGAGAGAGAGAGAGAAGAGAGAGAGAGAGAGGCAGATGTTAAGTAAGAAAAAGGAAATTTTGCTGAGTGAGAGACAAAATAGAGACTAGGTTGCTTTATTTTTCCAAGAACGAACGAGCAACTCACACTTTCATTGTTTCTTTTTTTTTTTTTTGGTAGTAAGGAAAAATCAACAGTTAGCTTTACAGTGAGATTGCAAAGAATAAACATTTCTTTGCAGTATGAACAGTTACTTCACACTAAAGAAATATTTTATTCGTCTTTTTTTTATCAAATAGATATTTATATATCAGTAATATTTATAACCAAGAGTATCGACTTTTACAAGTAGATACATAAGCTAGACATAGTATTATTTTAGGTTGTTTAGCTGGATTTCGCGGCATGTTAACTCTTGGGTTATTTTATACCGAAAACGTCTTTGAGTTATTCATTCTTATTTGGTATATATATATATATATATATATATATATAAATGGTTAAAATATACCGACTCGAGTTTCTCGCAATAATGCGAATCTTCGGGGTATTTTTTATCTGCCATCATTATGGAATATATAAGCGGGTTGTACCCATTTTCAATGTAGCGGGTGTGTTAGACACCCGACTTCACCCCCATAATATTTTATCTCTGATTATATATATATATATATATATATATATATATATATATATATATATATATATGTACGAGATGAAATTTTTGGTGTTAATTTTCCGAAACTGCTCTGCTATTTTAGCATTGAGCACCTTCATATGCTAAAACCTTTCACATTCATTCTCCCTTATATTATATTATATATATTTGTATTAGATAAAGAAAAATAAATTGCTCGATTACAGGTATAAGAGCTATATTTATTTGTTATGGTATGCTATTCAATTGAAATGTTTTTGTTATTATTGGTTTCAAAGCAGCGTATTAGCCGCTTATCTTATCGACAACGTGTTTTTATGCTGCTTTGAAACCAAATTTAACAAACCCTTTTTGATTGTATAGTATACCATAGCAAATAAATTGTGTAGTATACCATAACAAATATTCTACGAATCTCAGAAAAAAATGAATGAAACTTAAAATAATTTTTGCTGTATTATAAAGAGGAAGGGTTTGTTCTTTTAAATCACGTTTGTATTATTTGTAGCTGAGAAGTTCTCAACTTCTTGTTAATTAACAATCTCTGTCTGATCTTCTGACCGGGATTATTATCATCTCGCTTTAACTCTGCGTTCAGCGGCCATTATTCGATATCGAGTCCTTGACACTTTATAGAATTTCTGGAGTTATTTTTATTCTTGTTATAATATTATTTAGTTGTTGACAGTTTAACAATCGTTTTTCTCAATAGAACTTCTCAGCTAAAGTCTATGTATAAAAATGATAATTACTATACAACATAGAATATTTGACATTTCATTTTTTTCAGGAGAATATAACGTATTATTAAAGACTGCAAGTTTAAGAAAGTATTGTTTGAATTTTTCTTGTTTTATGGCATGTGTTAAAAAAATGTCGATGGATAAAAAACCAAAGAATAAATAATAATGCCACCAGCTATTGATTGATTCAACTGAGTGATTTTAACGGCATGTCAACTAGTCTAGGGTTACTATATGCCAAAAGATTAGGGATCGCGTTCATTGTACGTTCATATTTAGATTGTTTTTGTAGATGTTTCTAAGAGTTTCAGCTCTATGGAATATGAATAATTTGATTGATTTTAACGGTAGGTCAGCTTGACTTGGGTTATTCTATACATAGAAGTTAGGAAATAGTATTCACTGTCTATTCATATTTACACTGTCCAGTTGTGATTGAGATGTATATATATATAAGTATATACGTCATTTGTGTTTTTTCCTTGTTTTAATCGCATATCAACCTTTGTGGATTATATATGCCAAAGCCATCCTTGTAGAAGAACAGTAGTGATACTATTAAACCCATTGCTATGTATACAAGTCGTGGATCAATGAGTAAATACTTATTCATAAATGTATATAATTTTCACTCAAACTTACATTTATGAAAAGTGATACATTGATCGTGTAGAATAATCAAACTAAGTTCCAATTACCGTCGAATTGGTAAGACAATGCAACAAGTAGCTGTAACTAAATACAGATCTAACCTTGTTGCAATCCTACTGCAGAATGCCAGAGTATTTATGAAGCCTCATAACATCATTGAAACCAAGCAGTCAATCAGGACCAAGGAATGGAATCACCCAAATACATGAATGGACTATTCTGAGTCCCATAAGTACCAACTGTCTTGGGCACTAGTTGAGTTGTGCTTAGCCAATTACTGTTGTCCAAAACATACACATTATACATTCTTCAGTGAGTCAGATTTACTATTTTTACCTTAACATTTGCCTATTTTAAACCACTTACAGTGGCTCTCTCATCACTGCCATCCATGCAAGCCAGACCCAATAAAAGTAGAAAAACTGAAGGTTAGTTCATTATACAGAGTAGAAGGACTCGGATTACAATAATAATAATATGACTTTATTTAAGTAGATTAGTCTAAGTTGTAAGTAAAAATTATTTATTGTTACCAACAATTTAAAGGTTGTTTACCTCTTGGATGATGCTAGACCATTCGTTCATGAGATTAGAAAATTGATGGAAGCCTCTAGACTAGGTGCTTTTCCTGCAGCTTAACAAAAAAGCCTATATCAACTTTCGTACATTATCAGAACACCCGAGTTTATATATATATATATATATATATATATATATATATATATATATATTTTTTTTCTGTGGGCTTGGTGTATATATAGATATAGATATATACCGAGGCCAAATATCAATTGAATTTAGTTGTTGTGTTGTTATATCCACTTTCTATTTTCAACCATATATATATATATATATATATATATATATATATCCTCCGTACAAGTAGGATGTTGCTAAAATCCTAGTCATTATTGTAGGGGTTCAGTTGTCCTGTTGTTCACAGAATATATATGGTGATTCTAGTCTGCATATTCCCTTGTAATGTATAAGTCCAAGACAGTAATGAGTTGGTAATCCAAGTCTGTATGTGTCCTCATATTTATGAACTATCACAACAACACAAGGCACTTCAGTAAAAATTGGCACAAGACGAACACAGAAAACATTTAACATTTTTTGGAACTGTCCTCATATCAATTGCTAATTGAACGTTCTGCCAACAAGACCTATCTTTCGGATTTCAAGAACACTACAGACTAGGATTAAAAGAAGATCTACTGACATTACAATCTTTATACCTAAGATAACAAAGAACACTACAGACTAGGATTACAGGAAGATCTACTGATACTACACTCTTTTTATAAGGATTTCAAGGAATACTACAGACTTGGATTACAAGGATTAATCAATTGAATCCCTGGCGACAAGAATTTAAACAGTAATGGTATTAGGAGCCATGAGAACATCATTCCTCTCCATTTTCCTTCAGTTTCTTTCTTTGACTCTGAGACTTAGAGTTTTCCTCTTTGTATGGGGACAAGAAATAGGTGCAGATGTTCTCAAATTCTCTGCGAGCTGGACAGAAGATTGGAACTGTATAATTCCAGATTTAAATTGGAACGGTATTGTCCAAGAAATCGGCAATATGATACACCGTGTTCGTCAGAACATTAAGTTATTGAGCTCCAAAGTTTTAAAAGCTTTGGGAGGTCTTATCACAGAAAAGAAAATAGCCAAGAAACAGAATGTTACAGAAGGACGAACTCGACTTTAGAAAGAGATTCTGAAGATGCAAGCGGACATTTATAAATAACAAAATGAATTGTCAAAGACCATCGTCAAATACAGAGTTGATAAGCTCGATATGAATATGTATTTGCAAAAGATGAACAAGAATCTCGAAGACACAAAGGCTTACTATTTTGCAGGATATGAAGTGTGAGAAACAGTTGTCAAGTCCTGAATTAAATGAGCATCCAATAGAAGGTCTTGCGTGTTCCAGCAACATCTTGATCCTTCCACAAAGCTCAAGTGAATAGATGATTTATATTTCTATGATCATGTATCTTCTAACAATCGGCAACTGAAGTTTTTAGATTTAAAATCCTTGGACTACTGAGTGTGGGGTATAGTTGTAAACGAGACCAACCAACAATGTATTGGAGGCAACTGCCGGGAAAACAATTCTCCGATGAATAAAAACCATTTAATTTGGAATTGCAAACGTTGCTAGCTTTTTGATAATAATAATGATAATTCACCATCCTAGTTGATCGACAAATAAAAGTGAAAGAAATCGAAAAGATAGACAAATACGGAGACCGTGTCAGAGAACTGAGAAAACTAAGAAACCGATAAAGGTCGTACCAATTGTAACCGGTTCACTGGGAACGGAATCCAAGGGTCTAGAAAAAGACTAGGTGAAGTGGAAATCAGTGAAAGAACCGAGACCATCCAGACTATAGCACTGTTAAGATCGGCTAAAATACTCAGAAGAGTCATGGAGACCAGAGGAGACTTACTGTTACTCATCCTCCAGTAAACCACCGGTTAAGGTGGCTGCTAAAAGCTCTAATTGAGAGGAATAATAATAATAATAATAATAATAGACAAAACAATGTAAGTGGTATATATATATATATATATATATATATATATATATATATATATAATCACCCCAATATATTAAAAATGTTAAACAAATGTTGAAGCACTTTACTGAATTTGCAATACTGCATAAATTGTTCAATAGAAACATTACAAGATAAGCCATCGCTTCACGAGTGATATGCATGATATTATTAACAGGCAACACAACAAAGTCACAAAAGAACTGCAATAGACAGTAGACGTAATTTCTGAGACTCTTAGAGCTTTTATTTCGACGATGATTGTCTTATAAGCAATGTAATAAGTAAGACAATTATGAGAGGCAGTGAAAATGCTAATGATGAAAAAATATATATAGCATCCACGGAACTACATTAAAAAAAACGACTCTATAATCATAGAGCAAGTTTTGCGAATAGAAAATGAGGCAATGGTACAATGTTATAAACGTATCTCTGGAGAAACAGAGTTGATACAGGCAAATCTCTAACCGTTAAGTGGTAAATTGCAAAGTCTCAAGCATATAATACTGTTGTGAGAATTTTAGTCTGTGCCTTGACGAAAGATTATAGATATTACAATACACGAAAGTAACAGTAAATTGCTAAACAAAAAAAAACTCAGAATTAGTGACAAAATACAGACATTTAAATAAATTCTGATTGTGTGTTCTGCCGCAATACTGATTTGCATAATTCGTAAAAGAAATACAAAAAAAAAAAAAAAACAACCGGAAAAAACGTGTTTGCTTAATTTTCCTCCTAGGTAGAATGTTAATCTTGAATTACCCAGCAAATATTCAGCTACTAGCTGTTTTATTTAGGTTGTTATTGTTCTACTGTCTTTCTTCTGATCTGAACTATTTTGACATGGGAAAGAAAATTCATTTGTATCAACTAAAAAAATCATCCTTGTGTTTCCGTATACTGTTTATCAAAACCAATAGAAACATAACATGAAACATCCTGTTGCTCGATTACAGACCAAAAATTCACAACTATCTGAAACAATGCAGCATACCAATACTCATATACACGTTTATTATCTGACATAACAGAAACAATTTGGTTGGATTTTACGGCATGTTAACCCTTGCTGGGATTTTTATACCGAGGGCGTTTTGTTTTATTACTCCTTGATGAACATTCAAATTTTTTAAACACATTTTTAAACTCATTTTTTCTATTTAATCCACAGATGAAACCCTAACAGAAACTACAACTTCGGATCAGAGTGGACCTGGGAGTAATAGCAATGAAGTGGTACTCCACATTCCCTAGAGTTCCATGATTAGAACTTCATTACTAGATGTAGTTTAACGTCATAGCCAGGACACTAAAAGCCCTCAGTCACCATTTTCTAGCACATTTATATTTGGATTGAGGGTTTGCCATAAAGGCAATAGGTTTGGGACAATCATATAGGTGCTAGGGCTTGGTGTGACCAGCCGATTGATCGTAAGGGTCTCTCTGACCTTCCGTCTAGCCTAAGTAAGGGCCAAAGCGGAGTGTTGCATGTCATGGAGTTCCCAGACACCAAGGTTCCACCCTTAAGCCTCAAGTATCATAGCCACCAGGATTCTGTCTGCAAGGATCATGGGTTGCTAGACACGACCAACAGGTGGTCCCATTGAGGGGGTCTTACTCTTCTGCTGAGGTGCTGTCTGTGTATTCTAAAGCCCCAGCCACCAGGGCTGAAACAATTTGGATAATGAAAGAAGCAGTTTGTAAAAAAATTATTTAAACACGTTTGTTTCGAACCTCAGCTGATTGGTTCAAAATAGGAGAAACTGTATAGAGGTTTCGAACCTCAGCTGATTGGTTCAAAATAGGAGAAACTGTATAGAGGTTTCGAACCTCAGCTGATTGGTTCAAAATAGGAGAAACTGTATAGAGTTAGATACGGTTTGGTGTAATGTTACTGCAAAACCTACATTGCATATAAATTACTTTTTGTATTATTTGGACTATTGTCCTCATCTTCATTGTTATCTGTACAACGTTTCGGCCGATGTGCCCCCGGTCTTCTTCAGGTATTTCTTCTTGGACTCTGGAACCTTCTTGTGGTAATCTGGAGCCATCACGGAAATTTGAACCTAACCCTTTATTCAGCCCACTGGAGTATCCTGTTCTCATTCCGCTAACCATAGCTGGGGTACAGGTGTTAAGCTGTGTTAATTATTATTCTATGTTACTGCTGCCCCTGATCAGGATTGAACCTGCAGTCTAGAGATAACTGTCACTTAGCTTAGTCGATAAAGGAGTTAGGTAAAGACAGTTCTATGTGTCCAATAATGATAATAATACAAATAATACTAATTATCAAGCCTCATCAAAAAATTCAGAGAAATAGTAAATTACTTTATATTTTTCAATAATTTTCCTTTCTTATTCATTTGTAAAACAACTAATTATGCAAACATTAACAACGAACGTTTGTATATTATAGAAATACGACATATCTTATACCAACATGAAAGTATATCCCGTTATCAATAAGAAAATAAAGGAAAATTAGAAATCACTCTTGGATATATATATATATATATATATATAAACTGAAATGAATCAATAATGTACTAACATTCCAATTCAAAATAGGTGTGTATCTATAAACACTCTTTAAAAATATACATACAGAATAAACCAGAGATATGGAGTCATAGTCGGATTCGAAAGCAATTAAGGAGTCGGAGTTGGTAAAACGATACCGAATCCAGTTCCTTTAAAGAAATTAATCTCGTCTTCTTTTTTAAAGTCGTTTTATTTTTTGTATTTATTTTGCATGTAAAAAAAAAATCATACATTATAGAATTTTATTGTTATGTGTGTTTTTTAAAAAAAAAATTTTTACGTCCTGTGAAAGATTATATTTCAACTTCTGTTATATAGTAGTTTTATTTTTGTTGTGTACTTTATTCTTATTTGCCATATATATATTAAAAATGGACTCTCCCGTCGATTTTCGACGTATGAGGGCTCATATACACAATGAACTCCCACACAGGGATTTGTTTATAGTGGTGAAGGCTTGTGTTGGGCCATCCACACTTTTTGACACAGTCGATAGGAAAGAATTGGTGCATCAAGGGTTGCCACAAACCCAATCAACGACCGACCTCAGGAATTTTGAATTCAGAGTTATCCCTCTCCTAGACTGGTTACCTACCCAAGGTTGAAGGGCCCAGTCTGTCCTACTATTTAACCCATAGCTGGGGGAGAATATATGGATTCATACCTTTCCCAAGGGTATTTAGCGCTATGTGAAATGCCAACAGCTTCGTCTAGGAATTGAACTCGAATCGACGAATCCATTTTCCACGATTCTAATATATATATATGTATATATATATATATATGTGTGTGTGTGTGTATATATATATATATATATATATGTGTGTGTGTGTGTGTGTGTGTGTGTGTGTGCGTGTAAATAGACTTGAGTTATTGTTATTTCTTTTATGCATTTTCAAAGATTTTGTCTCTAATTCTGTTAGAAAACATTACCGAATGAATAGGTATGAAACAAAAGCCACAATATTTTTATTCTTTGATATAAACCAGTTATGATGATATAGGCCTACTCAAGTGAGGAACGTATGCATAGGTTTCATGATATTTGTAGTCAATAATCACTTAATTATATAAAGAGGAGTCGAAGGTGCAAAAATAGAAGAGTCGAGGTCGGAGGTTTTGTACTCCGGCTCCACAGACCTTAAATATACCATATATATCCAAGTGAGCATCTTTATTTACACTTCAATACAATCAACAGTTGAATTAAATATCTAGAACACATTGTATATTTCTTTTACACATTTTTATCATTGAAAAAACACACAGAAATACATACACACACACACACACACAAACACACACATATATATATATATATTAGAGTTAAGGTAGCGTTGACATGAAGACAACACCTGGTTACTGACAGTTTCTCGCTGTGATCTTCAAGTTGCCACTCATATTATCCACAATATATACAAGGTGTGACAAAAAAGTATCGAGATTGAAGCTGTATTTACCAAGATATAAATGAACAATGAATGAAACGTTAATTTCTTTCAGAATACAAGGTGTGTCATAAAAGTATCAAGATTGAAGCTGTATTTACCAAGATAGAAATGGAAAATGAATGGAACATTAATTTCTTTCAGAATACAAGGTGTGTCATAAAAGTATCGAGATTGAATCTGTATTTTCCAAGATAAAAATAAAAAATGAATGGAACGTTAATTTCTTTCAGAATACAAGGTGTGTCATAAACGTATCGAGATTCAAGCTGTATTTACCAAGATAGAAATGAAAAAATCAAGGGAACGTTAATTTCTTTCAGAATACAAGGTGTGTCATAAAAGTATCGAGATTGAATCTGTATTTTCCAAGATAAAAATAAAAAATGAATGGAACGTTAATTTCTTTCAGAATACAAGGTGTGTCATAAAAGTATCGAGATTGAAGCTGTATTTTCCAAGATAAAAATCAAAAATGAATGGAACGTTAATTTCTTTCAGAATACAGGGTGCGTCAAAAAAGTAAAAAAAAATCTCAATACTTTTTAGACACACCTTGTATGTGTGTGCGTATTTATTACATACTTGTAAAATACGAGCAAATGTTATTTTCATCTCTCTTGCCTAAATCAATCAAGATGTAAATCTGAGGCTGATGATAATTCAAAATAAACTTATTCAATAATAGCACAGACACCAACCCCCATCCGCAATTTTTTTTGTGACGCTTTCATAGTAAAATCTACGGGAATTACATTATAGAAATTCAAAAACAGAGTAAAAATTATTTCTAGGATATTAACAGGTGTGCATATCTCTGGTAAAATTCTATCTAAGATCCATGGATATCTCACG
>CM042149.1:81008043-81035543 GCA_023376005.1 Doryteuthis pealeii
CAAAAAAAAATATTTTTCTTTGACAGTTTCCATCGCTTAGGTACAATTAGAAATGAAAGGTTGATATGAATTTTTATGACTAATGAGTGATAGTTTGATGGTAGTAGAATGGATAAATGAAGTGTTAGATGAGCGAAGGGGTGAATGAATGGATGCATTGATAAAGAAAATCTAAATTTTTAAAAAAGAAAAAGAAGGTAGAATTAAAAATAAGAAGTTTCAAATAAAATACTTACTCGTTGGCTAGAATAGCGAATGTTCCAAAAAGAAACATTAGTAATATTGGTGCGTCCAAAACCCATTTTGGATCTTGGGACGCATTGTGCTGTTAGAAAAAAAAAAAAAAAATAACCTCAGCCGGCACTAGGCTAGGTTCCCCAAAGATCCAACAAAACTGATCCCATTTTTTCAGCAGTTAAATCCCTGGGTAAATCCTTTTAGTCGAAGAACTGTTATGTTGTCGCAACGGAAGCGAGAGAGTAAAAGAAAAGAAGCGGGATGAAGAGATGCTGTAATATACAGCCTCTTGGTGAAGTGACTATTCCCAAGTCTGTTATCAATTTAGTTCATTTGTAGCCACTACACGGTGTGTGTACTTACTGTATACATGTCCTGTGTCGTACACACGGTTTGTTTTTTTTATTTGTAATCAAGTACGACATACACACACGCGTGTAGATGCGAACACGCACCCACCTCTGTGTGCGTGCGTGTTTACTGAACAACCATTCGGCGAATGGTGACACAAAGCACCTCTAATCTATGGATGGAGAGCGTGCGTCTATGTGTATTTATGTGTGTGTGGCTGTGTGTGTGTGTGGCTGTGTGTTTGAGGATATCGTTTTTCGTGTGGTGAATGCGCCAGTGTGTGTAAGTGTGTGTGTGTGTGTGTGTGTGTGTCTGCTGCTGCTTGGAAAGGTGCGCGTGCGTGCGTCTGTCTGTCTGTACGGTTGCATGTGTAGGTGCGCCCTAACGAGGCGCGTCAAAATGTGCACATGTTATGAAAATGTGTGTACGTGTATGTTTGTGCGTTGTGCGCGTGCGCGACTGCCTATGGATTTTTTTTTGTATTTTTTATTTTTTATTTTATTTATTTATTTTTTTTTTAAGTGACTACTTTGGTTATGTTTTTGTTTTTTATTTAAAATTTTTTTTTTTTTTTAAAGTCGCACACTATACCAGATATCATTTAGTCTCGATTAAAAAAAAAAATATTTGATGAGTTTGAAATCTCATATGCAATTAATATCAATATGCTTTTATTTTTTATTTTTCTAAAAAAATAAATAAAATAAAAGAATTAATCCTTCTAATAAAGAAATTAAAAAAAAAATATCTTCAGTAAGGGAAGATTGGTTTAGAAAAGCTTTTTTTTCCCCCTCCCAATGAAATGTGACGTACGGAAAGATGAACATGCATGCTTTAGTAAAATTGTCACCACTTTTAAAATTGTTGCTTTTATTATTGTGTCTACTACAATAAAGGCGTAGGTGTACAAGTGTCTTCTTCGTGTGTATGGATTACGATTCTCAGTAAATTCACGCGCGTGCAGCGTTAATTTATGTGCGTATGCCAGCGACTGTACTGTTAATAGGAAAAAAAACACGAAAATACTTTTTTTTTTTTTACACTGTTATTAACATCATGAAATGCGGAAAAAGAGGTGACCAAGTCTGCATTATTTATTTTTATTTTTTTAATTTAATTTTATTTTATTTACCGATGTTTATTTATTATTTTTTTGTAGTAAGCGAACCATGACATCAGTTATTTAAAAAAAAAAGGGTGGGTGGGGTGAGAAGATATAAATTACTTTAAAACGAGGTGAATTGTCATTTATCATTTTTTATTATTTCTTTAGACATTCAGTTAGGCATGTGCGCGTATCTTCTGCCTCCGAAAAAAAAAAAAAAATCTTTATTTTTTACAAATTTATAATGTGAAAAAATTGTATTCCGCGTAAATACACACACACACAAACACACATATATATATATACACACACACGAATATATATATATCAAATAAGTATGCATACAATTATATACATATGTAGGTCTGCTATTCACGCATATATCTAAAATTTACGCACTTTTTCTGTGTATATTGTAAAACTACAAATCACGCCGTTGTTGTTGTTGTCGAGATTACACACGCACTTGTATGTCGTTAGATTAATTTTTCAACACACACATACAAACAGGTATGCGCACATACACACACACACACACACACTTACACAGAGGCGAATGCATTGCGTTTGTGGGTTTTTAAATGTATCATTTTGTATTCAATCCAGATGTTTGTATTTCGTATGAAGCGCGAACTAGCATTTTTCATTTTCTGGAAATCTTCCATAGTTAATTTATTTTCCTCTTGTTTGTTGCGTCAAATTATCGGAATTAAACAATTAAAATATTATTTACAGGCGCAGGTAACGTATAAAATATCGTTTGTTAAAGATGCACTAAAGAACCGTACGATTACATATATATATATATATATATATATATATATATATATATATATATATATATATACTGTACTATACTATAATTGTACAAACGCTGTTATTCTGCAGATCCGTTTTTAAAGAATTTTTGTTTCTCTTGTAAATTGCTCAGATTTTAGAAGTTGCTTTCAAGTATGCATTGTTATGAAGAGACAAGAGACTATTATTTAGTTTGAGTCGGATGCCAGTACGAACGCTTGTATAATTGTTATAGTCATGCATATGTCAAGACTATTATTAATATTATTACTTTATTTTTATCATTTTTATTTTTTGTGTGTACGTGAGTGCTCTCGCAGTCAGACTCTGGGCACCTCACCTTTTCCCCTCCCTTTTTCCCCAAATTTTTTATTTATTTATTTTTTTGCCTTTTTAATATCGGAGCTGCACACAGAAGAAAAAAGAAAACGAGCTTTTCTTTTTTATTTCTTTACTTTCTTTCTTTTCTTCTTCTTTTTTTTAGGAATCCCCTATTTTATTCGTCATCAAACTAAGAGCATCAGCAGCATCAGCAGCAGCAGCAGCTGTAGCAATAACAATACTTGTATTAGCTTCATAAGTGATTGTGTTGTGGATGGAAGATGGCAACACGAGGAGAATGAAGATGAAGAAGGTGTGGCGGCGACGACGGCGGCGGCGGCGGACAGGGTGGTGATGGTAGTCATCCATTCCTTTTATAGAAATCTCCTCGGCATGCTGAACAACGGTTTCATCAACTTGTTAGAAATTATAATTATTATTATTATTATTATTGTCGTTGATATTATTATTGTTATTATTATTATTATTACTATTATTATCTTGTTGTTGTTGTTGTTGTTGTTCATTCCTCTTAAAAAGTTTGTATGAAAGAGAAGCATGCGCCGGTATTTTCTACCGCGTGGGCATTCGACTTGAATCTGAGAACGGCATCCAACGAAATAACGAATAAGATGACGAAGAGGGGAGTAGAAAGTTGTAGGAAATGAATGGCATTTGTATATAGTACGAAGTACGTATATATACCCCACTCTCTCTCTATATATATATTTATCTCTCACTCTCACTTTGTATATATAAATACAAATTATATATCTATGTAAAAAGAGGGACTTGTAAAGTTGATTCATAGGAATCACTTCTTTAAAAAAATTCGTTCAGTTTTCGTTTTACTATTTCTTGTTCTAAGTTTTATCGAGTTGTTTTGAAGAGTCCCTTTTAAAATCGGAGAGTTAGATAGTTTGTTGGTACCCGTTCTCTCCCTCTTCTGTTTGCAGTACATGAGAAAAAACAGCAGCAGCAGGAGGAACTGTGGTAGCAACAACGAGAGTAGTAGTGAAAGTTAGAGTTATAACGTTAAGGAATTAGTTGTGGTGGTCGATGTAATAGTCATTTTGATCAACACAATTATTATTATTATTATTATGATCAACATTATTATTATTATTTACTCCTTTTGAGTTTTAACATCAGTGTTAGCTGATGGTCTTCCACTGGAGTCTGAGTGACAGCAAGTCTCCTCAGGTCTCCAGGACTCTTCTGAGTATTCTGTCAGATTGCAGCAGTACAGTGTTCTGGATGGTATCAATTCTTCCTCTGATTTCCAGACTTTCCAAACCCTTTTCCAATCCTTTTGGGACATTATTATCATCATCATCATCACTTATTTTGAGTTTTTCACATCAGCGTTAGCTGATGGTATTTCACTGGAGTCTGAGGGACAACAAGTCTCCTCAGGTCTCCAGGACTCTTCTGAGTATTCTAACTGATTGCAGAAGTGCAGTAGTCTGGATGGTCTCAATTCTTTCTCTGATTTCCAGATCCTCCAGTCTTTGTTCTTTTTTCCAAATTTAATGGGATTATTATTATTATCAATTAATTTGGGTTTTTCACATCAGCGTTAGCTGATAGTATTTCACTGGAGTCTGAGTGACAACAAGTCTCCTCAGGTCTCCAGGACTCTTCTGAGTATTGTAGCCGATTCCAGCAATGCAGTAGTCTGGATGGTCTCAATTCTTCCTCTGATTTCCAGATCCTCCAGTCTTTTCTTTTATCCAAGTTTATTGGGATTATTATTATTATTATTATTATTAAGGCCGGTTTAGCTCTGTCGGTAGAGTGTTCGGCTGGGAACCACAAGGTTCCTGGCTCGATACCGTCCCTCACCAACTCAGCGTATGAGTAGCGCAGGGATCTGTGCGGTAAAGTGAAGAGCTGACGGTAGGTGTGGCGCAACGTCTCAGAAACTAAAACACAATCTCCTTGGTCTAGCGTTAGTGAAAAGGGGATAGACTCCATCGCTGTATGGCTGATACCGACTCTAGGCCTCCCCTCCGACTTTACTTACTTTACTATTATTATTATTGTTATTGAGTCTTTCACATCAGCATTAGCTGATGGTATTTCACTGGAGTCTGAGTGACAACAAGTCTCCTCAGGTCTCCAGGACTCTTTTGAGTATTCTGACAGTATTTTCCTTATTATCATTATTGATAATAGTGCAGGTGTATTATGGCTAGAATTGCTGCAGTTAAAAAAAAAAGTTAGAAAAACAAAAATTTGCATTGGATTTTTACTAGTACGTTTCGAACACAACATTTCAGAAATGTAACATTAGTACTTAGTAAAACTAAAAGTACCCTCAGAGATATATCGAACAACAGGAAGCAATTACATTTAATTTGCAATCTTAGTATAAATTGCAATAATTGATAATATCAAAGAACAATGCATATTGTATTAATTGATAATATCACAGAGCAATACATTTATTATTATTATCATGAGTTTTTTCACAGCTGCCGTAGCTGGGAGTTCACTGGAGGGTGAGTGACAGCAAGTCTCCTCAGGTCTCCAGGACTCTTCTGAGTATTCTACCAGATTTCTACAATGCTGTTGTCCGGATAGTCTTAATTCTTGCCTTGATTTTTAGTTCCTCTAGCCTCTTTTCGAAGGTTTTGGAGACCGTTCCAAGTGCATTAACTCTAATTGGTATCACTTTCACCCTCATATTCCATTTAAAAAAAAAATTATCTTGCAAGGTCCAGTTATTTGTCTATTTTGAATTCTCTAGCAAGGTCCAGGTATTTGTGTATTATTATCATCATCATCATCATCAATATTATTATCATCAATCTCTATGAGAGTTTTTCACACCCGCCTATGCTAGTGGTTCACTGGAGGCTGAGTGACAGCAAGTCTTCTCAGGTCTCCAGGACTCTTCTGAGTATTCCAGCCGATCCCAATAATGCTGTAGTCTGGATGATCTCGATTCTTCCTGTCAATTCATTCAGATTCTTTTCCAGACCCCTGTGGATCGTTCCAAGGGCCCCAATTACAATTGGTACGACCTTCACCATTATTATTATTATTAATATTATTATCATCATCAATCTCTATGAGAGTTTTTCACACCCGCCTATGCTAGTGGTTCACTGGAGGCTGAGTGACAGCAAGTATTTTCAGGTCTCCAGGACTCCTCTGAGTATTCTAGCTGATCTTAACAAGGTTGTTGTTTGAATGGTCTATTCTTCCTCAGATTTCCAATTCCTCCAGACTCTTTCCTTGTGAGTTTTTCATAGGAGTCTGAGTGACAATAATTTTACCCGGTTCTCCAGGACTCTTCTCAGTATTCTAGCTGATTTTTTAATGATGATGTTGCCTGGATGATCTCGACCCATCATCTGATCTCTAATTCGTTCAGTATTATTATGTTCCATACCAGTTTATCTCATCAGTTCTGGTGGGTTTTTCACCGGAGTCTGTGTGACAGAAAGTCTAAGTTTCTTCGAAGTATCCTGGCCAATTTTAGTACAGCTAGTAGAGCTGTGGTGAGGGTTTCGATTCTTCCTCTAATTCCCAGTTCATCGAGTCTCTTTTCCAGTTTCTTGAGGATTGTTCCAAGGGCTCAAACTACGATTGGTATCACTGTCATTTTAATGATTCCACAGCCTTTTCATTATTATTTTTAATTATTATTACTAATTATTATTCTTGTTAATCAACACTAAGTCAGGTCTCCTGAGCGAGATTAGAGGATGCGTCTATATCTGAAAGTCCGAGAGAATTTTGTGCGTCTCAGTCTTCAGGACAGATTCAGGTTTGTGCCTATACTATTTACTTGTATGATGAAACTTTAATTTATTGCACAATTCCCTGTAAATCACCTTTCCCACCCAGTCGTGCATAGTCTTGTACTCTCTTTTTTCTTATTATCATTATTTCACTCCATTCGAGTTTTTCACACCTGCCGTAGCCGGTGGTTCACCGGAGGCTGAGTGACAGCAAGTCTCACCAGGTCTCCAGGACTCTTCTGAGTATTCCAGCCGATCCCAACAATGCTGGAGTCTGGATGATCTCTATTCTTCCTCTGATTGTCAATTCATCCAGACTCTTTTCCAGACCCCCTGGGGATCGTTCCAAGGACCCCAATTACAATTGGAACGACCTTCACCCTTATTATTATTATTATTATTATTATTATTATTATTATTATTATCATCATCATCATCATATCTATCTAGTGTTTTTTCCACTAAAGTCCTATAATTATTATTGTTCTACTCCTTGCTAGTTTTCCACACAAATTCTAACTGATAGTTTTTCATTGGTGTCTGAGTGACAGCAAGTCCCCTCAGCTCATCAGGATTCTTCATCCTCATTATTATTATTATTAATATTAATATTATCCTTATTGCTGTTGTTTTTGTTGTGGTGATGGTGGTAGCAGTGATCATAATGGTGGTTGTTGCAGTAGTTACGGCCATAGTGTAACTTCTGCTGCTGCTGCTGATTACTGCAGTAGACAAAGTAGCTAAGGTCGTAGTGTTTATGTTGTTTCTTCAGTAACGTTGATTATTTGTAATAGTAGAGAATGTAGCTGACTTAGCAACAGCGGTTTTAGCTATTTCCAGCTTAGTTTTCCTCAAACTGGGTTTATAATAACGTAGAGGGCTAACATTATCGTCAACCTGGTGGTGGTGGTAGTGTTGGTAGTAGTAGGAGATGGGTAAAGTTTGCCATTATCGGTGGTACGTCAACTCCTGCTGAGGTACGTCAGTTGGTTTTGAGGGGTACGCCGAAAATATGCTTTTTAAAAAAAAAATCCAAATAACTTATAATCTTTTAAATAGGAGGCGCGTGGTGCAATGGTTAGAGTCTTAGGAAATCCTGGACGAAGCTAAAGTTCACAAAGCGCTAATACCATTGGGAAAGGTATAACTCCAACAACTCTCTCTAGCTATGGGTAAACAGTAGGGCAGACTGGGCTCTTTAACCTTGGCTAGGCAACCAGTCTAGGAGAAAGAAAACTCTGAATTCAAACCTGTTAAACTCTGCTTGTGATAGTCACAACTAGAATAGGCTCAGTCATAATTAATGATCTATTTCCTAATTCTTTTTTTCTTCTCATTTTAATTTTAAATATGTAAAGCTTTAATGTAAGTCATAGATGGTTACCCTCGAAAATAGACTTAGTGTTAAAATGCATGCTCCCTGGAAGAGAAAAAATGTGTGTGTGTCTGTGTGTGTGTTGTGGGTAAAAACAATATATCTACTGCACGGATCAGGTTATCCAAGCTATTCTACTCATGCACTGAGTTGACGAGGACCAGTATCGAACCCGGAACTTTGCGTTTCTTAGGCGAATGCAATACCTACTGAGCTAACCTGTGACTTGAAAAAAACCTGCTTCCATTATTCCATCGAAAACTGATTGTACAAGGTATACTCAGCGATTAAATACCCGCTTCTCTTGCAGGAGATATGAATCAACAGTTAAATCTTTGTCTACTTTAAACCGCTCACATCAGCTCTGTTTCTACGCATACCACAGCAAAGCATAAAAGCCAATGGTTGGTTCATTATAAATGAGCAGAAGGACTCTGATTACAACAATAATATAAAGCTACAACATTTTGTAAAAAATTGTTGAAATGTTGTCTAGGTGTGGACAATGTTAAAGTTAGACAATCCACAAAATTTCAGCTTCCAATTCAAAAAATTGGCAGACTTATGTCGATTCTTACTTCCAAATGTGTGTGAGGAGCGGCGAAAAACTTTGTTTTACCAAACTCTTGTAACTTTTTTGTCTGTAAAATGAGTTCTAGAGCTTCCCTACTCCTAAAAATTGGTTTATAAAAGTATTTTAGCCCAAGGAATCAACAATGCTATCAAAAAAGTCTTAAAGTTAACCAATTTAAAGTTATTAATGATTTCCGATTTGCAAAATTCTAACTGATGTTGTAGCTTCGGTTTTGAGCAAAAATCAAACTATCTTTTTGGTACAAATAATGTTCAATATATGTGAAATAATTAAAAAAATGTCATAAATGCAGTGCCATATCGGGATATTTATCTTGCTAGAAAAAAATCAGAAATCATCAGTAACTTAAATTTGGTTGACTTTTAGATTTTCTTAAAGCATCTTTGGATTTCTTGGGCAAAAATGTTCTAGAACTCATTTTACAGACAAAAATAGATTACAAAAAGTTGCCATGAGTCGCCAACCCCATCAAATTTGGTGCGCTAAGAATCGACATAATTCCGCCCATTTTTGGAATTGGAATCTCAAATTTTGGTGCACTTCTTAGCAAAATTTATCCTAATCTTAAAAATTAGTCTGGCAACATGAACGTATCGAAAAACAAACAAAAACTGGTCAGACATGAAATGTCCTGAAATATAGTCTGTTATTATATGTCCTGTTTTATATATATATATATATATATATATATATATATTTCCAGTTTAGGAAATATAGCGATTATTCTGCCTTCTATTCTTGGCAGCTGCTTGTGGACCCACCGGTAAGAGACTTGATGAGCGAAAGTTCGTTCGGGTCTCGAACCCGACCAGAGGTAGCTGCTGAAAAATGAGTATAGCTGCACTGATGAGGAGTAAACCCCGAAACGCGCGTCTGTAGATTGCTATATATATATATATATATATATATATGGAAATACGGCGAGGAAATTAATCCGACAATATGAGAAGAAAATATTTTCAAAAATATAACAAACACAGGATGTTACGATCAGGTGAAACAATTTATGTGTTAGGGCTCTAAGGTAAAATCCTATTATAATACCTCTTTTCGTGTGGGGGTCCTGGTCGGAGGAATAATATATATGGTCGTTTTTGGCTGTTGGTTTGTATAAACTTGAATTCAAAGTGCACCACACACCAACAGCCAAAAACGACCATATACATTATTACTACGACCATGACCCCCACACGAAAAGAGGTATTATAATAGGATTTTACCTTAGAGCCCTGACACATAAAATTGTTTCACCTGATCGTAACATCCTGTATTTGTTATATTTTTGAAAATATTTGCTTCTCATATATATATATATATATATATATATATAATATATATATATATAGTGTGTGTGTGTGTGTGTGTGTGTCTTATATATAGATCAATATACATGCGCATGTATGTATGAGCACGTGTGCTCAAATCTATTAAAATAGATGAGCCTAGAAATGTCGGGGTATACAGTCATTTAAATAATATTGATAACTAATTAAGACATGCCTTCTAACGAAGATCTAACAAATATTTTTTCAATGTACTTATATATATATATATATATATATATATATAAGTGTGTGGGTGAGTCTGTATTAGATATATAAATTACACAGATATATTACGCAAATACATTTTGATATTCAGACACAAAAATCTTACACATACATATGTAAATATATGATAAAGAAGTTAACTAACTGGAGAATAGAATATCGAGTTAATTGCAACATCGACGGTCGATACAAACATTAACCGATTATAAGTAAAGTTTTATAAAGAATACGAAGCGCTCAATACGTTAATAGAGCTGCTTTAGTAGAAAGGTATAGATAGATAACCTACTTAAGTTTCACCCAAAAAGGATCCTCCGGGTTAACTGTAATGGATTAATCAAGTGTGCGTGCGTGCGTGCGTGTGTGTGTGTGTATATATACATAAATATATTCATTTACGGACACAGAATGTGGTTGATCGAAGCCTGAAGAAGATACTAGATCTGAAATACATGTCGCAAATGTAAAATAAAATAAAAAATCTTTTAAAAACATTATCCATTTCCAGATTTTTAAAAAATAAAATATTTAATTTTCTCCCGTTGGGCCCATAACAACGCGCACACACACATACACACATACATACATTATATATATATATATATATATATATATATATATATATATATATATATATAAAGTCACCCTGGCGCAACACTATGAAGCTAAGAGGTCCAGAAGAAAGCGGCGACAACAAAGTACCGGCACATCAATATCTTCAGGGACAGCCTCCACATGTAACATCCGTGGTCGAGAATGTTCTTCAACCATTGAACATCACAGTTACAAGAGGCGCTATAACGTCAGGGGCACACGAACTATGTAATTGTAGACACCACTGAAGGTGAGGCCTTAGCAATTTCTTGGAGCCTTCGACACTCTCGTTTGTTCACGCAGGGCTGCCCAAAGCTGATCGTTGCGACTGATCACAAACCGTTGGTGGGTGTTTTCAACAATCGCGAACTTGATTCAATAGACAATCCACGATTGTTCCGCTTGAAAGAAAGTACTCTAGGTTGGTCCTTCAAAATTATTCATAGTCCGGGAAGGTGGCACCTCGGCCCTGATGCACTGTCACGCCACCCAACAATATCAGAGATTTCTGCAATCCATGAATCAACTCTAGATGATGATTACAACCATACAACAAGCCGGGTCTCAAGGAATTCTAACTGCCCTCACATGGACTGAAGCCCCTTCGGTGGGGGAGATGTAGACACCTCTAATACTTTTGTTACTTCATGTTTCAGGCATTGTTGGGTGGTCTCCCTTATCCTAAGTGATCATCAGTTCCCTTAGTTCAACAGTAATAGTCTTCCGAGACTGCAATGCCGATGATGATATATAATGATTGCACATAAGAATATTACACTTCCCGAACAAAATTAACAAATCCTCAAAAGTAAACATCTTGCATGATGAAGACCAAGAGACGACTATGAAAAGCAGCAGATTTTTCTGATTTGGTTTGTTTTACGGCATATCAACCTCGGTGGGTCATTTAATGCCGACAAAGTTGTGAAATAAATTCATTCTAAATGCATAATACAATTTTGTTTATGAACTCATGTTTTTCTATTCAACCCATAGATGGGACCCTAACAGGTACTACCACCCCGGGTCAGAGTGGACCAGGGAGCAATGGTGATGAAGGGGCGCTCCACAAACCTCCAAAACTGGAACCTCACCATCAGATAGAGTTTAACGTCATTCCCAGGACATGTAGACCCGCAGCCACCGCCTTCTAGCACCCATTTGATAAAAAGGGGTTGGGGCTTGCCATAAGGGCAATAGGGTTGGGAAAATCATATAGGTGATAGGGCTTGACGCGACCAGCCGATTGATCGGAGGGGGCCTCTCCGACCGCCCGTTCAGCCCAAGCTAGGGCCAAAGTGGTGTATTGCAAATAATGAACTGCTCAACCACTTGGGTTCTATCATAAAGCATCACGGGTCGCCACCAATGGAGGTGGCTTCATTGGGGAGTCTTATCCCCTGCAGAGGTGTAGTCTGTGCATTCTAACGCCCCAGCCGACAGGGCGGAGATTTTTCTGATCAATACGAAAACTGTGTTTAAACTTTCCGATGCGATGATGTTACTGGTAAAAGGGGAGAGAATAAATATGATCAAACTGGAGCCAAAGATAGACTGATCGTCCAAAAAGCAGGTTATCATCCACCATTTCTGTGTGTCTGAATGTGTGTATCGATTCAGTGTATCTGCGAGACGAAGTGTGTTTAGCCTCAAGCAATAATAAATAGAAACGATAGATAGAACTTTCCGAGCCAACCATCCATTAATGTTTATGTTGATCGTTTCATCGCAGCACCCGGACCGGACGGGCACGTTATTCCTGTAAGACGATAAAAGAAGTTCGGTGTATTGGGTACTTTAGGGTGGTGGCATCCTTATTTTGTTTCTTATTAATAAAAAAAAGAGATAAGAAATAAAAAGAAGTTTCGTGGGCATGCATGTAAGACAATACAGGCAAGTAGAAAACGGAAAATAAATAGAGGGTGGGAAGTATGAGAGAGAGAGAGAGAGAGAGAGAGAGAGAGAGAGAGAGAGAGATTACGGATAGAGGTGAGTGGAGAGAGAGAGGGAGGGAGATTACCGATAGGGATGAGTGCAGAGAGAGAGGGAGAGAGAGGAGAGAGAGAGAGAGAGAGAGAGAGAGAGAGAGAGAAGGGGGGTGCTCAGCAAGTCAATTATATCAAGATGCCTTGAGCTTGCATAACTTTTGTAAGAATATTCATGTACTCGTCACGACCACCCGACCCTAAAGGCGAGAGGGATGCTGTGTCTGAGACACTAACATGACTACCTAACAACAGCATAATAATAATAATAATAATAATAATAATAATAATAATAATAATAATAATAATTCAGACTACAGTGAAAGACCAGCGGCTAACACTGGTTTGAACAATTCGCATAATCTATATATATATATATATATATATTATATTATATAAAGGTCGCGTGTGTACGTGTCGATTTATAACTAAGAAAAGAGATGAAATTGAGCACTGAAATCGCGCATACACATTAATATGTTTATAATAAAAAACAGTTTTTGATTTTTATTGATTAAATGATATAATTGAATAATTAAAAATAAATCGATTTGTGGAATTTAAAGTATGTACAAAAACGAGTCTTTGGAAAGTTTCAAACCATTCACAAGTTTAGGGTTACATTTTCTAAAATAATATTTTGAATGTAAACAAAAAGAGTATTGATTGAAAAGAAAAAGAGAATTTGTCAACTGGTAGATTTTGTAGTTGTAGCAGATGATGGTGAAGGGGGAAGAAAACGAAAATATAATCAAATAACTGGACCTTGCCACAGAAATGGAAAAAAAACTGTGGAATATGTTGGTGGAAGTGTTACCAACTGTAGTTGGTGCTCTTGGAACGGTCAAGAGGAATGGAAAATCAGAAGAAGAATTGAGACCACTCAGATAACAACATTGTTAAGATCGGAGCACTGGGGGAGTGTAGAGTACCTATTCGTTACCATTACTCCCAAGTCCACCCTGACTCGGAGTCGTATTACCTAATACGGTCCCACCTATGGAATAAAACATGTTTGGCATAAAATAACCCAACAAGGGTTGATATGTAAAATTTAGACAATAAATCTACTATGTTCCTGTTCAGACTAATACCCATGGGAAAGTTATTATTAAATTTAATTTAGTTCTATCCGGAGGATTCCCATTGGATTCAAAATCCAGTTTGCATTCTGTCTGCAGCGCCATGTAGTATTTAGTTTAGTTCTATTAACACACGGATAATTACTCAGTTAATTGCAAGTTGAGTCTGCTCTAACATTCAAAGTGTTGGTAGATGATTTTTTATAAGAGGTTGGGCTTTTCTATTTTCTTTTCATATAGTGCTAATACCCTTGGGAAAGGTATGGATCCAACTAATCTCCCTCCAGCTTGAGGTAAATAATAGGGTAGACTGAGCTCTTCTACCTTGGATAAACAATTAGTCAAGGAGAAGAAAAACTATATATATATATATATATTAATTTTTACAATGGAAAGGAGTAACCTACTCGAGTTTCATCGATTGATTCTTCAAGGTTACATTAGTTGAATTAATCGAGTTTTCGATTAATTCAAAAAAGATAAAAATGAGATTAATCGAAAACTCGATTAATTCAACTAATGTAACCCTGAAGAATCAATCGATGAAACTCGAGTAGGTTACTCCTTTCCATTGTAAAAATAAATATTTGCTCTACATTGTATTGAGCACTTTGTATTTGTTTTTTTCTCAGTCTTAACCCCTGGATACTGTGCACTTCCAACGATCGTACTCATACCCACCGGTAAGCTACTACGCATACATTAACATATATATATATATATATAAAATAAAAAAGTTTTTAGGGGAGGCTGAAAAGGATTAATGGCATTTCAGGTTTTTTTTTCAAAAAGGAAAATTGATCTGATATACGAGGAAATTGAGTTAGGAGCAGAATGAATTTAATTCTTAATTCAAAGATACCTCTGTATTTGCATCTAAGACCTAGTGTTTACAGCAACACTATCGTGAATGGGAAAAAAACATTTTTCTATGTCATCTCTTAGTAAGGATATTGGCGAGATTTGAAGACAAGATGACATCTTCATGACAATCGCCTACAATATCCATCTACCTTCCCCCTTCTCCCCTGTTGACTGCAAGGCAAAATAGACAGCCTCGTGTCACCGCCGCCGCCGCCACTATGAAAAATTATATCAAAGATGGCGATGATGGCCGTTGCTTTCCTATCTGACGCGATTTACAGAGAAAATAAGAAATCGGAATGAAAAGAAAGATTTTGAACTGAATCAAATTTAGAACAGAAATAAGTATGAAGTGTGTTTAGCTAAATATCTATTAATAATGGAGATTCGCTTCCGGTTTTTGTCTGTAACAAAAATTACGTCACATTACCCAAAATCGTCATAACATACAATATAAAATACACTCAAAATTTGAACATGCAACATTAGACAGTCGTCATTGTTTTTTTTAAAAACAAGTTTTAATAAATACATGACTGGTATTATATATCTATATATAGTTTGTTTTATTTTAATACATATTTAAAGTTTACATTTCAAATTGTTTTATTTTTTAATCCTTTAATGAATTTCACGATTTTACTTACTTAGGGTACAAACTCGCTGACATCGAATTTTTTACTCCCACCCCTCTGGTAATATGTTTCAAAAATCTAATTTTACATCGTCTGGAGGCGTTTTTTATTTTGTTTTTTTTAAAGTTATTTTGTTTTTTTAAAGTTATTATTACTGTCTGTGGATTTACATATCTACTTCTATAATGTTAAATTAATTTGTAATTCTAGCTGTTTTTCTTCCTCTCCTACATGACTTCTTCTTTCCTTCTGTTTTGTTTACTCTGTCTATACTTTTTGTAGTTTCTGTTGTTGTTTCTTTATTCATGTCTTAATCATATGTCTTTTTGGTAAGTAATGTTTCTAGTCGTTGGCTGGTGCCTTTTGGTTATAGATTAAAAAGAGTATTCTTAATTATACATTAAAGATCCACTACGTCTATGTTTACATTTTCCCGAAATTCATTTCTGTTGTTTAAGATTTTTCTTATCTGGGAATTCAGAGTTGAATGAAATCTAGAAGAAAAATCTATTATGAAGTCATGTTCTGTTTAGCTAAGCGTAATTCAGTGATACCTTGATTTACGAGTTTAATTCGTAAGTCAAGGTAAGTAAGCAAAGTCACCGGGGTGGACTAATATTGGTATCAGTTAGACTGTTAGGGAGTCTATCCCCTTTTCACTAGCGCTAGACCAAGGAGATAGTTTTGGCGTCTTAGGTGGTGCGCCACACCTACCATCTCCTACTCACTTTACCGCACAGATCCAAACTGTGATACTCCTCCGCTGAATTTTCGAGGGCCGGAATCGAACCCGGAACCTTGTGGTGCCTAGGCGGACGCTGTACTACCGTATATATAAAATCATTTTCTAAAAGATGGGCATTGAAAATGTAAAAAAATATGAGAGTTTTGATTTAGTTCAGTGTGTATTCGCAAAAATTCCATTTCCAGCTATTTTTGTTCCCCCTATTCATATCAATAGGGTCGGTTTAGCTCAGTGGGTAGAGCGTCCGCCTAGGAACCACACGGTTCCTGGATCGATACTGGCCCTCGCCAACTCAGCGTATGAGTAGCACAGAGATATGTGCGATAAAGGGAGGAGCTGATGGTAGGAGTGGCGCTTGTCCTCAGACGCCAAAACAATCTCCTTGGTCTAGCGCTAGTGAAAGGGGGATAGACTCTCTCGCTGTCTGGCTGATTCCTACTTAAGGCCACCTCGACAACTTTATTTTACTTTTACTTATTAATATCAATATGTTCACTTAAAAAGAAATTTTTTTTTTCTGAGGATGCAAATTGCATCCCCGCCGATGTTGATGCAAAGTTAAAACAGATTTTACTAATTTTTGCAATTGGAATTTTGTCGAATTGAATCAAAATGATTTTATCTTTGATATTAACTATGTGGAATATATATATATATATATATATATATATATCTTTGAAAGGAAGGAAAAACTCAACACCGTTATTCCATAATAAATTTATTTCGACCAAAATTGGGGGCTTTATAAATCTAAGTTGATTTAATAAAGCTCCCCAATTGAAGTCTCATCAGATGGAAAATCACCAATAATTTGAATTGTATAACAGAAAAATTTTCATCAATGTAGAATCTTCTTCCTACCCACCCCCCAATTTTTTTCTTTACAAAATGTATAGATTAAAAGACATGGCGACAGGAAGTCAAATGAGAAAAACAAATCTTTTCAGGGCAAAGTTTTTTTAGGGGATAGTAGTCAGTTAAATTAACAACTATGAAGATTAAATAAGTCTGAATAAGTATGAAGCAAGGAAAAACAGAAAATAAAATATATCGGGTATTATGGTATTTGTATATTGTATTGTTTTTTGTTTACGTTTGAAATATTATTTAAAAAGATGTAACCCTAAACTCGTGAGCGCTTTGAAAATTGTATTTACTTTTGAAGAATTCTAATGAGTTTCACAAATCGATTTATTTTTGATTATTGAACTATATCATTTAATCAATAAAAATAAAAACGTTTTCCTTATTATGAACATATTAATGTGTATGCGCGATTTCAATGCTCAATGTCATCTCTTTTCCGAGTTATAAATCGACACGTACACCGACGCGACTCCTTTATATATAGATATATATAGTTTATCAGCGAGCATATATATCTAAGGGTAGCGTAAACCTAAAGCATCACTGTCTTTATATATATATATATATATTATATATATATATATATATATATATATAAATATAAATCTAATGAGTCAGATAAACCTACTAAAAGTTCGCCTAATGCTCTTCAGGGCTAAGAACCGACTCCTGATTTCCTGGTGGTTTTGTATGAATATATATATATACATATATATATATAAATTGTTTTTTTCTTTTGGCCAACTATTGTAACAATAGATTATTTTGAGTTGGTACGATTATATATATATATATATATATATATATATATATATATAGAGAGAGAGAGAGAGAGAGAGAGAGAGAGAGAGAAGAAGTATGTAATATTGTCTTTATAGAAAAATATCTATTAAGCAGTAAACTCTATTCACCTATATGTCTGTTTCTAAGTACATCATGCGAATATATATATATATATATATAACACTAAATCATTTCCTTTGTATCTAACCTTACACTATTATTGGTGTCTACTACGGACACGTGAAATCACTGCACGAACCTACCTTTACACCCACACTTTTAAACTCCCACACACACGGGCATTCAACACCTACACCTGACAACTATTTCTCTCCCCACTCGTCAACATAGATTGGTAAAATCTTAAAGACAAAACCATCTGAATTTCTTTGTTTATATTCTGTCTGTCAAAAGAAAAATGAAGCTATATTAGCTGAGCAAAAGAAGGCGGATATGACGGCATGAGATGTGTGTATATTCAACCCTTCGTCGCCATATTGGATGACGTCAGAACAGGTAGGCGGGAAAGGTAGGAGTCGTCATCATGACCGTTAGGTATGCGTTGGTTCACAGGAAGTGATTTTTTGTTGTTGTTGTTATTTAGCCCATATCATACATTTATCCCCCCCACACATTTAGAGGGAAATGTGTTTCCCTTTACAACCGATATTTAAAACCTTTTATTTACATAAGTGAAATTTACAAATTTAGAAACAATTTTCATTGAAATAAAAAACAACAGAATATACACATTATATATATATATATATACACATACACACACACACATATATATATTATATATATATTATATATATTACACACATATATATATATACATACACATATATATACACACATATATATACACATATATTATATATATATACATTATATACACAATATAATATACATACACATATATATATACACAATATATATTATATACATACACATATATTATATATACATACACATATATATATATATATATATATATACAGGTTTTATACACACACACACACATATATATGACAGGTTTTATATGCACACACACACATATATATACACCTATTTATACATGTTTTATAGATATGTTATATTATGTATGTTTTATATATATATATATATATATATATATATATATATATATATATTAAAACTCATTTTCTATGATTTAACCCATAGATGGGACCCTAACAGTAACTACAATTCCGGGTCAGAGTGGACCAGGGAGTAATGGAAATGAATCCACCATCCCCAGATCTCCAAAATTGGAACCTCACCATCAGATAGAGTTTAGCCTCATACCCAGGACATTAAGACCCTCAACCAGCGTCTTCTAGGACAAATATAATAAAATGGTTTGGGTTGCTATAAGGGAAATGGGGTTGGGACAATCATATAGGTGCTGGAGCTTGACATGACTAGACGATTGATCAGAGCGGGGCCTCTCCACCCGTCCATCTAGCCTATAGTGCCTAAACCACAATATAAAGGGAGCGAACAAAATACCAACTTGGTTTGAGAATCGCACAAGCGAGAAACCATCTGTAATCAAGCACTGTTGACTTCATTGTCCACGCTGCACTAACTTTGGAGTGCTGAAAGTACTTGGGACAAAGACTTTGGTGGACTAATATAAAAAAAAACTAGAAAAAATCATAAAAAGCACACGTCAATCATGATATATATAAATGTAAGTAAAGTCATCGGGGCGTCCTAATGTCCGTATCAGCCAGACAGCGAGGTAGTCTATCCCATTTTCTCTCGCACTAGACCGAGGAGATTATTTAAGCATCTGAAATGGTATGCCACACTTACCATCAGCTCCTCACTTTACCGCACAGATCCCTATGCTAGTCATACGCTGAGTTGGCCCGGTATCGAACTAAGAACCTTGTGATTCCTAAACCGGTCCCCTTGATATATATAAGTAAAGTAAAGTCGACGGGGCGGCCTAAAGTCGGTATCAGCCAGGCAGCGAGGGAGTCTATCCCCTTTCAATAGCGCTAGACCAAGGAGATTGTTTTAGCATCTGAGGTGGAGATATGATTGAAAATAGAGGAAAAGCGGATATAGCGACACAACAACTAAATCTAAATGATATTTCGTCTCGGTACTTTGTGAGGCTTTGTCAAATTTATGCGAATCTTTCGCAGCAATCTGCTTTTATATTCGCCTTTTCCTCTATTTTTAACATATATATATATATATATATATTATATATATATAACGTGCCGTGAACAATCGCTGGGTTACTCAGGGTTGTAGTAGGTCGACCTTAATAAATAAATTCTCCAGTAAAAAGCGAGAGTTGGAGAAATTAGAGTTGGTGAAATTCTCATTTCCTCCTTTGTCACTTTTGAGTGGGAGATATCACCATTCTCTTTATATCTCTTGTAGATCGGTTAGATTTGTTTGTGTGAACACGCACATTTTTCGCAACAGAGGTAAGTAGAAGTCAAATGTAATATTTCTTCGCTATTCTTATGCGTCACGATAGATTAACATGAAAGAAAATCGTATTCAAAACCAAAGAAAGAAGAAAAATCTCATTGTCTGTTAAAAAAACTTTCAATAGAATCACGTGCATTTCACACGATGTATGTTATTTTGTATTATTTAGATTTTTCGGACTGTTGGACTCATATATATATATATATATATATATATATATATATATATATATAAAATTTTTACTTGAAGGCACTTACAACGCATGTATCGCATAAAATTCGATACTTTTTTTTTTTCTTATAGAAAATGAACTTGACAAGTGTAATCCCAGTAAAGGATGGCTCGATGTGTAGAATACCGTACAGACTGTTTCGAAACAGTCTGTACGGTATTCTACACATCGAGCCATCCTTTACTGGGATTACACTTGTCAAGTTCATTTTCTATAAGAAAAAAAAAAAAAAAAGTATCGAATTTTATGCGATACATGCGTTGTAAGTGCCTTCAAGTAAAAATTTAATATATACTTTATCAGCAACGTTTCTAAATAAACAAACATCCAAAAATCTTATATATATATATATATATATATATATATATACACACAACGTTTCGGTTGATGTGCCCTCCGGCTTTCTGCAAGTGTTCCTTGTCGAACTTGCGATATCTATCTCTCAGCATATATTTATTTACTAAGCTTAGCTTAGATGTGGCACAAAGCCAGCAGTATGGGGCGCCCAATGAGAATCGAAGTCACTAAAAATCTTCTACAACTCTAGTTTGCTAAGCGTTACACCACGTGAGGTGCATTTATATGGATATATATATATATATATGTGTGTGTGTGTGTGTGTGTGTTTGAAATAAATAGACTGACTGACCATAAAACAAGAGTCTCAAAGATTTCTTATTTTCTGTGATACATTTATTTTTTCCTCAAACTAAAGAAAGCCCTGATGAAGATCTATTGGAACAGATCGAAACACTGCAGCGTAGGAAAAATAAACATTACTTGTTTATGAACTTGTGTTTTTTCAATTTTTCATAATATTATATATTGTCGGATTCACTTCCACTTTCTCTCTCTATATATGTATATATAGATAGATAGATAGATAGATAGATATGTAGTATATTAAGAAAATTGAAAAAAACAACAACACAGGTTTGAATAAGTTGAGTGGTAAGTTTATTGGCCGATGCTGCAGTGTTTCGATCTATTAATTAGATCTTCTTCAGGGTATTTGTTGTTATAAGGAAAGGTAATAACAATTTTTTATCACAGAATAACGAGAAAAATAGCGATAGTCCTTGTTTATCAGTCTGTTCAAAATTTGAAGTTTGAAGAAAGGACGCTGGTAAGGTGAACGGTTTGAAATATGACGTCAAATATTCTCTTTATGGTGTGTGTGTGAGTGTGTGTATCGAAAAAAGACATTGTGCATTTTTGTGTGTATGGTTGCGCATATAATATATATATATTATATATATATATATATATATATATGAAATGTTGTTCTGGTTCCAACGGAGAAAATGTAATATTTTATAAAAAAAGAAGAAGGTCCGCAAAATGTATCGTTCTCAGAAAAAATGTTTTATTCTTTTTATTTCACATACGCAACACGTGTTTCAGATATTCTGGTATCTTCTTCAGGCTTTGATCAATACATATATTGATATACATATATATATATATACATAGGTTGTGCGTGTTTCTGTAATTTTTCTGTTATGGTTATATATATATATATATATATATATATAGCATTCCTTTAAAAAAAAAAAAAAAGCTGAAAAATTTTAGGAGTAAGTAAATTGAAGATAACCAATTTTGCATCGTCAAATTCATTCCGTTCAGGGATGATTATATCAGCGGACGATGTTCTTAATGTTACAAGAAATAAAATCTGAAAATCAATCAAATCTATCATCATAAACTGCGTCTGAGATTCTGATCATTACCCTCTAATGACAACATAATAAGAAGATGGTCTACGACGCCATGTTGAATGTCCGGCAAAGGTTATTGCACAGTATAGGTGATTGCATCATTAAACGCTGTTCATATCGTTGTGATGCACACGGCTATGTTTAACCAGCCACCAAGAACGTGGGCGGGATGTCTCTATGACATCACCGTGTCGTGTCACGTGATACTTCACAATATCACACCGTTTCACACGATATCTCACGAAAACCATGTCACCCTTCATCGCCCCCCCCCCTTTTGCTCTATTCTATCAAATTACACCGGGTTTACGATTTTGAACCACATCATCAGTATTTTTATGACTTACTGCTGGAGAGTTCTACTCGATCGCATTGTGTCGTATGGCATCATCACAATGCGGTAGTCATAATTATTGTTACACACCGGGAAGAAGAAGAAGAAGATAAAAAAAGTAGCTCTCGATTCGGAATAGACGATAAAATGACTTATTCCTCCGCCTGTTAATGCTTGTCTTTTGTGGGGATTAAAAAATACGAAAGTAAAAATAAAATAAAATAAAAAATAAAAAGAGCAACAAGTTCCCATGGGAACTTTCACCGGAAATACGATCTGCGCATATCCAACAAAAAGGACTGACTCCCTTCCCCTAAAATAATCCCTCGGCCATTCGAAATGGGGATGTATTTGGGTCTAGTTGGTCCTTTTAGCCAGGGAGATTTTCCCCTCGCTACAGGCCTCTATGACCCCGTTCAATAAAGCCTAAGTCGTCAAACTACCTTTGTCTCTTTCCTTTCTAGTTCCTTTTCGTTCTGTTTCGTTCCTAAGTTCCATTTCAGCGTACTAGAACAAAGGACCAAGCTTTTATTGGGGCTAAGATACCAGCACCAACAACCATAATATAACCCCACAGTTTTTAAACATACATCCTCTATGCAGCAAAGATTCTTAGGTTCGGTTAGGGTGCGAAATTTTACGATGACATATTCAAAGCTTTGCACAAAAACTTTCTGATTTTGTTAAAAATCAATAACCATTCATTTATATTCAATAGCGTCTCATTGCAACGATACAATTAACCGAGCTGTCAAGACGGATTACTGAACTTTTACTGTTATTCTATCACACGCCTAGAAAACTGGCCACTTTGAGGAAAAAAATAGATAAGAATCAACTAAAAATAGAAAAAGTTAGGGAATCGCATTCATTGTACGTTCATATTTACACGTTTGTGTAGTTGTTTCGTAAGAGATTTTTCTCCCAATCAAATCACGAATAATTTTTAAACAAAATATTTTTTGTATTATTCGGACTATTGTTCTCATCTTCATTGTTATCTGTACAACGTTTCGGTTGATGTGCCGTCCGGCCTTCTTCAGAAATTTCTTGTCGGACTCTGGAACTTTCTTGGACTGAATAAAGGTGTAGGTTCAAAGATCCGTGATGGCTCCTGATTACGACAAGAAGGTTTCCGAATCCGAAAAGAAATAACTGAAGAAGGTTGGAGGGCACATCGACCGAAACCTTGTACAGATAACAATGAAGATGAGGACAATAGTCCGGATAATCCAAATAGTACTAATTATCAAGCCTCATTTAAAAAATTCCAAGAAATATTTCGTGGTTCGGATTGTTTCTCATAAATAAGCAATAATGCTGGAAGAAATAACATGGATTTTTATCGGATATTATTCATTTTTAAAGACCTCGATTTCAACGGGAGACTCTTTTCTCCTAAGCAAAAATCCGGGAATAAATTATTAGAAATCTAATAAGTAATGTTTGAGTAAATGTGATTATCTATTCTAATAAGACAAATGATTTGTTTATTTTGTTGTTTTAACCATTGGGAATTTAATAAATGCTCTTCGATTAGTTACCGCTTGCAGCCACATGACTTCCTGTCAGTGATTACTGTATTTGACGGCATATAAGACGCACCCCCATTTCAGCAGGTCAGATTCAGGAAAGAAGTTTTTAGTGTATTTAATCATATATTGTTGAAAACGGTCTAGCTGTGCATTACACAAGCAGAAACATAGCTGTATAAAAGCAATATGGCTGTACAGGCAAGCAATAAGCATACTCAAGACAACTCAATAGCAGAAAATAATAATAAAATTACCCTAGCCTAGGCCTACGATAGGTCTCAAGCTTCACCTACGATGTATAAGACGCAGGGCAATTTTTTGAGCCAAAATTTTGGAAAAAAGTGCGTCCTATATGCCGTCAAACGCAGTAAATATTTATAATCAGATATATAGATTTCATTGAGAGCCCCCTTTTTTTTTTTACCCGAGGACACCCCACCCCCAAAAACAACTTTCATCAGAGTTCAAAAAATGTACATATAAATTTGATGGACAAATTCTCATAGATTATATCTATAGAAAATTGATCAATTTTATCATCATACTTATTTTTTACAGATCCATAAATCAATTCATCTTGATTTCCATTTCCTTTTAAACAGAAAATAAATGAAAGCAAAAAAAAAAACCCACATTAACTAATGTATATTGTTTTGTGTCGACATTTTGTTCCTGTTCAAAGTAATTATTAAATTCACTTTAAAATCTACAGGTCAGTAACCTGTGTTAACGTATTGTTGCTAAATATTTTACGCTAATTTTTTTATTTCATTGTTTTTCATCTCTTCAAAAGGATTTCCACTTCCCTTGGATTTCCATCTTTATATCATCCATTAATTCGTCCTTGGGTTGCGGAATATATTTACGATGCCATCAGCATATAAGCTCCGAATGAATTTCATTTTCCAAATGGGAATAAACGAACGGAAAACGTCAGACCTCAAAGAAGTAATGAACGAGAATTGAACAGTTTTCATTTTTGCCTTTACATTTATTTTTAGTTTTGACACATTCAATTGGCAAGTGTGAAACAGAGGGAAATAATATTGAGAAACAAAACTAATGAAAACAAACAAATTGCTTAATGATTTGTGAGGAAATGCGGCCTGTCTGTTAGGAGGAACATAAAATGGGGTGTGAAGGGCTAACAAGATAAGAAATGATATTGAATATGCGATGAATATTTGATTGTCGTATCTCATCCCGTTCATCCCGGATATAATTCGACAGTGGATTGGCGGGGAAAAAAAAAGATTGCAAAGGATATTTTAGTAGCGATCTCAAAATGGCGACTTAACAAATCAATTTCTCATCAACAGAAACACACACACACACAAAACATACTCTTACACACACACAACAACACTCTTACACACACACACACACACACACACACACACAAAACATACTCTTACACACACACACACACACACACACACACACACACTTACTTACACACACACACACACACAAAACATACACACACACATACACACTAAAACATACTCTTACACACACACTTACACACACAACACACAACATACTCTTACCACACACACACACATAAAACATACTCTTACTTACACACACACACACACACAGAGTGAATAATTTTATAATTCCGTTGTAATTCATATCTTTTTCAGTTTCATGACTGAATTAATAACAATGGATAATTGGTGTGAAAAGACATTGAAAGAGCAACGAGTTGGTTTTTAACGGAAGTCTACAGTGGCATTTCGCTTAATGAGTTCACCAAATAGAGCAGTTTGCTCTCGAACTCAAAACAGTGTGATTGCACATTAGATCTCACACACACACACACATATATATATATATATACTTTCAATAAGAAAGAAAAACTTAAACTATCATTTGGTTAAGTATAAATATTGCTCTGTATATTAATAATTTACTAATTATCATACATTGAGCTCACTAAGGGATTTGTAAAAATTCTTGTATAAATCTATAAGTTTGCATCTACATTTGCATGCATTCTGGATATATATATATATATATATATTATATATATATATATATTATATATAGAGAGAGAGAGAGAGAGAGAGAGAGAGAGATACACAAGGTGTGTCAAAAGTATCGAGATTTCGGTACTTTTTGACACACCTTATATTCTGAAGAATTAACTTTCCATTAATTCTTGATTTCTATCTTGTTAAATACAGCTTTAAAATATGTACTTTATGACACACTTTGTATTCTGAAAAAAAATAACATTACATCTATCGTTCATTCATATCTTGGTAAATACAGCTTCAATCTCTATACTTTTTGACACCTTATATATATATATATATATATATATATATATGAGTAAAGAAACTTAGAAAAGCGTTATAGTCTATTTCAAGCTTAGTCTAAATCTCCCGACTCATCAGATGCGAATGATGAATTTTATATTTGCTCTGTGACTCTAACATTAATAGCACACATTGAGCTCTCAAACTGCGACTTGGTTTTGTTTAAATAAAACTCTTGTGTCGCAAGGAAGATTTCTTCTCTGGACTTTTGGATATATATATATATATATATATATATATAATACTGATTATATGAGTATATATATAATGCCATGGTGTATATATATATATATGTTTGTGTGTGTGTGTGCGTGTGTAATCTGTACATTTTGTACAAACACTAATGCATGCCTGAGTAAATCCGTGTTACGAGTACTTTTAGTATGTGATCTCAACTTTGAGTATTTGATTTCACTTTTGTGATTTATTCCTCATATCGATTGATTAGATCGATACTAATTTTCTTGAATATCTTTTATACAAGTCGACGCCTCCATTGCCTTAATGTAAGCCTATCACGTCTATTAAAGCGAAGTTCCTTATGTACATCTTTTTTTTCTTCTTTCAGATGAAGATTGAGTTGATATCTTCAAATGCTTTTAGTTTCGCTGTAAGCAACATAACATTAAAGAACCGACAACTTCAGAGATATTTATTGAGCAATTTATAGTTTATTTACTTACAAATGTTTCTGTTTTTTATCTTCTTAACACAAAGACAGGCCTTTTTTGAAGAAACGTAAGAATCCTTTTTTTTCTTCTTCACCGATGAGTAGATAGCATGCAGCGTATAAACAACTAAAGTGTCACCTACTTTATTTTTCCTACTTGGTAGGGCGGAGAAAGTGTGGGTGGCCGAACGCTTAGCGGCTCAAAGAATGAAAACGGCGAAGCAAATCTCATTTTCTTGAGAGATTCAACAAGAAGTGGAATTATTCTACATGGACCCCTAAAGTTCAGCTTGAGTAACGTTCAGCTCTCCATTCGCAAACCTTTTGGTTGGATTTTACGGCATGTCAACCCTTGTTGGTTTATCTTATGTCGAAGACGTTTTGGTTTATTCATTCTTGATGGGTACTCAATATTTTTCTAACTCTTTCTTAAAAATTCAGTTTTTTCTATTTAACCCATAGGTGGGACCTTAACAGGTACTACCACCACGGGTCAGAATGGACATGGAAGTAATGGTGATGAAAGGATACTCCACATTCCCCAGAATTTGAACTTCACCTTCAGATAGAGTTTAACATCATACA
>CM042149.1:81040543-81053043 GCA_023376005.1 Doryteuthis pealeii
GATAACTAGTTTAATAGAATAGAATTATAAAATCATATAACAGAAATACATTTTCTTGACTTGTAGAGACTACTTTAAACATACTAGCAAATATATGCACCCTCCGGGTGCAAGTATTTAAGTTTTAATGTATTAAAATATCGTATTAAATTAGAAAGGCTTATGAAACTGAATAAGAATGCAGATAAAAAGATTTTGAACAGAGGGGGTATAATCGAAAAATAGAACAGCTTTGAAACTAACTCTTCCATCATTTTCCATTACTCCCCTCTTTCATTGGTAAATTTTCCTAATTTAACTATCTAGTTAAAATAGGAAGTAAAGGATAATATTACAGTTATTTCTTCTTGTAAATAAATTTCTTTTAAGATTTATCCACAAGATTTTTGTTTATATTTCTTAAGATAAAACCAAACAATTAGAAATCAATAATACCAAGCACATATTTATTAAAATAACATTTTAAATAGCAATATGCAAATTAGCCTTCTCGTTCAAACAGTAAACCGCTATTTTGTTGTATATATAAATACAATTGCATGTTATTAGTACGTAGATATGGTCAACAGTATTAATAATGTAAAACAATTTTTATTAATAACTGAAGGTTTAAAAGAATGAAATCATGGAGAATTTGATGTAAATAATTAAGGGAACTAGCAAATATATGCACCCTCCGGGTGCAAGTATCTAAGTTTTAATGTAATAAAATATTGTATTAAATCAGAAAGGCTAATGAAACTAAATAAGAATACTGATAAAAAGATTTGAAACAGAGGGAGTATAATAAAAAATAGAACAACTGAAACTTACTCTTCTATCACTCTCGTCTTTCATTGTTATTTTTTCTAATTTAAGTATTTAGTTAAAAGAGGAAGTAAAGAATAAAATGACAGTTATTTTTTCTTGTTAATGGATTTCATTTAAGATTCATTGAAGAGATTTTTGCTTATATTCATGAAAATAAAACCGAACAGTTAGAAATCAATAATACTAAGCACATATTTATTAAAATCCAATTTTTAATATCAATATGCAAATTAGCCTTTCGTTCACACTGTAAACCGCTATTTTGTTGTATATATAAATATAATTGCATATTGTTCGTATGTAGATATGGCTAACAGTATTAATAATGTAGAACAATTTTATTAATAATTGAGGTTTAAATAAAAATAAAATCATTGAGAATGTGATATAAATAACTAAGGGAATTGTGACTTGAGTAGTAATATAGTTTCGGTTACAGACAGAAAATCACACAATCTCCATTATAATAAGATTGTGACTTGTGTAGTAATATAGTTTCGGTTACAGACAGAAAATCACACAATCTCCATTATAATAAGATTGTGACTTGAGTAGTAATATAGTTTCGGTTACAGACAGAAAATCACACAATCTCCATTATAATAAGATTGTGACTTGTGTAGTAATATAGTTTCGGTTACAGACAGAAAATCACACAATCTCCATTATAATAAGATTGTGACTTGAGTAGTAATATAGTTTCGGTTACAGACAGAAAATCACACAATCTCCATTATAATAAGATTGTGACTTGAGTAGTAATATAGTTTCGGTTACAGACAGAAAATCACAAAATCTCCATTATAATAAGATTTGATAGTTAAATTTGAGAATAAATACTTTGAATCTATGGTTATTTGTTTGAAACTATCTGTAAATAACTCAACATACAGTGTCAATGCACCACAAGACAGACTCAGCATTTCAGCTTCAATCTTGATCATTGTATTCATCTGTTGTTATATTATGCAAATGATATTTCTACTTGGCCAATATGTTCTTGAAAAAGTGGCTATTGGCACAGGTTTACCGTGGCAATCTGAGCTGCAAACCATTAGCACATGAAAATTAATGAACCTCCAAATCGACTTTTGCCAATCAACACTTTTAAATGGTGCATATTTGGTTTAGTTTAGTTTCTTTGTTTAATGGCATATCAATCTTCGTGGGTTATTTATTGCTAAAACCACCCTTTCGATGTTTTTTCTCTCAATCAAATATATTCTTATTTTCTTTTGTTTTTGAGAAATTTGGTAAGCAAAGAGTTCAATATGTTATTAAGTTTCTTGACAAATCATCTCATGAATATCCAAACATATCGGGATTTTTCCCGGGTAATCACTAAGCGCAACCGCAGTAGAGAAACCAGGAGCACTAAAACACAACAACAATAATGATGATTGGTGATCGATATAAGACAGTTAATCTATCTATTCATATATAAAGGAAAGTTTGTGTGTATGTATGTCCAGAGGAACTATGAATATAAAACAAGTAACGATTAGTATTATCTGCGTTATTCGGACTATTGTTCCCATCTTCCTTGTTATTTGCACAATGTTTCGGCCGATATGCCCTCCGGCTTTCTTCAGGTATTTCTTGTCGGACTCGGGAACCTCCTTCCAACTGGACACATGGCCTAGTGGATAAGGTAGTTAGATTAAGACAGTTCTAAGTGACAGTTATCTCTGGATTCCGGGTTCAACCCTGTAAAGGCAGTAACAGAAAAATAAGTAGCACAACTTATAAGTAACACAACACAGTTATGGTTAGCGGAATGAGAACAGGATACCCCCGTGGGCTAAATAAAGGCTCAAGTTCGAAGTTCCGTGAAGGCTCCCGATTACGACAAGAAAGTTCCCGAATCCGAGAAGGTTCCCGAGTCCGACAAGAAATACCTGAAGAAGGCTGGAGGGCATATCGGCCGAAACGTTGTACAAATAACAATGAAGATGGGGACAATAGTCCGAATAATGCAAATAATACTAATCATCAAGCCTCATCTCAAACATTCAGAGAAAAAGTAACGATTAAGTAAATAAATATTTCTTTTTGTTTGTCGGACTCGGGAACCTTCTTTTCGAACTCGGGAACTTTCTTGTCGTATTCGGGAGCCATCACGGAACTTTGAACCTAACCCTTTATTTATTCCACGGGGGTATCCTGTTCTTGTTCCGCTAACCATAGCTGGGGTAGGAGTTGTGCTAATTAATTATTTTTCTAACTGCTTTCACTCAGGATTGAACTCGGGAACCAAAGATAACTGTCACTTAGAACTGTCTTTTAACCCAACTGCATAATCCACTCGGCCATGTGTCCAATTGAATAGAGAAATTGTTTGTGGTTGTTTTTATTTTAAAAAAAAATTATAATGGTATAATCATGCAATTAAGTGTTACGTAAAAGAGAGTCATGAAATAATGAATATTCTCTTCATGCTACAGGTTGTATATGTCTGACATACACTGTTTTTCTTTAGTTTTAGCAGACACTTAAATTCTCTTAATGTTTTTGACCTTGGATTTACGTTCATCATGTATTTACAAAACGGTCATAATTTCTTCCCTGTATTTGCAATAGTGAAAGCTAGAATGCACATAAACGGATGCTATCCATATCAACAGCTGTTCATTTCCTCATAGTTTGAAGGTTGACTAAGAATTAAATGTGGTTATCACTGCAGTAGCCAAAAACCACTCCTTATAATACGTTAGGAGGCTTCAGAGATGTCTCTAATGGTGATGAACATATACAAAGAAAGCCAACAAAGAGGGACATAACAAAATACAGACTTTATTGTCTGAGCACAATTAACATAAAATGCAGATACAAAACAGCTAGTACGAATGTCCTAAGGATGGAAGAAAGAGTTATTGTAGGGTTAATATTGAGGCTACTAAATGGAGAATAGAAGAGTCACTTACTGTATAGTTGGGGGGAAGGCCCCTTAGCCTTAATACACAGACACAAATACACATTTACTATCACTAGTTCTTACTTTTTGAGCAAAAATAATGAAGATTTAATTTATATTAGTGAAGATAATTAAAAAAATAAAGTTTAAATGATAACAGGATAGATTTTCTTTTGTATTTAGTATTTTAATTAGAATAAATATTTTTTTCTTTTCAGAGTGGCTGGATCAATGCAAGGTCTTTTATTACGTAGGGAATTTAATGTGGTATGCTATAAGGATCCAATTCGCGATTCAATAATAATGAATCTTTGAGATTAAATTTTTCACCCCCCTCCCCCACTATCCAGGAAACGCGGGGTAGCCGCTTCTTTTTATATAATAAGCGTATACAACAAACAAAAATAGTACAATACTAGATATAACCGGGTGAGAAAGGTGATCCACTAGTATTTGTGAAAAAGACTAAAATTCGGCTATGCTGACAAAGGGTATCTGCATAAACCAGAATTTCCCCAGAAAACGAGACGCAGAAAAATCTTTGAGATATAAACAAATCCTGTCTAGTAGACCAGTGTTAACCCTTTGCCTCCCGAATGTCCCACATGGCTGTGCCAAAATATTGCAAAAGGATCGAGTACCAGTCTCAGGGTTGGTTCCTCGACAAAACAAAAGATCACAGGGATGTTCATGTAGTGATCTTTCAGTGTGAACAAGTTGCGCCTGCGAGAGCCACTGCCAGCAGTTTACGGTAGAATCGCAGGGGCTGAAGAGCCGCTGTTAGTGGTTTGAAATAGTCAAAGAATTAATTAGCAAAACAAGAACTTGTCATCTAATGGGTTTATCGGTTTCAGCGGACTATGGAGTGTAAATAAAAGAAATAAATATCCAGAAATACTGAAAAGCTGCAAAAACAAAGGCTGTCGAACATGAATGTGGCGACGGTCATAGCAAGTGTAGCTGGAAACCTTGCAGAAGATCAGCACTAACAATTGCAAAATTACTTCAAATTTCCCGTCATTTTTTGGGGACAGCATGGATAGATTAATCTATCAATAAATTACTAGAAAAACCGGTGCGTAAATTGAAAAGTAAGATAGGTATTAATAAATTATATATACTCCTACTCACATTAAGGAAAAGAGATCAGACCTGCATAAAATATAAACTGGTACATCCCTCTCAATTCCACCCCCCTCTCTCTCTCACATATACGTACATATTATTTCCGTTATATCCATGGACTAAGCTGATTACCCATGTAAAACTAATAAATCATTTAGTCTTTATTTCAGTGAGAATATTTAAAGGTTTTAAGTGAGATTATTCCCAACTTTATGGTTTATATATATATATATATTTATCAACCCCTCCGCAGGATGCGACACAAGTTTAATTTCTTAAGCGGAGTTTAACAGGTTTGAATTCAGAGTTTTCCTTCTCCTAGACTGGTTACCTAGCCATGGTTAAAGAGTCCAGTCTGCCCTGCTATTTACCCATAGCTGGAGGGAGAATTGGATTCATACCTTTCCCAAAGGTATTAGCGCCAAGTGAAATGCCAACAGCTTCGTCCAGGAATTGAACTCGCGTTGACGAGTCCATTTCCTTCGACTCTAACCATTAGATCACGCGCCTGGTTTTTATATGTGCCCAGCTTAAATCATGTCAATTCCACGGATGAATTAACGTATATAAATACTATCGATTATATAGAAATCTGATCTCTTTAATAAGGTGAAGCAAAGATTTTCCCAAGCTGTAGCCGTATCAATACTACCGTATGGCTGCACTACCTGGAAAAAACGTTTTTTCTACCTGGACAAAACGCTTGGAAGATAATTAGATGGAAACAGTACAAAGATGCAACGTGTCTTATATATCACTACGAAATAAAGGTTTACATAATTTATGGTGTAGTTAATTTGCATATTGTTTTTAACAAAATCTGGTTTAATAAGTAATTACTTGGTGTTATCGATCTCTAATACTATTTATTTTTATTCTCCAACGTGTTAAAATCAATCCTATGAATGATTTTATATAGAAACAAACTAAAATATAAATAAAATAAGTGTAATCTTTTTATATGTGTTCTTATTTAATTTCGTTAGTCTTTCTAATTTGATATATTTCATTACAATAAAACTTAAATACTTACACCCGGAGGGCGCACATTATTGCTAATGATTATAATAATAATTATTATTATCATTATTATTATTATTAGTAGTAGTATCTAAGCCTCTTTCTTCATTTTCCAATTTTCGGAATTAAGCTTTAACTTCCCTATTGAGAGAGCCTAGTGAACCCATGCTATCAGCACGACTTTATGATGATGATGATAATTTATCCTTTCTTCCACGTACGCCAAATCCCGGCGATGAAAGTAGATAGCCACAATGGTACTACTATATAGAGTTGTAGTTGACCGATGAAATACTCACAATAGCAACACTCTAAAAGAGAACTTTTTAACATAACGCTTTTTCTTTCTTTCTTTCTTTCTTTTTTTTTACTTCTGGAAAGTAACAGGTTGCATTGCCCCCGCTCTGTCGACCTAATTCTCTTACTCACCAATCATTCGGCTGATAAGATGAAACGTTCAGTTAAAAAGCGAGACTCTTCTGAAAGCAATAGATGCTTTTTGCAAGTTCATTCATTGAATGTGCACACAAGAAGCAGTCCAGCGACAAACAATGAACAGAGAGGTCAGTTATGAAGAAAAAAAAAGTAGTGGGTGGTTTATCATCAGAAAAAAAAAAAAAAAAGAAGAGAGATACAGGGAGAAACATCTGTTTGGAATGAGCGTGGAACAGTTTCAGGTGCGCTCTTAGAAATTAACAAGAAAAGCTTTTAGATATAAAGTAAAGCGGAAGCAATTTTATCTTGAGAATGTGTTTACTGAATACAAGTAAGAAAAAGAAGTAAAAAAAGAGAAAACGAAAAACTGAATGGGGTATGGAATAATAACAATAATAATAATATACCTAGACCTTACTAGAGAATTTCTGCTGGAGAAGCAAATATGAACTCATAAGTGATGTTCTTCTGTGGAAGCCATCACATGGGCACGCCAGAGTAGGTCACCCAGTAAAGACGTACATAGATAAACTCTGCGCGGATACTGGATACTGCGCAGAGGACCTCCCAGGGGCAATGAATGATAGGGAAGGATGGTGAGAGATTGTCATAGATATCTGTGCTGCCAATACGACATGATGATGATGATTACTAGAAAATTAAAAAAAATGGAATATGAGGGTGAAAGTGATACCAATAGTAGTTGGGGCACTAGGAACAATTCCCAAAAGATTAGAAAAAAAGATTAGAGGAACTGGAAATTAGAGGAAGAATTGAGACCATCCAGACAACAGCACTGTTGAAATCAGCTGGAATACTCAGGGAAATCCTGGAAACCTGAGGAGACTTGTCACTCAAACTCTAGGGAAAGACCATCAGCTAACGGTGGTGTGATAATTGTGCTATTAAGGCACCTCAGGCACTGGGCAATAAACCCAACCCTGCACCTTTAAATGAAGGGGACAGGTGTTTCCTGGGGTGATGGCACCGGTATCATGCTGTTATTAAATTTCTTACTGGTTTGATGGCCGAAGAACTGTTTAAGGTAAGTATATGAAATATATCTATAATAGTAAGAACGAGAGTGGCAATAGTATACAACCCCCTCTGCCCGCACCCTGAAACAGCTGGCCTGATATTAAAGTTCCTCCAACGACTAACAGAGATTGATGTGCTTATCTTAATGAATGGATATTCTATCGACTTTACTAAACACACGACATCATGAATATCGAGCACAGGTGTTATCCTTCTTTCAATGGATTGGTGATTGTCAGGTAAGAAAACTCGTTTTATAAAAGGTGAGAATGTAGATGTTTATGGTAAGAAAGTGGGTGATGTTGTTGTTGGGAGGAAAATGAATTGGTCAATGGAAAAAAGAGGGGGAAAGAAAAAAAGAAAGAAAAAAGAAAGAAAAAAGAAGGAAAAAAAGAATGAAAGGAAGGAAGAATGAAAGGAAGAAAAAGAATGAAAGAAAAGAAAGAAAGAAAGAAAAGAAAGAAGAAGAAGAATGAATGAAAAAAAGAATGAAAGGAAGGAAGAATGAAAGGAAGGAAGAATGAAAGAAAGGAAGAATGAAAGAAAAGAATGAAAGGAAGAAAAGAAGAAGAAAGAAAGAAAGAAAGAAAGAAAGAAGAAAGAAAGAATGAAAGAAGAAAAAAGAATGAAAAAAAGAAAAAGAAAGAAGAATGAAAGAAAGAAAAGAAAGAAAGAAAAGAATGAAAGAAAAGAAAGAAAGAAAAGAAGAAAGAAAAGAAAAGAAAAAAAGAAGAAAAAGAAAAGAAAGAAAGGAAGAAAAAGAAAGAAAGGAAGAAAAGAAGAAAAGAAAAAGAAAGAAAGAAAAAGAAAAAAAAGAATAAAAAAAGAAAGAACAAAACTAAATAAAAAGAAACGAATGAAAAATAAAAAGAGAGAAAGAAGAAAAAGAAAAAAGAAAAAAGAAAAAGAAAAAAAGAAAGAAAAAAAAAAGAAAAAGAAAAAGAAAAGAAAAGACAAAGAAAGAAAAAAGACAAATAAAAATAAGAAAATAAGAAAAGAAAAACAGAAGAAAAAGAAATGAAAAACAGGAAATAAAGAAGAAAAAGAAAGAGAAAAAGAAGAAAAGGACAGAAAGAAAGAAAGAGGGAGAAAGAAAGAAAGAAAGAGAAAGAAAGAGAAAGAAAGAGAAAGAAAGAGAAAGAAAGAGAGAAAGAAAGAAAAAAAAAGAAACTGATAGAAAGAAACCTAAATCCTATAGACTATCCATTACCTACCTGTTTTTATTTATAAACATATCTTCGTAGTAATTCTCTTGTTTCACTTTTCGACCAGGTAAAAAAGAAGGAAGTCCCCCACGTGTGAATGTGAAGCGGTGAGACAACAGCTGGATGAGTTCATTACGACTCTGAGGTAAAGGTACGAATACCTCAATGAAACCGCCGATGCAATTTGAATGCTGCATTCATTAGAAAATTGACATTAACATCTAAACCAGTTAGAAAGAATCCAGCCAAAAGGTGAAAAGATTCTAGTATGGCCCATTCGGACAATAGTCTGCACTGCTGACCGTGTAAGCCGGCACCACTGGGATTATCGATTCGATGCGTCTTGCAATCGATCAGAAAAACCACAACGCTATCACATAGGTCTTTGCACATGTTCTGACATATACATATGTTCGAATTTCATGTTTTTTTTCACCAACTCGACGAGACTGAAACCGAGCTAGAAGTTAAATATGACAAACGAGGCAAGCGATGTAGAATTTCAACTAAAGGAGTTTTTTTTTTTAACAATAGACATAAGTGAATACAAACGTCTTTCGTTTAGACGAATGATTCTCAACCGGGAGCCATAAGCACCCCGGAATCATATAACATTTTTTGGGTTCAGGCGTTCAAAAAATATTTAATAAAGAATTAGGATTTTTGAACATCGAATGGCTATGAGACGGTCCAACATATCGGCATCCACCCGTCTACTAAAGGCGATGGCGTTGTGTCCAAAAAAACATGGATCACATAGCCTGGGCGGGTTGTTATGGAGGATAAGCCGTTACCCAAGCAGCAAATCCCTCCTACCCACACTACCGTTTGTGGCCCAAAGGAAAGGCCAAAAAACGACCCCCCAAAAAAAACCCAAAATAAAACCCCAATGCAGTTTGGTAACGATAGTATCGCAAGAGTTGTTGGATAGCGCTGATGTTCAGCATCACACCACCTTTAGGGACTCCAGCTCCGGATTTGATTTCGAGGTTTACTCCCCTAGCCTTTTGATAGTAGTAGGATTAGGGAACTTAGTATTCATATAAATCCCCAAATGAGGTTGATGGGACTCCTTAGCTTTGGACAGCAATCTATCTCGACAACGAAAAGTCTGTTATAAAACCTCCGCTGCCTAACAGTTATACTTCATTCCGAGGGTCCAACATAGTAAAATAGGAAGAAGAAAAAAAGGTTGAGGACCACTGGTTTAGATCACTAATTCCCAACCTTGATATCGAACATAATGACCACTAAGAGGCGGTCTTCAAGCGAGTATTTCTTAAAATCCATGATCAAATATAAAATGAAATACAACAATCAGCCAAAAGTTACATTTTTTGAGTGAATTTTCAAAAATTGAACACACATACATACACGCATGCATATATATATATATATCGTTACAGATAGACGGTTGTTTATAAACAAGCGTCTATCTGTAACGATAAGACCCGTTTCAACAGACATACTTCTCAACTGATATTAATCGAATACTTCTCAACTGATATTAATCGAAAACTCAATTAATTCAGCGGATGTAACCCTGACGATTCAGATGATGAAACTCGAGTAGGTTACTTTATATCCATTTCTTAAATATATATATATATATATATACTACGCCAATGACCACATACTTATGATGATAAGCTGAAAAGCTCATATGATAATGTCATATCTATCGATGATTATTTTTTTTACCAATGGGATCCAAGCACTGTAAACTGCAAGTGGGACTATGTCGAAAAATAAACCTCATTTGGTTATATTCTATGAGAGTATCTTTGTCAACCTACGAACTTTTCAGCCGACATTCGTATATAGATACACAAACACCAGTAAGATCTGACACGAGGGCAATTTCTTAAGGGGAGTTTAGTAGGTTTAAATTTAAGATTTCCTTCTCCTAGACTGGTTGCCATTCCAAGGCTAGAGAGCATAGTCTGCTCTACTATTTACCCATAGCTTGAGAGAGAATAAATGGACCCATACCTTTCCCAAGGGTATTAGCAATATGTGAAATGTAACCAGCTTTGTCCAGGATTTGAACTCGCTGTGTTAATTTCCTACGACAATAACCGTTACACTACGGGAGCCTCTATACGTACTGAGTGTAGGGAGTTCGATCTTCACGGCTTATTTCGTTCTTGTGGTTAACATTTATTATCAATCGAATAGGCGATGTCTTATTCTACCGATTTGCATCAGAAGAAGGGGGGGTGTAGGATGAGGAAATTGAAGACATTTAGCATTGTCAAGTCAATGATATCTAACAAGCCATCACATGCCAGGCATAAGTTTGGTGGGAGATAGAGGCACGAGAATTATGCCGGTTCAACTCAAATGTATCGGATGAAAGCATTGTCGAATATCTAGGAATTTGTCAACCATGAAATTACCTGCCATCACAAACATCAATTCTCTCAAACACCAATTCTTCGAGATAAAACTTGATGCTATACAAGAAGATTCCATTTTAATCTTACTGGCACCAAATTATGGACTGAGATTGTGACATTAAAGGATGGGTTGGGTCTCACATAAACTTTTAAATAGAAAAGTCATTGGATAAGAAAAAAACTCTTAACTCAGTAAATATATTTGATTGAATAAAATCTCCAATAATAATCCAGTTTTGGAGCTCTGGGAGTATGGTATACTCCATCATTTCAATTATTTCCAGATCCACTCTGACCCGGAGTGGTAGTACGTGTTGAAGTCCCATTTATAACTTAAATAGAAAAAGTTTAAAAATGTGTTTCAAAATCTTTTGAAAATAAAATTGAATACCATCAAAATTAAATAGAACTAAACATCTTCAGCATAAAATAACCCAACAAGAGTTGACATACCGTAAAAACCAACCAACCAGACAGTAAACTCACCATTTGTAATTATTATTCGCCGAAGTTCCCAGATTCTAGAAGATGAAAGAATCTATAACTTTTGATGACCCAAATGAAAACTTTGGCTAGTTTTTCGAATTCTTGATGTAGTAAAGTAAAAGATTGGAGCAAGAGAAGGGAACATTCGGCATTAAGGCCGCACATGGCCTTCTAAACTATCAATTATGGTCTTTCATGTCGAAAGACCAATTAAAATTGTGCACTTCCTCTGCATTAGAGCATAATATCGAAATGCATTATAGCAAAAAAGATTTTCAAAGGTCATTAAAAGGTTAGAAAAGTTTCCCTTTCTTTTAAATTATATATATACTTGTTGATATATATACTTATATATACACATACATATGTGTATATACTTATATATACACATACATATATATGTGTATATACTTATACACACATATATGCTTATATATAGATTTATATATGCATATATATATACTGATGCATACACATATACATTTATATGCATATATATTTATGTATATACATATACATATGTATTCAGACATATGTACATACTCACATGCATATGTATATACATATAAATACATACATACATGTATATGGAAATACGATGAGTAAATGTATATATATATATATATATATATATATATATATATATATACACATATAAATACATACATACATGTGTATATATATATATATATATATATATATATACTTATAAATACATATACATGTATATACATATAAATACCTATATATACACATGTATATACATATAAATACCTACATACACACACATATATGTACACACATACGCCTATATATATATATATATATATATCGACTATATTTGAAGAAAGTTATTAACTTTTGGCTTAAACTTTAGATTTCTTGCAAACATTAAATATCTATTGATTGAAATCAGTTTTGATTTGACCTTTAAACCTGAAAATTTTCTCCTACCACTTGATAAGAGAAAAAGCAGAAAAATGCATGAAAAAAAAGAAAATCTTAATTCCAGATTTACAAACATTTTCTCCACCTGACTAATCCTATCTAATCATATATTCTAAAAAT
>CM042149.1:81058043-81070543 GCA_023376005.1 Doryteuthis pealeii
AAAGAAAGAAAGAAAGGAAGGAAGTAAGAAAGAAAGGAAGTAAGGAAGTAGGAAAGAAAGGAAGTAGGAAAGAAAGGAAGTAGGAAAGAAAGGAAGTAGGAAAGACAGGAAGTAAGAAAGGAAGTAAGAAAGAAAGAAAGGAAGTAAGAAAGAAAGAAAGGAAGTAAGAAAGAAAGAAAGGAAGTAAGAAAGAAAGGAAGTAAGAAAGAAAGAAAGGAAGAAAAAAGCAAAGAAGAAAGAAAGAAAGGAAGGAAGAGGAAGAGGAAGTGAAAGTATGGACTCGATGACTGAAAATAACGAACACGAGAAAAAGAGCGGCAGAAAGAAAGAGAAGAAAGAAGAGGAAATGAAAGTGTGGATTCAAAGAAAAGGGCGGGAAAAGAAACAAAAAGAAAAAAGAAAGAAAGGAAAAAAACAAAGAAAAAGCAAATGATAGTGTAGATTCAAAGATGGAAAATAAAGACGACGAGTAAAGGAAAGATGAAAACAAGAAACATTAATGGTAGAAAAAAAACAAAAAAGAACATAGAACAAAAAAGCTTACTAAACGACAAATGATCATAAAGAACTAATAACAGTTGTGTGTAAAGAAAGTTGCTTTGTATTAAATCTCAAAAGGCCAACAGTGAGTTGAGTTTGATTTTTGTCTTTGTTCTAATGAAGCCAAATGTTATCCAGCCTGGCGTTTCGATACTGACTGAATATTTCAAAAGTTCTACTTATTCATCTAACTGTATTTATTGTAGGCGATCAACCACGACTATCCGAGTCCTCTGAAAAGATAATACGCCTCCATATTCATTACTGTTTTTTCTAAGAACACAAATATTATTTATAAGTATTTGAAAAAACACACAATTTGTTTATAATCACTTTGTTATTCAGACGGAGGCCAAGAAATAACAAATTTCTTTGCAACCAAAATAAAACTGAATTTTAAAGAAATAAAATAACGTCTATAATGAGAGATTTTGTCCCGTACGATTTCCCGCGCTGTCAACTGGGGCCAAAGAATACACCGACTGCACCTCACTAGAGGGGTAGAATTCCACCCCCCAATGGGGTCACCTGTTGGCCATGGATGGCGACCTGTGATGCTTAAGGACGGAATCCTGGCATGATTGTCCCGACCCTATTGCTCTTATGGCAAACCCCTAACCCTTTTAATCATATATGTGCTAGAAGGCGGTGGCTGAGGGTCTTAGTGTCCTGGGTGTGACGTTAAACTGCATCTAATGGTGAAGTAGCAATTCTAGAGCTCTCCGGAGTGTAGAGTGTCCCTTCATCGCCATTACTCTCAGGTCCACCCTGACGTGAAATGGTAGTACCTGGTAACGTGTCATCTACAGGATAAATAGAAAAATGTGTGTGTGCGAAGAAAGCATTTTGAAATGATGCGACAAAATGTGAAAATATAACTAGAAACAGTAGATAAACAAACACAATCAATTCAATTCATGGGTAAAACTTAATATTTCGTGTTTATTTAAAGTCTTTGTTGAAATAAAGATGAAATATCAAGTTTTTAGCTCTGAATTGAATGTTTGTGTTGACTTATCTACCTTTACCCATTCGTGTTTTCACACACACACACACACACACACACGTGTGTGTGTTAGAATAGCGTAGACACAGAGTTAACGGCTCTTGGTGACTGTCAGTTTCTCACCTATACCTTCATCAGACCATGTCAATTACCAAGAAGTCGACTCCTTGTCTATAGTATCCTAATTCAAAATATGGTCTATCAAGGATCTCTCTCTCTCTCTCTCTATATATATATATATATATATATATATATATATATATATATATATAGGTGTCCCAAAATAATGTATACACTCTTTGAATCATTATAACTTATTCAGTTTATGTATTTTAACTTGTAACTAAGATTGATACAAGAGAAAGAATTTTAAAAAAGAGTGTATACATAATTTTGGGTCACTGTATATATGTGTGTATGTGCCTACGATCAATAATAATTTTAAAGATATTTTGAACTCAATTTCAAATGTTCATATAGGCATAAAAAATGAACATATGAAGAAATATTTTTCAAATTTAAATTGTAAAACCCCCCCCCAAAAAAAAAAGACAAAACAAAAAAAAAGGTTAAAATAGCCTAGGTAAACATACACTTATTGCATCACACTTTTAATAATTGTAAGTATTTATAGCAGAGGTTTGAGTGTTTGGGTAGCGACTGGGGTACGGGGTGGGGCTTTACCGAGAAATAATTTGATATGATTCATGAATGCATGTCGACTGATGCTTGTCTTCAAGGTTTACAGCTTTTACAGCGTTTCGACAACTACCTGCTTGCGTTAAGGTAAGCATTCACGGCATGCACCCTCACATTATTGTGTTGACAGTTAATGAACATGTGTGCTCACAAAGGTGTTGACTAATAGGGATAATGAGAAGAAAAAAGACACGCACAGTCGTTTTATATATATATATATATATATATATATATATATATATGAAGTGAACAAATAATGTGTTTCAAATGGCGAAGGCCGACAATTTTTTGGGAGATTCTATGCTTAATTAAAATCATACCTAATTTGTTAACTAATTAATTATGATTAAATGAATTAGGCGTGCATATCGGTTTAAATGTAAAGCGTAAACAAATCGAGAAAAATTCGATCTATGTATGTACATTTCAGCCTATTAGGCCTCATCAGAAGAGCTATAGACAGGGCAGTGCTTTGTGCATGATTCGAACCCTACCTGTCAGGCTGACAGGCGGACACTCTAACCATTACACTAGCAAGCTTCCCCAGAATTTCTCGTTTATTTTTCTGTCAGCAATCTTCAGATGAGTCAAATGGTTGAGATTTTAAAAACCAGTAGTTTTTTTAGCGTTTATATAAACGTGAAGCGCGTTCACGCGATGGAATGTTATAACGCTAAAGTTTTTTTTTCAACTGTGGCTTGTTTAGTGTTTAGTGTGTTCATGTGATGGAATGTTATGACGCTAAATCCGTGTTTATATATATATATATATATATATATATGAATGCGTTCTTGCGTGCACATGCGTGTAAAATTTCATACGATCAGATTGCTGGTGATTGACCTTCATTCAGCAAGTCGTAAATCTGAAACAATTTCTACACTGACATTTATACTAAACGACCAAAGCGAAGAACTCTGCTAAAAAACAACAAAAAAAAAAAACTAATTCAGTGAGTACTTTGAAATTTTCGACAAAAAACTATGTTGAGGATAATAGATAATAAGGTAAACACACTATCTATGTTAGTCTGTTTATATCTACCTCAGTTCATCCCTCTGTCTCTATCTAAGTTCATATCTCTGTCTGTTCATCTCTATATCTCTATCTTTTCATATAAATTTATCTATCGCAGTTCATATATATCTCAGTGAGTCCATATCTATCTGAGTGTATTCATATGTATGTTGCTCAGTCTGTTCATATCTATCTATAACAATATGTTCATACTATCTATGTTAGTATTTTCATATCTATCTACCTGTCTATCAATCTCAGTATGTCAATCTATCTGTCTCAGTATGTTTATATCTATCTATCTGTCTCAGTATGTTTATATCTATCTATCTACCTGTTTCAGTATGTTTATATCTATCTGTTTCAGTATGTTTATATCTAGCTATCTGTCTGTCTCAGTATGTTCATATCTATCTGTCTCAGTATGTTCATATCTATCTGTCACAGTATGTTCATATCTATCTATCTGTCTCAGTATGTTCATATCTATCTATCTCTCTATCTCAGTATGTTCATATCTATCTCTCTATCTCAGTATGTTCATATCTATCAATCTATCACAGTATGTTCATATCTATCAATCTATTGCAGTATGTTCATATCTATCTGTCAGAGTATGTACATGTCTGTCTAGCAAGCTAGTTTATCTTAGATCTACAAAAGTTATAGCAAATGTAATAGTTGTAGTATTCGTAATAAAATTCGTCAAACAAATTAATACATTTTTTCAGAACTATTTTACTGTCTTTTTCATAAAATATTAAAAAAAAATCTTAGAGCAAAATCCGAGTGTAAATCAAATCTTAGATTGTTGAGGTGAGTTTAGATGTTTTACTGATTTTTTTTGTTGTATATTTGAAGAAACGAAAATGAAGAGAAAAATCGATAAACATGGAAGATGTCAGAGTTTGATTAGGGACCGCTATCGATCTTGAAATGAATACCATCGTGCTTAAATAACCTTACTGACTGAACTTCTCGAATCATATGCAGTGTTTTTAGTGAACTTATTAACATAAGCGTATCTTAAGCTGGCTCGTAACTCAAAGTTTAGCTCTCAACACAAAGTAAAAAATCGACCGTGTGAAAGTTCGTTATACGGAAATAGCATTGAAATTCCACTAAAAAATGTCCAGCATTTGTAAATCTAAAAAGTAAACATAACAGTACACCAGGGTTCCTCCCGCTACCCAGGTAATGCTGGGTAGCCGCTAAGGCTTTCGTCACAAGGAAAGATTAAGTGCTACGTTTACCCCATATCGACCAAGAATATCAAGAAATATGCATAACTAATAGTTGAAGTGAATTAGTGTACTGTTGGTTTGAGCAACAAGCTAAGCACAACTGAACCAGTGCCAAGAATATTGGTACTTATGGGAATCCAGAATAGTCCACTCATGCATTTGGGTGATTCCATTCCTTGAATCCTGATTTGCTGCTTGGTTTCTATGATGTTATGAGGCTTCGTAAATAACCTGGCATTTTGCAGTAGTCCTTTGCAGCAATACAGATTCGTATTGAGATACGACTAATTGCTGCCTTGTCTTACCAATTCGATGGTAATTTGAACTAGTATGATTATTCTACACTAATTACATCTGCTCAAGTGAAAACTATGAACTTTGGGTAAATTAGTGGCGTTACAGAAAGGCCCACGGATTTTGAACAGCAAGCTGTTACATTTCATGCAAAGAATACATCGTAATCGGCTGGGACGTTTAAGCAATAAGCTCGAAAGAAATTAGCCATTACGATGTAAGGAATTTACATATGTCAACACGAAGCTTAATACTTTGGTATTACGTCAATTGGAAATAAATTTTGCAGGCATTATTTAAACCATCTGGAAAACTAGAAAAATATGCATTGGAATAATATGGACGATACTTATTTACACATATACAAATGGTATATCGAGGCGTGTGGGTTACGGTTAGAATCGTGGGAAATGGACTCGTCAACCCGAGTTCAAATCATAGACAACGCTGTTTGCATCTCACTTAAGGCTAATACCTTTGGGAAAGTATGAATCCATATATTCTCCTCCAGCTATGGTTGAAGAGTAGGGCAGACTGAGCTCTTTAATCTTGGCTAGGTAACCAGTCTAGGAGAATGAAAACTCTGAATTATAACCTGTTAAACTCCGCTTAAGAAATTTACTTATGTCGCATCCTGATCGTGCGGAAGGATTTGGTACGTATATATATATATATATATATATATATATATATATACAAATGGTACAATTCAACAGAATATTTTTTAAAGTTATGACCGAAATATTAAAAGTAAGATATTATTCATTATTTAAAAAAAATACTTTTACATGTTTGACCAACAAAGCTTCCCACCATCTATTGTTATTGTATATATCATTAAAGAAGCATACGTGGGCTCTTTAATAACATTATATATATAATTTCAAATAAAGAAAAACATAACGAACCGTCGTTTGGCTTTTATGAATTTATTTCGATTAGAACTCAATATGAGCCTAGTCTCATCAGACTTATAATAGAAGGACTGTGAAAAAACAGAATAGAGAAAATATATTTTTTCTTTTTCTTTCTCTTTTATAGGACAAGTAAAAACTCTTCTTTTCGAACACACACACACACACATATATATAATTCTGAATAAAGAATTAAGGACATGCGTTCACACCTGTAAACAGGAGACTTTTTGAAATACTCTTCCGATTGAATTAAAAATTGTTGATCGAAGTATCGTAATGACATTGTCGATCATCGACACTGCTGCTGATAATTCACTTATTTGCTACCAAAGATTCATACGGAGAAGAAGAAGAAGAAGGAGAAGGAGGGGAAGGGGGAGGAGAAGAAGAAGAGAAGGAGGAGGAGAAGGAGAAGAAGGAAGAAATAATAAGAAAGAAGAAGAAAGAAATAAGAAGAAGAAGAAAGAAAGAAGAAAAGAAGAAAGAAAGAAGAAGAAGAAGAAGAAAGAAAGAAGAAAGAAATAATAATAAGAAGGGCGAGATGAAGAAGAAGGAGAAGAATACTTGACCTTTTCTTATCTAAGTGTGATTTTAACTTTCAACATTGGCATTTAAACTGATCAACTAATTAGAAAGGTAAAGAGAGCAATTTATCGACGCTAGTTTTGTTGAGAGTTTCAGTGTTGATCAAAAGTGTCGCTTAGATCAAAAGCGGAGGAATGTTTAAGAAAAGAGTTCCCCCTGCAGCAATCTGGATCACTGAGACGGCATCAAATGTTCGATCATCGATCTCTGATAATGTAAACAGGATGATCAGCAAAAAATCGGTGGCTCATTCAAATACAGTTCATGGTTCACAGAAAATCTTTAAAAACCACAGTGGCTAGGCAATAAGTAACGGATGAAATAAGCGGTAGTCCTTTTAGAAGAAAGTACACATTGAAATGTGGTGACGTATGTGCCGACATCTCACTGGAATGTGATGACAGCTGTCTTACGTTTTGGAGTAATTGTAAATATCTTAATTCACGAACGAAGTTATTTACTTTTAAATTTGAAACAAACAAGAGAAGTTATATACAGTTGTATCTTAACTTACAATTATAATTCGTTCCGCTCGTAATTCAACTTGTATATTAAATAAATTTTCACCATTGAAATAAACCGACATGCCATTATTCCGTTCCAGTCCTCCGCTAAACACACTAATTCTTTCAACATTTTTTTTATTATAAAAATAGCACTATATTGTATAAAAACATAATAAAATAAGATGCAATGAACTATGTACTATAATATGTTTTAATGTTTATTTTTTATAGATATTTTTTTGGCGTAATAAATGTTTCTAGTGAGTTAGAATAGCGTAGATACAGGTTCAACGGTGTTAAGTGAATATCAGCCTAAAGATCACAAAGAGGAGAAACTGACAGTAGCGATGCGTCGATGAATCTGTTTATGCTATCCAAACTTAGACATATATGCTCTATAGATATTGAGGACTCTTAATTTATAAATATACCAAACTACATCATACACACACACACATATATGTGTGTGTGTATACATATATTCAAATATATATATATATATATATATATATATATAATATATATATGTATATATAATGTAATTTAAAATATATATTTGTAATATGTATATATCATATATATATATATATATATATATATATATATATATAATGTAGTTTAAAATATGTATATGTAATATGTATATATCATATATATATATATAATGTATTTAAAATATGTATATAATATGTATATATATATATATATATTTATACATATATATATATATTTATATATTTTAAACTACATTATGTATAGGTATATATGTATATTATATATTTTAAACTACATTATTTATAGGTAGATATATATATATATATATATTTTAAACTACATTATTTATAGGTAGATATATATATATATATATATATATATATATATATATATATATATTTGAAAATATATTATACCCACCCCATATATATATATATATATATATATATATATATATATAGCATAGGAAAGGGGGAGGGTAAAATGAATGATATATGTTTTGTGATAATTTCTTCATGACACAATTTCTAGTCATATCCGATTTTAGTTTATTCGGTTAAATCCATTAGTGATCCCCGTTGCTAAAAAAGAAAACACACTTTTATATCTGTGCGTGTGTGTGTGTGTGAAAGTGAGCGAGCGGGGGAGTATTTGAAAACCCGTAGGACGCCGTCATTTATTTTCAATATTGGAAAGAAATCACAGACAGGATTTTTGTAATGCATCACTTAATGTAAATTATAAATGATGAACTGTTGACAATAAAAAGTAAGAAGAACCTTTTAACACTTGAACATAGTTTCACTATTTATGCAAAGTATTGATTCATTTCTTCTTCTTCTTCAGGTTATTATGCTGTTGTGTTAAAGCGAACATGCATAATGCAGCAAGAAATATACTGCATTTTAAATCATCTATCCGTCAATGCTGCCAACTAAAAACAAACAAAAAAGAAAAAGAAAACAAATAGGATTCTTACTTCAGCGGAATATCGCAGTAAGACTGCGACACACGTCTAAAGGTGCACTCAACTTTAGCTCGGATATTTACAACAAAAATCGGCACTCTTGAACTTTTTCGACCGTTTCACTTTCAATTATTTGATATATATATATATATATTTTTTTTTAGTGCTGTTCAGTTAATTTCTATACCTTAAAAAATTAGACCAAGCTGGTTTGTTGATTTTAACGGCATATCAACCCGTCTGGAGTTATGTCTTTCAATTCTTTGTGTTTTTTTTTTAGTACTGTTCAGTTAATTGTCTTACTTTTTAAGGTATAGAAATTAAGTTGGTGGGTTGATTTAACGGCATATTAACCCGTCTGGAGTTATGTCATGCCTAGCGGTTAGGAAGTAATATATGTTGTGTATTTATATTTACACTTTTGTGGTTATTGGTTTTAACGATGTGTTAGCATCATTGGGGATCATGTTGAACGATATTGATTAAGTTCATGTCTATATTCTATGGTATAATTTTTCCTTTAAAAAGGATAGAATATCTTCTATGTTAACTTTTTCATTACTCCATTGTGAAAACAATTATAAGGATGCAGAGATAAACAGAAAGATACTATATATATATATATATATATATATATATATATATGAGGAAAACTCTGAATATTTAATCAGTTAAACACCGATCAGTAATTGACTTGGTGCCGCATCCTGCTCGCGAGGAAGGATTAGATAAATTCGTATATATAACTGGCTGGTTGATTTTAACGGCATATCAACCCGTCTGGGGTTATGTCATGCCTAGCGGTTAGGAAGTAATATATGTTGTGTATCTATATTTACACTTTTGTAGTAATTGGTTTTAACAATGTGTTAGCATCATTGGGGATCATGTTGTATGGTATTGATTAAGTTCATGTCTATATTCTATGGTATAATTTTATTTCCCTCAAAAAGGACAGAATGTCTTTTATGTTGACTTTTTAAAAATAGATCTTTCATATTGTTTGCATTAAAATAACGGTTTCTGATGTGAGCAAAAAAAAACTGTATTCTATGAATTAAGTGATAGATTGGTTTGATTGCTTTATTGTGAGTCAACTATATAATTAAGAATTTGATTGAAAGAGTTTATTTGTTGTTCTCTTGCCATGAGAATTCACAAAAATATGAATTTAGCATATCTGCTTGATTGTCCTAGTGCTTTTTATTTTGTCTCGTTTTGCGGTATATACCTGGTTTTAAATTTTCGGACAACGAGGATACAAAGAGAAGTCTCCGAAATCAGGAACATGGTTGGCGTCTCTATGTATCCTCCTTGTATGAGAATTTTAAAACCAGGACTATGTCATGAGACAAGACAAAATAAAAAGTAATAGGGCATTCAAGCATATACGCTAGATTCATATTTTTGTAAATTCTTGTGGCGAGTCAAGACTAGCGCTAGGGAAAATGGGATAGACTCCCTACTTTACTATATCCCCACACCCTGGGATTGATCACGTTGGAGGGAATTTCGCCGCCGAGCGTAAATGCAACGCTCTCCTATAAGAGGATTGGAGCACTCTATGGCGGCATTTACATACATACATACAGATGTGTGTATTAAAACAGTTAAAACCCCCTTCGCATTCTGTAGGTTATGATAGCCGAGCGGATAAGCTGTCCGATTGATGCTGAATCGCTCGGATTTCTATCGCAGATGTAGGTAGCTTACAAGTGTCTAGCCACACTGAAGAGACTTGATAAGTCGAAACACGTGTCTGTAGATGAGAATATATATATATATATATATATATATATATATAAACCCGCCCAACAGGGTGGGGGTCCAGTGGCTTCGGCCCTGGATCTTTACGAGTTAATAGCGTCGATCCCAGGGGGCTATCCCCCCAGGCAACACCTGTCCCCTTGATTTAAAGGGGTAGGGCTGTGTTTATTGCCCAGTGCCTGAGGCGCCCCCTTGAGGGGGAATGCCAATGGGATCGACGCAATTTTTCACCTGCCACCCCATGAGCTTCGGTTTGTGGGTGGTCCCACATAAATAGGGCCTTATGCCTGACCCGTACAAGTGGGGTACGTGGAAAATATCATATATATATATATAAACAGAGGAGTATAATTGAAACTTACTCTTCCATCACTCTCGTCTTTCATTGTTATTTTTTTCTAATTTAAGTATTTAGTTAAAAGAGGAAGTAAAGAATAAAATGAGTTATTTTATCTTGTTAATGGATTTCATTTAAGATTCATTGAAGAGATTTTGCTTATATTCATTAAATAAAACCAAACAGTTAGAAATCAATAACACTAAGCACATATTTATTAAATTCGATTTTTAATATTAATATGCAAATTAGACTTCCCGTTCACACTGTAAACGCTATTTGTTGTATATATAAATATAATTGCATGTTGTCAGTATGTAGACATAGTTAACAGTATTAATAATGTAAGACAATTTTATTAATAATTGAGGTTTAGATAAAAAAATCATTGAGAATGTGAGTCAATAACTAAAAGAATTGTGACTTAGGAAGTAGGAATATATACAGACAGACAAACCCACAATCTCCATTATAATAATAATAATAATAATAATAATATATATATATATATATATATATATATATATATATATATATACGAAGGCAGTTCGAAAAGTTCTAAGCCTAAGAAGAAATAAGCATAGACACCCAGCCCAGAAGAAGGAAGAGATCAGCCCAGAAGAAGATAACAGCGACAAACAAAACCAGTAAAAACCCATCTTCTCTCCTCTCTCTCTCCCTCCCCATTATATACCCTGTAAATGAACCGTTATATAATACCCGTACATATTAAAACGAAAAGGACTAAGTCCAACCCTTAATCCCATATTTACTGACCAAAACGCAAGGGTCGACTTGTACACGAGATCGGCTTTTTATCTATCTAATCGATAATGAGCTACGGTTGCTTAGCTCCGGATTGTGCGTCGCTTGACATGTTCGATCTCATATCCGAAAAGAGACGAGTCTACACTTGCAAATATTAATCATTAGAACATGTCGGCCATTGATCCCTGACCGACAGATTATGTGTCGGTCATATAAAGATAGAGACTTTTTTTTTTTATTCTATTTTATTTTTCTATTATTTTTTTAAAACCCAGCTGCAGTTGTCCCCCCTCCTCCCACACAGACACAGGAGTGGTTAAACGCTTAAACAATGTAACCTCAAAGAAACTTTTGATGATAACAAAATCTCTTTGATATAGATTTTCACCGTTGATTATTATTATTAAAGCGGATGAAATTGGTCTCTGGTTTAAATTGTGGAGGCGCATGGTGTAATGGTTACCGTCGTACAAAATAGACACAACGAGACGAGTTTAAATGGGAAAAAATGTGCATCCAAGTATGGGTAAATAGTAGGGCAGACTGGGCACTTTAACCTTAGTTACGCAACCAGTTTAGGTGATGGAAATCTCCGAATTGGTTACCAAGACAAGGTTAAAGAGCTCAATTTGCCCTACTATTTACCCATGACTAGAGGTAGACTAATTAGAGGCATAACTTTACCAAGGGTATTAGTGCTATGTGAAATACCAACAACTCGTACAGGATTTGAACTCGGAGTCGACGAGTCCATTTCCCACGAATTCAACCATTACACCACGCGTCTCATATTGCAAGTATCGAACCCGGTTTTCAGTTCAGAAACTGTACTGAAAAGCGGATTGGATCCTCGCAATATGAGGTACGTGGTGTAATGGTTACAGTCGTAAGAAATGGACTCGTCGACCCGAGTTCAAATACTGGACGAGGCCGTTTGCATTTTACATAGCGCTAATAACCTTGGGAAAGGTATGCACCCAACTCCAGCTATGAGTAAATAGTAAGGCAGACTGATCTTTGTAACATTGGCTACGTAAACCTCTAGCAGAAAGAAAACTCTGAATTGAAACCTGTTAAACTCTGCTTAAGAAATTGATCTTGTCTGCCCTACTATTTACCCATAGTTGAGAGCATACCTTTCCCAAGTGTATTAGCCTAATTATGGGCACCTCAAGCACCGTGCATTATACTTTGAAGCTCAACGTCGAAACATTGTGTCTTCGGATATAAGTACTTGATTTTCATAACTCGTGCGATTACATGAATAAAACAAACTGATAGGACTTGAACCGTTCGGTTTTATACAATCAATTCTCTTGTTATTATATTTATTTATATCATTGACCGTTTGACGAAAG
>CM042149.1:81075543-81088016 GCA_023376005.1 Doryteuthis pealeii
AGGCATGTGGTGTAATGGTTTAGAGTCGAAGGAAATAGACTCGTCGACACGAGTTTAAATCCTGTACGATTCTGTTCGCATTTTCAGAGAGCGCTAATACTCTTGGGAAATGTATGCATCCTACAACTCTCCCTCTAAGTATAGGTAAATAGTAGGGCTGACAGGGCTCTTTACCCTTGCCTATGCTATTAGTCTTGGAGAAGGAAAACTGAATATAAAATCGTTAAACTTCCCTTAAGAAATTGACTGTGTCGCATTCTAATCGTGTTGCAAGATGGGTATATTCCTGACTTTTGTGAGCTAGGACTACTAATGGAAGGAGGAGGAAGAAATGATGAAGGTTTAAAAAAGGATAGACGATGGTTTGACCGTAGCGTGACCCCGAACGAAGAATTGAGTGGCAAGCGGAAGTCGGGGGTTGATCGGAAGTCACGTGGTGACGTGGGGAAAAAAAGAAAGGGTTCGTCCTCTTTTTGCCGGCGGCGGTGGTATGGTACGGACCTCATGAGAGCCCAGTAATCTAGTAGTGTTCTCTCTCTCTCTTTCTCTCTGCCTTTCCTCTCTCTGGTAGGAGCCCACTATACGAGCACGAAAATAAAGGCTGGCAGTTGTGACGACATGTTTCTCGTGTCATGATTTTTTATCGGAGTTTTAGTACCAAGAAAGAAAAAAGGACTACGGTACATGTACCGTTTTAGTGCCGTGAATATTACAACGTAACACTCGTACGGAGGGGTTGGTAGATATATATGTATTTGCATCCCAATATTTTCCCGTAATATCTAATATATATATAGTCGGCGTGGCCAAAAGACGGTATCAGCTAGACAGCGAGGGAGTCTATCCCGTTTTTACTAGCGCTAGACCAAGGAGATTGTTGTTTGCATTTGAGGTCGAGCGTCACACTTATCAACAGCTCCTTACTTTATCGCACAGATTAACTATACTACTCATTCGCTGAGTTGGTGGGGACCGGTATTAAACCAAGAACTTTGCGATTCCTAGGTGTGTGCACTACCGACTGAGCTCAACCGGCCTTTTACTCATTGTAAGGACCTAAATGAGTCAGATACTATCTACCTAGGTTTCACCCAAATGGTTCTTCAGGATAATTCTGACTCAAGGAGGTTGTTACAAACGCCTTTTATCATGGGGTTGGGTATCCGAGTGGGTAAAAATTAGCATAAAAAGTTGAAAATATAAAATTCGTAAAAAGGTTTTGTTATACATATCTATCTATATATATATATATATATATAAATCCGTAAAAGAAATCTTCCTTACGACATAGAAGTTTTTAAAACCTGTCGCAGTTTGCAGAGCTCAATGTGTGCTCTTAATGTTAGAGTCACAGAGCAAATTTATAAGTAAAAAAATATAACAGAAAGAAAAAATATAACAGAAGATTCTTTGCATATCGCCTATTTCCGGAGGCTTAGACAAAGTGTCTAAAACCCTCATATAATTCGCATCTGATGATTTCGGGGTGTTACACTTTGTCTAAACTTCCTAAAATAGGCTATAAGGCAAAGAATCTAAGTCTTCTGTTATATTTTTTACTTTATATATATATATATATATATATATATAATATATATAAATTTTTATGTATGTATATATATATATATATATATAATATATATATATATAATTTTATGTATGTATATATATATATATATAATTATATATATATATATATATATATATCATTTTATGTAGGTATATGTATATATATATATATATCATTTTATGTATATATGTATATGTATATATATATCATTTTATGTATGTATATGTATATATATATCATTTTAATGTATGTGTGTATATATATATATATATATATATATATATATATAATATATATATATCATTTTATGTATGTATATATATCATTTTTATGTATGTATATATATATAATCATTTATGTATGTATATATATATATATGTGTGTGTGTGTGAGTGTGTGTGTGTGTGTATATACTCGTATGAGAGTACTTAGATACGAGTACTCAGAGAAGCTTTTCAATGTAATAAAATAAGCACACATATTCACGGGCACTTTTATATTGACACTCAAACCATCTCACGTGTTCACAGAAACTTTCATCCTGATATAAAAAAAAAACAAGAATTTCCACATTAGACTGAAACGAATCGATTAATTTAACAAGTTTCACAACGTGTAACACACAGCTAAGTTGTAACTACAAGTCCTACCGATTTGATAATCACCAATACCGTTATTGGTCTCCGGAAACCCCACCCACATATCTACCCATCCACCTACTTACTTTTCCAGCCCGTCCTTCGGGACGGGGGTCCGGTGTGCTTCGGCCACAGGACCGGTGTGTTCAATTAATAGCGTCGGTCCCAGGGGGCTATCCCCCAGGCAATACTTGCCCTCTTGGGGGCAGGGCTGGGTTTATTGCCCAGCGCCTGAGGTGCCTCCCTTGAAGGGGAATGCCGAAGGGATAGACGCAATTTTTGTTTTTTCCCACCCATGAGCTTCGGCTTGTGGGTAGGCCCACGTTAAAACGAGGACTTGTGCCCAGCCCATACAAGTGGGGTATGAGGCAAATACCCACCTACTTACTTACTTACCAACCACGTAAAGTACACGTATAAATCTATACCTACATGAAGTGTAATGGTTAGCAAGCTAGATTAGCAAACCATTGTTAGTGAGTTCGATTCTTACAGGGTGCCCCATACTCCTGGCTTTGTACCGCATCTAAGCTACGCTTCGTTAATAACTAAATGTATACCTACACACCGGACCAAAAAATCCTGGGTAACACGTTAAACTATCAGGTGGTGAAGTTCTAATTCTGGATCTCTGGGGAATGTGGAGTACCCCTTCATCACTATTGCTCTAATCGATCTCTATGTCCACTTTAACCTGGAGTGGTAGTACCTGTTAGGGGCTCATCTATTGGTTCAATAGAAAACAACGTGTTTAAATATTACTTTTTCAAAAAGTTTGAGTATCCATGAAAAATGAATAAAACAAAATGACTTCGGCATAAAATAACCCAACAACGGTTGATATGCCATAAAATCCAAAGAGCCCAATCTGTCCTGCTATTTGCCCATAGCTGGAGGGAGAATAGGATTCATACCTTTCCCATAGGTATTAGCACTATGTGAAATGCACACAGCTTCGTCCAGGAATTGAACTCGGGTCGACGTTTCCATTTTCTACGAATCTGATCATTAGACCACGCGCCTCCTACTTCATTGTATAGCTAACTGGAAAAGAATGTTATTGTTTAGTCAACATTGTCTTTACGTCAGGATTTCCTCGGTCCGCTTGAGGAATGAAAGTCGTAGCAAAGGTGACGAGCAGGGGAGTCCCCGGGGTGTTTGACGCAGTTAGGATAGTGACGCGAGAGAGAGAGAGAGAGAGAGAGAGAGAGGGTGAGATTTAGAGAAGGAAGGTAGACACTCATATATGTGATTGCTTTTATTCAGATCGATATGTGGACGGCGGATGCAGGCCACCTCATTGAAATAGAAGTGAATGGGCGAGAGCTAAAAAGTGTCGCTAATCGATCGAATGTGGATTTTCACAATCGGTTTCAGCAGCCGTGACGCTGGAGGAAATTAAAAAAGAAAAAAAAAAAGAAAAAAGAAGAGAAAGAAGGAGAAAAATAGGTAATGACGGTGGAAATAAGAATTTACATTTAAGTTTCTTGTCATATAGAGAGAGAGAGAGAGGAGAGAGAGAGAGAGAGAGAGAGAAGTGTGTGGGTGCGTGGGTTTGGTGTGGGGTAGTGTTTCCTCTATGGGTGAACCTCCATAGTATTTGCAATAAAAAAGAAAAGATAAGTCTTTACTAGCGAGAACAGTAAAAAAAAGAATATTTATAGACTTTTTACCCACCCCCTCTCTCATATGTGTGTGTGTTTAAAAATGAAAAAAATATACATACATTTAAGAATGAAATACATGTGTGTGTATATAATATATATATATATATAACTCCAACGTCACCTGACGAATGTTTGCGGTTACGCATGCATGGAACCAATGGTCGTGACTGTTTTCTAATGTCATGTAAATATTAAATATTTTTTCATTTTTAATATATCACGACACACACACACACACATTGAGAGCAGGGGTGGGTAAAAGCTAAAATATTCTTTTTTACCTGTTTCGCTAGTAAAGACTTATCTTTTCTTTTTATTGCAAATACTATGGACGGTTCACCTTAGAGGAAACATCTCGCCCACACCACAACCCACGCACCCACAACACTTCTCTCTCTCTCTCTCAATCTCTCTCTCTCTCTCTCCTCTCTTATTGACAATGAACTTAAAGTGTAAATTCTATTTCCACCGTCATTACCTATTTTTTTCTCCTTCTTTTCTCTTCTTTTTTTTCTTTTTTCTTTTATCTTTTTTTATTTCCTCCAGCGTCACGGCTGCTGAAACCGATTGTGAAAAATCCACATTCGATCGATTAGCGACATTTTTTAGCTCTCGCCCATTCACTTCTATTTCAATGAGGTGGCCTGCATCCGCGTCCACATTCGATCTGAATAAAAGCATCACATATATGAGTGTCTACTTCCTTCTCTAAACCCCCTCTCACCCTCTCTCTCTCTCTCTCCCTCTCCTCTCTCTCTCTCTCTCTCTCTCTCTCTCTCGCGTCACTATCCTAACTGCGTCAAACACCGGGGACTGTGCTCGTCACTTTGCTACGACTTTTCATTCCTCAAGCGGACCGAGGAAATCCTGACGTAAAGACATGTTGACTAACAATAACATTCTTTTCCAGTTTAGCTATAGACAATGAAGTAGGAGGCGCGTGGGTCTAATGATCGATTCGTAGAAAATGGAATCGTCGACCGAGTTCAATTCCTGAACGAGCTGTGTGCATTCATATAGCGCTAATACCCATGGGAAAAGGTATGAATCCTATTCTCCCTCCGCTATGGGCAAATAGCAGGACAAATTGGGCTCTTTTGGATTTTATGGCATATCAACGTTTGTTGGGTTATTTTATGCCGAAGTCATTTTGTTTTAATCATTTTTCATGAGATACTCAAACTTTTGAAAGTAATATTTAAACACGTTGTTTTCTATTTAACCAATAGATGAAGCCCCTAACAGGTACTCCACTCCAGGTTAAAGTGGACATAGAGGATCGATTAGAGCAATAGTGATGAAGGGGTACTCCACATTCCCAGAGATCAGAATTAACTTCACCACCTGATAGTTTAACGTGTTTACGCAGGATTTTTTGGTCCCGGTGTGTAGGTATACATTTAGTTATTAACGAAGCGTAGCTTAGATGCGGTACAAAGCGCAGGAGTATGGGGCACCCTGTAAGAATCGAACTCACTACAATGGTTTGCTAATCTAGCTTGCTAACCATTACACTACATGTAGGTATAGATTTATACGTATTAACTTACGTGGTAGGTAAGTAAGTAAGTAGGTGGGTATTTGCCTCATACCCACTTGTATGGGCTGGGGCACAGTCCTCGTTTTAACGTGGGCCACCCACAAGCCGAAGCTCATGGGTGGAAAGAAACAAAAATTGCGGTTCGATCCCTTCGGCATTCTCCCTCAAGGAGACGCCTCAGGCGCTGGGCAATAAACCCAGTCCTGCCCCAAGAGGCAAGTATTGCCTGGGGGATAGCCCCCTGGGACCGACGCTATTAATTGAACACACCGGTCCTGTGGCCGAAGCACACCGGACCCCCGTCCGAAGGACGGGTTGGAAGTAAGTAGGTGGAGGGGTAGATATATGGGTGGGTTTCCGGAGACCAATAACGGTATTGGTGATTATCAAATCGGTAGGACTTGTAGTTACAAACTTAGCTGTGTGTTACACGTTGTGAAACTTGTTAAATTAATCGATTCGTTTCAGTCTAATGTGGAAATTCTTGTTTTTTTATAATCAGGATGAAAGTTTCTGTGTGAACACGTGAGATGGTTTGAGTGTCATATAAAAGTGCCCGTGAATATGTGCTTATTTTATTACATTGAAAGCTTCTCTGAGTACTCGTATCTAAGTACTTTCATACGAGTATAATACACACAACACACACACACACACACACACATATACATACATAACATATATATATATATATATATATACATACATATGAATATATTATAGTATATATATATATATATACATACATAAAATGATATATATATATTTACATACATAAATTGATATATATATATACATACATAAATGATTATATATGTATATATAGTATATACATACATACATAAATTGATATATATATCATATACATACATAAAATGATAAATATATAAAATATAATATATATATATATACATACATAACAATTAATATTATATATATATATATATATATACATACATAAATAATATATATATATATTATACATACATACATAAATTATAATATAATATATATATATACATATAATATATATACATAATAAATTATATATATATATATATATATACATACATAAAATTATATATATATATATATATATATATATACATACATAAAATTATATATAATATATATATATATATATATATATATATATATTACATAAAATGTATATATATACTTATACATATATTACATATCGATATATATTATATATATTATATAATAAAATGATATATATATATATATATACATATACATCATAAATGATATATATATATATACCATATACATACATAAAATTATATATACTATATATATAATAACATAATACATACATAAATTAATACTATATATAGTTATATACATATACATACATAAAATTATATATAATATATATATATAATATACATAATAAAATTATATACTATATATACTATATATTGACAAACATACATAAAATTATATATATATATATTATATATAAATATATATACATACATAAATGAATATATATATATATATACATACATAATGATATATAATATATATATACATACAACTAAAATTATATATATATTATATATATATATACATAATTATGTATATATATATATATTATATATTATATATATATATCTAAGTAAAATATTAACAGAAGATTCTTTGCCTTATAGCCTATTTTTGGAAGCTTATACAAAGTGTAACACCGAAATCAAATCAGATGCGAATCTATGAGGGTTTTAGACACTTTGTCTAAGCCTCCGGAAATAGGCACGACTGCAAAGAATCTTCTGTTATATTTTTTTCTTTCTGTTATATATCTTTCTGTTATATTTTTTACTTATAAATTTGCTCTGTGACTCTAACAATAAGAGCACACATTGAGCTCTGCAAAATGCGACACGTTTTAAAAACTTCTATGTCGTAAGGAAGATTTCTCTTCCGATTTATATATATATATATATATATAATATAAATATATAAGATAGATATAAGATAGATAGATAGATATAGATATGTATAGACAAAAACCTTTTACGAATTTTATATTTTCAATTTTTTATGCTAATTTTTACCCACTCGGATACCCAACCCATGATAAAAGGCGTTTGTAACCCTCCCTTGAGTCAGGATTATCCTGAAGAACCATTTGGGTGAAACCTAGGTAGATAGTATCTGACTCATTTAGGTCCTTAACAATGAGTAAAGACCGGTTGGGCCACCGTCGTAGAGCATACACCTAGGAATCGCAAGGTTCTTTGTTTAATACCGGTCCCCACCAACTCAGCGAATGAGTAGCATAGTTAATCTGTACGATAAAGTAAATAGCTTTGGTGTAACTGTGACGCTGCAACCTCAGATGCAAACAACAATCTCCTTGGTCTAGCGCTAGTAAAAACGGGATAGACACTCCTTCGTGTCTAGCTGATACCGTCTTTTGGCCACGCCGACGTATATATATATTAGATATTGCGGGAAAATATTGGGATGCAAATACATTATACTATCTACCAACCCGTACGAGTGTTACGTTGTAATATTCACGGCATAAAACGGTACACATGTACCGTAGTCCTTTTTTCTTTCTGGTCCAAAACTCCGAAAAAATCATAACAGAAACATGTCGTCACAACTGCCCAGCCTTTACTTTTCGTGAGCTCGTATAGTGGGCTCTACCAGAGGGGAGGAAAGGCAGAGAGAAAGAGAGAGAGAGAGACAGCTACATAGTTACTGGGCTCTCATGAGGTCCGTACCATACCGACGCCGCCGGCAAAAAGAGGACGAACCCATTTCTTTTTTTCCCCACGAGAACGTGACTGGTCAACCCCCCGACTTCCGCTTGCCACTCAATTCTTCGTCGGGGTCACGCTACGGTCAAACCATCGTCTATCCTTTTTTAAACCTTCATCATTTCTTCCTCCTCCTTCTCATTAGTAGTCCTAGCTCACAAAGTCAGGATATACCCATCCTTGCAAGCACGATAGAATGCGACACAGTCAATTTCTTAAGGGAGTCGGTTAACGATTTTTATATTCAGTTTTCCTTCTCCAAGACTAATAGCATAGGCAGGTTAAAGAGCCCTGTCAGCCCTACTATTTACCTATCATAGAGTGAGAGTAGTAGGATGCATACTTGCCAAGAGTAATTAGCGCTTCTGTGAAATGCGAACAGAATCGTACAAGGATTTAACTCGTGTCGACGAGTCTAATTTCCTACGACTTCTAACCATTACACACATGCCTCTACGTCTTTGTTTTTGTTTTTTTTATATAGAGATTCCATTTTTAACCGTCATCCGCGAATAAGTATTTTTCACTTGAATCCCGGGTGAGGAGACAGGAAGTGCTTTTTTTTTTTACTTCTTCTTTACTTCGCATCATTTCAGCACGTTAACTGACGTTTCCATTTTAATCTTTTTTTTGTTGTATGAAGTCAATGATCCAATTCTATTCACAAGAAGAAAATAGCTGCTTGTTAATAAAGCTAATAATTTACTATCATTTCTTCTTTCTCTCGCTTTCTTTTTTAATTTTTTCTTTTTTAAAGAAAAAGACCTTTTCATCTTTGTGAAAAGTGATTGTTTGCTCGCTCGATCATTTTTAAATGACAAAGAACTGACTGCTTGCTCTCACTATCACTTCAACTCTTTAACGCATTAAGAACAGAACTAATTTCACAACGAATCGAAATCAACCTTTAACATAGAAAAAATCGCTTCTCTTATATGCAAATGCATCGTCTGGGTGTATCTGTGCCTGTGTTGTATTACGGGTTATAACATGATAGAAAGGGAAACTGTATACGACATCTATACATTATAAAGGCAGTTGTGTGTATGTGTATGTCTGGAGGAAACTCTATCTATCTATACATATATAAGGGCAGTTGTGTGTCTGTCTGGAGGAAACTTCTATCAATTTATCATATATAAATGGCAGTTGTGTGTAATGTGTATGTCTGGAGGAAACTTCGAAAAATAAAACAATTAACGACAAAATAAATATATTATACACATTGAATATATCAGGGCTTGGTTTTTGAGCAAAAATAATGAAGATTTTAATTTATATTCATGAAGATAGTTAAAAAATAAAGTTTAAATGATAACGGCATGGATTTTTTTTTTTTGCATTTAGTATTTTAGATAGAAGACATTCATTTTTTTTCAAATTGTTCTAGCTCAATGCAACGTCTTTTTTACATAGCGATTTTAATGGGGCATCCAGTGAGGATCAAACTCTCGATTCAACAATAATGGATGCACATGAGACTACTTTTTACCCCAAACGTCTACCTAGGCGGCGCCGGGTAGCCGCTTCTAATTTGATTTATAAATAAGGTCTCCATGTTATTAACCAAGTTTGGGTTGAATGGTTGGATGGTTGGCTGGTTGGTTTGGACTTCCTCTCTCTCAGCAGACCTTTTTGCATTTGAAATACGTAGATAGGGCGGTTTAGATCAGTCAGTAGAGTGTTCGGCTAGAAACCACAAGGTTCCTAGTTCGAACCGGCCCTCGCCAACTCAGCGTATGAGTAGGGCACAGGGATCAATAAAACAATGTCTTCGGCATGAAATAACCCAACAATTTTAATTATTGCCCAGCGCCTGAGGCGCCCCCCTTGAGGGGGATGCCGACGGATCGTGCAATTTTTCAACCTGCCACCACATGAGCTTCGGTTTGTGGGTGGTCCCACGTTTAATAGGGCATTGTGTCTAACCCGTACAAGTGGGGTACGAGGTAATACAATGAAAATAACACAAGGGTTGACATGCTGTAAAATCCAACCAACCGAACTATCTTGGCTTCGGATTATATATTCAGTCAAAGCGAGGCTATAATGGTTAAAGTTATCGGAAATGGACTCATCGCCGCGAGTTCAAATCCTGGAATGTGGTAATTGCACTTAGCGCTAATACCCTTGGGAAATGTTTTGGAACCTACTCTCCGCTCCGGCTATGGATAAACATTAGGGAAGATTGGGCTTCTTTAACCTTGTTAAAACATGTTGAAAATTGACTTGGTGTCACATCTGCTCGTGCGAGGGGTTGGTATATTATATATATATATATATAATATATATATGATAATTATATATATTTAGTCAAAGACGCTTTTTATAAACCCCCTTTTCCCGTTAACATGATTATTCATTACAGTGATGAAAATACTTAAGATATCTTTGAATATATAATAAAGGGCCGATATCAGAGTTTTCTACTTAAATTTTTTATTGAGCCGTGATATGCCGGCTGAATCAAAAGAGTCTATCGAGCAGATAGCCAGGTGCTAACAGCTACGCTCATCATGTCTTGAAGATGAGAAAACCAGAATCCTCTCTGGTTTACCGGCTCATCATAAAAGCTTGACCCACCTCGCCGACACTGATAATTACACGGCCAATATACCGTACACATCTTTCAGAAGGCAGGGAAATTATTTTACCTTATCTGAAGCGAACCATAGCAATCAAGTCTAAAAGAAAAATTCCTCTCACTTAGCTTTTTATAATAATAAAACTTGTTGGGATTTCAGTTTATTTTCAGTCTGGTTCATCTAGCTTCAATCAATAAGCGTTAAGCAAAGGACGTCTGATTTTATCATCGTATTTACTGTGGAAAGCAATTTGGCACTTTTCTGATTTTTAAGACATGAATATTTTAATTGATTTTACAACCAGTTAAAAGCTTGACTCATAATGGGAAGAATCTGTATGTGTGTGTGTGCGTACGTATGTGTGTATTGTTGTGTATTATGTATGTATTTTGTTTGTTTGTGTGTGTGTTTGTATATGTTTTTTCTGTATTTGGTTTGTTGTGTGTGTTTGGCACTTTTCTTGATTTTAGAGATGAATTGATTTGTAATTGATTTTACGACCAGTTAAATCAATAATGGAAATAACTCTCATCTCTCTCTCTCTCTGCTCTCTCGTTCTCTCCCCCTCTCTCTCGTTCTCTCCCCTCTCGCTCCTCGTTCTCTCCCCCTCTCCCTCTCGTTCTCTCCCTCTCTCTCTCGTTCTCTCCCCCCCTCTCTCTCGTCGTTTCTCTCCCCCCCCTCTCTCTCTCGTTCTCAGTAGTCATCCCTCCCTCTCTCTCTCGGTTCGTCTCACCCCCCCTTATAGAGTAACTGTACGCTAGCGTACGCGTTGCTAGGGGGCAACTCGTGAGTCCAGAACTTACTAGCGTACAGGTATCCATTGTCTGCAGCTAAGCCTCATCCATCCTCACGGTTGTATCTGAGAAAATACCGACCGACAAAAAGTTGTATACACGCCTCGTTCACTCGATTTCCTCCGATCAGCGATGTTTCGAGTTAGTGAGCCCATCATCTTGTCGTGTTCAACCTCTCGATCGGCTAGTTTCGCGACGTCGTCGCGCATCCTTGATCCGAGATCGTGCCGTCTCTCGACATCTGGCAGCACACAGGTTTTCCCTCCCGTTCAGGTGGTAGCGTTCCTTGTATTACTGACGGAAATCTCTTCGTCCTGGGTGTCTCCTCTCTCTTCCTTCCTTTCTTAGGTCTCTTCCCTGTGACGGTCTCTCGCTCTTCTCTCCTCATGCCATCCCTGCTCGGCTCCCTCGTTACGCTCTGCTCATACCTCCTCTTCTCCGCCCTCCTCTAACTACTGTCCGCTCTCCGCTGAGACTCCGGCTCTCTAACTGCTTCTCTCTTATTTCTTTTCTCGTCTCGTATTTGCTTAATCCTTCGTATAATCGTACACGACTTCCAGTGATTGCTTCTCCCTAGTCTTTCTCCTTCATATGTTCTCTACGTCCTCGAATACTCGTCTCCTCTGATCTCACCTTGTCCGGTCCTAATCAGTTGTCACTCCTATTCTGGTCAGTATCTCATTCAACTGATGCTCCTCTATCCTCTAGGTCCTCTTCACAACCTGCTCTTCCTTCTCCTCTCTCAGACGACGCAGACCTATAAGGGGATCGTCTATCTCTCTCTCTCTGCCTCTCTCTCTCTCTCTCGTCTCTCTCTCTGTGTGTGTGGTGTGTGTGCGTGGCAATTGTGTGTATATGTACTTGTCGATGTGTGTTGTGCCGCGTTT
>CM042149.1:81088116-81098116 GCA_023376005.1 Doryteuthis pealeii
GGAATGAACGATAACCGACTCAAAATTATCGGAGTGAAGTTTAAACAAACGAATGAGATGTGTCTGCGTTGCTGGGTTTCGTCCAAAAGTGTTGCCGCAAGCCTGGACGAAGAGATGGCAAACGACGCACGTTGAAAGGGGGAGAAAAGTCGAGGACACGGGGTCCAAGAAAGATACGAGCTTCACTTTATTAGTAGTATTTCAGCCTCTCTCTCTCTCTCTCTCTCCTCTCTCTCTCTCCTCTCTCTCTTCTCGGTAGATATCAAATCAGGAAGAGCACAGTGCTATTTTATTTTTTAAAGATGAAGGAAAGATACTATGGTTTAAATAAATCGTTACCTCACCTCTTATAGGATGGGGTGCTATCTCTAAAATGTAAGCTCCCCACTTGTCTTCTACCGGTCACTAAACTGACTTACTGATTCTTTTTCAAACTCTCCAATTGTTGTGACCGTTTCTCGCATTACCATGAGACGTTCTCTGGTTGAATTCGGGGTGTGAGAAGGCTGATACTACATTTACAGATGATTTGAGTATAGTCATTTTGGTACCATTATAGTATGTGGACCTACCATTTAATGTGGCCTCCGAAAATCATGTCTCTTTATAGTATGTGGCCTACCTTTTGAATGTGGCCACGGAAATCATGTTCTCTCTTATAGTATGTGGCCTACATAAAAATCATATTTATAAGGTCTATAATAATACTGCTAACCCTCACCCTCACCCTAACCGTAACCTATTTCAGAGTTTTAGAATAATTTTAGAATTAAATAGATCGTCTGATTCATGTAAATTCATAGGAGAAATATCTTTTTTTTATTATTCTTGATTTACTATATACGCTTATGACTGGAATGCATGTCTTGAAATGAATATATGTGGAAAAAAATTAGTTTCAATAAATTTGCCAACTACTTATATCTATAAATATACTCTTACTGAGAGGACCGTCAAAACGGGTAGGCACAATACTATAACAGAATCAAATTACTATAACACCACCTCAGTTTTTTATTCAAAATGTTAAGTATAACAAATGTCTTCAGTATTAGAATAAGTATTTATTTACTTTGCGTATTTAAATTGATTATTCTTTTTTTAATCTTTTGTTGTTTGTTTTTTTGGAGTTTGTTTTTTTTTTTGGGGGGAGGGGTAATCTGTAGTTTTTACAATGTTTGATCATTTAAAAATATCAACATATACATTTCGCAAATGTTGTTTTGCAAGCTAAATACTTAGGTGTTATTTTAGATTCATTTAAAATTCTGTTTTTCTCCTGCAACAGCTTGCGGAGGTCAGTATTTTAAAAATACTTCATTATAGTAGGAACACATGGTTAATTTCAACAAGGTACCAGTACTCACGGACAATGTCCCAAAATAGCCTCGGGTATTCGCGACCAGTTTCCTCAAGTCAGGGCTCGCTCGTTATTTTGCCGCGTACGTTAGTAAAAACAAATAGCTAAGGTAGTTGGACAGACCACACGCTTTAATTTCTAATTCGAAGACAGTTGAAAGGGAAGTTACTTATGGTCACCCACCACTGACCTTTATTGGGCCTCACTTCTGGCGAAAGGGCAGCAGCCACTTTGGGAACCCCCCCCCCCCACCCCCCCCTGGGTCTACACTAACAAGTTAAAAGCCTTTTGTAAAATAAAGGTTGGTAAATGTGCATTGATCGGAAAGGAAGAGAGCAGTTGCTAATGGCGCTATTATTAAATCAGTTAATTTCTAGTGGGGGGAAAAATTACGCGCCACTTTTCAAATCAGAATTACAAGCCTTTCGTCAAACGGTCAATTGATATAAATACAATATAATAACAGAGGAATGATTGTAAAAACCGAACGGTTCAGTCCTTCAGTTTGTTTTTATTCATGTTATCGCACGAGTTATGAAAATCAAGTAACTATATTACTCCGAAGACACAATGTTTCGCGTTGAGCTTCAAAGTATAATGCCGGGCTTGAGGTGCCCCATAATTAGGCTAATACAGCTTGGGAAGGTATGCTCTAACTAGGGTACATTAGTAGGGAGACAAGATCAATTTCTTAAGCAGAGGTCTTTAACAGGTTTCAATTCAGAGTTTTCTTTTTCTGCTAGACGGTTTACGTAGCCAATTTGACAAAGATGCAGTCCCTTACTATTTACTCATAGCTGGAGTTGGTGGCATACCTTTCCAAGGTTATTGCGCTATTAAAATGCAAACGGCCTCGTCGTATTTGAACTCGGGTCGACGGTCCATTTCTTACGACTGTAAACCATTTACACCAGCGTACCTCATATTGCGAGATCCAAATCCCGCTGTTTCAGTTACAGTTTCTGAACTGAAAACCGGTTCGATACTTGCAATATGAGACGCGTGGTGCTAATGTTGGACATTCGTGGGAAAATGGAACTCGTCGACTTCCGGTTCAAATCCTGTACGAGTTGTTGAGTATTTCACATAGCACTAATACCCCTTGGTAAAGTTATGCCTCTAATAGTCACCTCTAGTCATGGTAAAATAGTAGGCAAATTGAGCTCTTTAACCTTGTCTTGGTAAGCCAATTCGGAAGATTCCAATCCCTAAACTGGTTGCGTAACTAAGGTTAAAGTGCCCAGTCTGCCCTACTATTTACGCCATTACTTGGATGCACATTTTTTCCCCATTTAAATCGTCTCGTTGTGTCTATTGTCGCGGTAACATTACACCATGCGGCCTCCACAACTTAAACCAGAGACCAATTTCATCCGCTTTAATAATAATAATCAACGGTGAAAACTTATATCAAAGAGATTTTGCTTATCATTCAAAAGTTTCTTTGAAGGTTACATTGTTTAAGCGTTTAACCACTCCTGGTTCTGTGTGGGGGAGGGGCGGGACAACTGGCAGCTGGGTGTTTTAAAAAAAATAATAGAAAAAAAAATAGAATTAAAAAAAAAAAGTCTCTATCTTTATATGACCGACACATAATCTGCTCGGTCAGGGAATCAATGGCGACATGTTCTAATTGATTAATAATTGCAAGTGGAGACTCGTCTCGTTCGGATATGAGATCGAACATGTCAAGCGACGCACAATCCGGAGCTAAGCAACCGTAGCTTATTATCGATTAGATAGATAAAAAAGCGATCTCGTGTACAGTCGCCTTGCGTTTTGCGTCAGTAAATATGGGATAAGGGTTGGACTTAGTCCTTTTGCGTTTTAATATGTACGGGTATTATATAACGGTTCATTTACAGGGTTATATAATGGAGGGGAATGAGAGGACAGAGAAGATGGGTTTACTGTTTTGTTTGTCGCTGTTATCTTCTTCTTGGGCTGATCTCTTCCTTTTCTGGGCTGAGTGTCTATGCTTATTCTTCTTAGGCTTAGAAACTTTCGAACTGCCTTCGTATATATCATATATATTATTATAATATATATATATTATATTATTATTATATATATTATTATAATGGAGATTGTGGGTTTGTCTGTCTGTAACCAAACTATATTTCTACGTCTAAGTCACAATTCTTTTTATATTGACATACCATTTCTTTCCCCGCCAAAAATTGGATTTTTATTTTTATCTTAAACCTCATATTAATAAAATTGTCTACATTATTAATACTGTTAACTTAGGTCTACATACTGACAACATGCAATTATATTTATATATTACAACAAAATAGCGGTTTACAGTGTGAGCGGGAAGTCTAATTTGCATATTAATATTAAAAATCGAATTTAATAAATATGTGCTTAGTGGTATTTGATTTCTAACTGTTTGGTTTTATGGTTATAATATAGCAAAAAATCCTTCTTCAATGAATCTTTAAATTGAAATCCATTAACAGATAAAATAACTCATTTTATTCTTTACTTCCCTTTAACTAAATACTTAAATTAGAAAAAAATAACAATGAAAGACGAGAGTGATGGAAGAGTAAGTTCAGTTGTTCCATTTTTTTATTATACTCCCTCTGTTTCAAATCTTTTATTATACTCCCTCTGTTTATATATAATATTTGATATTTTAAAGGAGGGCTGGTTTATCTTGCCCAGTTGCCGAGGCGCCCCTTGAGGGGGAATGCCAATGGGATCGACGCAATTTTTCACCCTGCCACCATGAGCTTTTCGGTTTGTGGGTGGTCCCCACATAAATTAGGGGCCTTATGCCTGACCCGTACAAGTGGGGTACGTGGAAACATATCATATATATATATATAAACAGAGGGAGTATAATAAAGATTTGAAACAGAGGGGAGTATAATAAAAAAATGGAACAACTGGAAACTTACTCTTCCATCACTTCTCTTTTCATTGTTATTTTTTCTACTTTAAGTTTATAGTTAAAAGAGGAATGTAAAAATAAATGAGCTATTTTATCTTTGTTAATGGATTCATTTAAGATTTCATTGAAGAGATTTTTGCTTATATTCATTAAAATAAAACCAAAACAGTTAGAATCAATTAACACTAAGCACATATTTATAAAACTTCGATTTTTTAATATTAATATGCAAATTTAGACGCCGTTCACCACTGTAAACCCTTATTTTGTATGTATATATTAATATAATGCATGTTGTCAGTATGTAGACAGAGTTACAGTATAATAATGTAGACAATTTTATATAATAATTGAGGTTTAGATAAAAAAAAATCATGAGAATGTGATGTCCAATAACTAAAGAATTGTGACTTAGGAAGTCAGGAATATAGTTCGGTTACAGGACAGAACAAAACCCACAATCTCCATTATTAATAATAATAATAATAATAATATAATATATATATATATATATAATATATTATTTATAACGAAGGCATTCGAAAATTCTAAGCCTAGAAGAAATAAGCATAGACACCCAGCCCAGAAAAGGAAGAGATCAGCCCAGAAGAAGATAACAGCGACAAACAAAACCAGTAAAAACCCATCTTCTCTCCTCTCTCTTCCCTCCCCATTATATACCCTGTAAATGAACCGGTATATAATACCCCGTAACATATTAAAACGAAAAGGACTAAGTCCAACCCTTAATCCCATATTTACTGACCAAAACGCAAGGGTCGACTTGTACACGAGATCGGCTTTTTATCTATCTATCGATAATGAGCTACGGTTTGCTTTAGCTCCGATTGTGCGTCGCTGACATGTTCGATCCTCATATCCGAAAAGAGACGAGTCTACACTTGCAAATATTCAATCATTAGACATGTCGGCCGATTGATCCCTGACCGACAGATTATGGTCGGTCATATAAGATAGAGAGACTTTTTTTTTTTTATTCTATTTTATTTTTCTATTATTTTTTTAAAACCCAGCTGCAGTTTGTCCCCCCCTCCCCCCCACACAGACACAGGAGTGGTTAAAACGCTTAAACAATGTAACTCAAAGAACTTTTGATGATAACAAAATCTCTTTGATATAGATTTTCACCGTTGATTATTATTATTAAAGCGGATGAAATTGGTCTCTGGTTTAAATTGTGGAGGCGCATGTGTAATGGTTACCGTCGTACAAAATAGACACAACGAGACGAGTTTAAATGGGAAAAATGTGCATCCAAGTATGGGTAAATAGTAGGCAGACTGGGCACTTTAAACCTTAGTTACGCAACCAGTTTTAGGTGATGGAAATTCCGAATTGGTTACCAAGACAAGTTAAAGAGCTCAATTTGCCCTACTATTTACCCATGACTAGAGGTAGACTAATTAGAGGCATAACTTTACCAAGGGTATTAGTGCTATGTGAAATACCAACAACTCGTACAGGATTTGAACTCGGAGTCGACGAGTCCATTTCCCACGAATCAACCATTACACCACGCGTCTCATATTGCAAGTATCGAACCCGGTTTTCAGTTAGAAACTGTACTGAAAAGCGGATTGGATCCTCGCAATATGAGGTACGTGGTGTAATGGTTACAGTCGTAAGAAATGGACTCGTCGACCCGAGTTTCAATACTGGACGAGGGCGTTTGCGATTTTACATAGCGCTAATAACCTTGGAGAAAGGTATGACCCAACTCCAGCTAGAGTAGTAAATAGTAAGCAGACTTGATCTTTGTAACATTGGCTACGTTAAACCGTCTAGCAGAAAGAAAACTTCTGATGAAACCCTGTTAAACTCAGTTAAGAAATTGATCTTGTCTGCCCCTACTATTTACCCATAGTTGAGAGCATACCTTTCCCAAGTGTGTATTAGCCTAATTATGGGCACCTCAAGCACCGTGCATTATACTTTTGAAGCTCAACGTCGAAACATTGTGTCTTCGGATAAAGTACTTGATTTTCATAACTCGTGCGATTACATGAATAAAACAAACTGATAGGACTTGAACCGTTCGGTTTTATACATCAATTCTCTTGTTATTATATTTATTTATATCATTGACCGTTTGACGAAAGGGCTTGTAATTCTGATTTGAAAGTGGCCGCGTATTTTCACTAGAAATTAACTGATTTCAATAATAGCGCCATTAGAAACTGTCTCTTCCTTTCTCGATCAATGCACATTTACCACACCTTATTTACAAAGGCTTTAACTTGTTAGTGACCAGGGGTTCCCAAAGTGGCTTGCTGCCCTTCGCCAGAAGTGAGGCAATAAAGGTTGCAGTGATGGGGGTGACATAAGTAACTTCCTTCTACTGTCTTCGAATTATTAAGCGTATGTCCACCTTAGCTATTTGTTTTTACTAACGTACGCGGCAAAATAACGAAGCGAGCCTGAACTTGAGGAAACTGGTCGCGATGACCGAGGTATTTGGACACTTTCCGTGAGACTGGTACCCTTGTTGAATTAACATGTGTTGCCTACTATAGTAGAAAGTATTAAATACTGACCTCCCAAGCTGTTGAGGAGAAAACAGAATTTTAAATGATCCTAAATAAACCTGAAGTATTAGCTTGCAAAACAACATTGCGAATGAATATTGTGAATTATTTAAATGATCAAACAATTGTAAAAACTAAGATTACCCCTCCCCCCCAAAAAAAAAAAAACAAAACTCCAAAAAAAACAAACAAAAGATTAAAAAAAATAATCAGATTATACGAAGTAATAAATACTTATTTATCTGAACATTGTTATACTTAACATTTTGAATAAAAAACTGAGGTGGTGTTATAGTATTTGATTTGTAGTATGTGCCTACCCGGTTTGACTGTGTCCTACCTCAGTAAGAGTATATTTATAGATATAAGTAGTTGGCCAATTTATTTGAACTAATTATTTTTCACATATATTCAATTTCAAGACATGCAATTCAGTCATAAGCTGTATATAGTAATCAAGAATAACTAAAAAAGAATTCTCCATAATTTACATGAATCAGAGATCTATTTAATTCATAAAATATTCTAAAACTCTGAAATAGGGTTACGGTAGGGGTGAGGGTGAGGGTTAGCAGTTATTTATTATAACCTTATAATATTGATTTATTTGATAGGCCACGATACTATAAGAGAAGACATGATTCGTAGGCCCACATCAAAAAGGTAAGGCCACATTACTATAAGAGAGACATGATTCGGAGGCCACATTAAAATGGTAGGCCACATACTTATAATGGCTTACCAAAAAATGATACTCAAATCATCTGTAATGTAGTATCAGCCTTCTCAACCACCCAATCAACCAAGAGAACTCTCATGGTAAGTGCGAGAACGGTCACACGAAAGTTGGAGAGTTTGAAAAGAATCAGTAAGTCAGTTAGTGACCGGTAGAAAGACAAGTGGGGAGCTTACATTTTAGAGATAGCAACCCCATCCTATAAGAGGTGAGGGTACGATTTATTAAACCATAGTATCTTTCCTTCATCTTTTAAAAATAATAGCACTGTGCGTCTTCCTGATTTGATATCTACCGAGAGAGAGAGGAGAGAGAGAGAGAGAGAGAGAGAGAGAGAGAGAGAGGCTGAAATACACTAATAAAGTGAGTCGTATCTTTCCTTGGACCCGTGTCTGACTTTTCCCCCTTTCAACGTGCTCGTTGCCATCTCTTCGTCGGCTGCGGCAAAACTTTTGACGAAACCCAGCAACGCAACACATCTTCATCGTTTTGTTTCAAACTTTACTCCGATATTTTAGTCGGTTAATACGTTCATTCCAAGCGCGGGAAATTATAAATATTTAGATAGAACATCTAAATACGTGATTGCCGACACACACACACGAAAAATAGATATAAATAAATAAATAGACGCACAAACACAAACAAAAACATATGCACACACTCAAATACACACAAAAAACATATACATACACATACATAACGCGCGCGACACACACATCGACAAGTACATATACACACAATTGCACGCACACACACACACACACAGAGAGAGAGAGAGAAGAGAGAGAGACGAGAGAGAGAGAGAGAGAGAGAGAGAGAGAGAGAGAGAGAGAGAGAGAAGAGACGAGAAAGAGAGAGAGAGAGAGAGAGAGAGAAGAGAACGAGAGAGAGAGGGGGAGAGAACGAAGAGAGGGGGGAGAGAGAACGAGAGAGAGAGGGGGGGAGAGAACGAGAGAGAGAGGGGAGAGAAGAGAGAGGGGAGAGAAGAGAGAAGAGAGAAGAGAGAGAGAAGAGAACGAGAGAGAGAGAGAGAGAGAGAGAGAGAGTTATTTCCATTATTGAGTTTAACTGGTCGTAAAATCAATTAAAATCAATTTCATCTCTTAAAATCAAGAAAAGTGCCAAACCACACACACACAAATACAGACAAAAACATATACAAACACACACACAAACAAACACATACACATAATTACACACAATACACACATACGTACGCACACCACCACATACAGATTTCTTCCCATTATTGAGTCAAGCTTAACTGGTTGTAAAATCAATTAAAATCAATTTCTCTTAAAATCAAGAAAAGTGCCAAATTGCTTCCACAGTAAATAACGATGATAAAATCAGACGTCCTTTGCTTAAACGCTTATTGATTGAAGCTAATGAACCAGACTGAAAATAAACTGAAATCCCAACAAGTTTATTATTATAAAAAGCTAAGGTGAGAGGAATTTTTCTTTTAGACTTTGATTGCTATGGGTCGCTTCAGATAAGGTAAAATAATTCCCCTGCCTTCTGAAAGATGTGTACGGTATATTGGCCGTGTAATTATCAGTGTTCGGGCGAGGTGGGGTCAAGCTTTTATGATGAGCCGGTAAACCAGAGAGGATTCTTGGTTTTCTCATCTTCAAGACATGATGAGCGTAGCTGTTAGCACCTGGCTATCTGGCTCGATAGACTCTTTTGATTCAGCCGCATATCACGGCTCAATAAAAAATTTAAGTAGAAAACTCTGATATCGGCCTTTATATATATTTCAAAGATATCTTAAGTATTTTCATCACTGTAATGAATAATCATGTTAACGGGAAAAGGGGGTTATATAAGGTCTTTGACTAAATATATATATATATATATTATATATATATATATATATACCAAACCCCTCCGCACGAGCAGGATGTGACACAAGGTCAATTTCAACAGTTTAACCAAGGTTAAAGAGCCCAATCTTCCTAATGTTTATCCATAGCCGGAGGGAGAGTAGGATTCATACATTTCCCAAGGGTATTAGCGCTAAGTGCAATTACCACATCCAGGATTTGAACTCGCGGCGATGAGTCCATTTCCGATAACTTTAACCATTATAGCACTCGCTTTGACTGAATATATAATCCGAAGCCAGAATAGTTCGGTTGGTTGGATTTTACAGCATGTCAACCCTTGTTGGGTTATTTCATTGTATTTACCTCGTACCCCACTTGTACGGGTTAGACACAATGCCCTATTAACGTGGGACCACCCACAAACCGAAGCTCATGGGTGGCAGGTGAAAAATTGCATCGATCCCGTCGGCATCCCCCTCAAGGGGGGCGCCTCAGGCGCTGGGCAATAATTAAAATTGTTGGGTTATTTCATGCCGAAGACATTGTTTTATTGATCCCTGTGCTACTCATACGCTGAGTTGGCGAGGGCCGGTTTCGAACTAGGAACCTTGTGGTTTCTAG
>CM042149.1:81108116-81113116 GCA_023376005.1 Doryteuthis pealeii
CTTTTTTTTAGATAAAGGATTTGTTACACATAACGTACGTGTTTATGACTTGTTCGACTAATGGAATCCTGCCACTGTAACACCGATGATATAAATGTGTGGAACCCAAGGAGGACTAAGTTGAAAAATAAACCTCATTTGGTCACGATCTATGAAAAGTATCTTGACCGTCCAGTAAATGCACACATTGGCCAGCTCTATGCGGATACTGGCTGCTGCGGAGAGGACCTACCGAGAGCAATGAATGATAGGGATGATCGGAAAGAGATTGCCAGGGATGTCCGTGCAATTAGTGCGACATGATGATGATGATTTCAATGTTATATCACAGCCAAAGAAAGAGGCAAGGATGAGAGAGAGAGAGAGAGAGAGAGAGAGAAGAAAGGTTTAGATGAAGGGAGAGTGGAAAGAAATGAATATTGTAAAAGGGAGATAGTGAAGAAGTAAGAACGAAGGAAAGAAGAAAAGAGGGAATAAAAGAAGAAGAATGGGTGAGAGGGAGAAGGGTAAGAGGGTTAAGAGAAATATATATATATATATATATATATATATATAAAGATAAATCTAATGAGTCAGACGAACATACTAAAAGTTTCGCTTAAGGCTCTTCAGGGCTAAGTCAGATCATAGCCCTGAAGAGCATTAAGCCTAATATAAATACCTAATAATAACTTAATATAAAAATGCTTTTCGGTTTAGCTCAGTCAATAGAGCGTCAGCCTGCGAACCACGAGGTTTCTGGTTCGGTACCGACCCTCGTCAACTCAGCGTATGAGAAGCACAGCGATCTGTGTGGTAAAGTAAGGAGTTGATGATAGATGTGTCGCCCCACCTCAAACGCTAGAAATAATCTCTTTGGTTTGGCGCTAGTGAAAAGGTGATAGACTCCCTCGCTCTCAGGCTGATACCGACTGTAGGAGCCTCTTTCTATAATTAGTTTGTGTTTTTCGTAAAATTGTAATCGAATGTTACCAGGGGGTGGGGTGAAAAGATTTGTTATCTTTTAAGCCAGCAGCAGGAGGCGAATCGAGTTAATTTAGTTCAAAATCTCTTCTTCGGTAGATTTGGTGTAACATGATACGCTTGATCTAGTAGCCAAATATGAATACGCATTAAGAATGAATAAAACAAAATGTCTTCGATATAAAATAACCCAACAAGGGTTAACATGCCATAAATTCTAACCAACCAACCTTTATGTATAGAATTTAAAACGTTAGTTGACCAGAGGTCACCAGAATCGATTGGCCATCTAAATGTTTGCGTGGGCTGTCCAGACGATGGCGCCCACGAAAGACAATCCATTGAACCATTAAAAAATTCGATAATAACGGTCTCCTACTCGAATGAAGAAGCTAACCCGCATGTTGTGTCCTTTATCCGTTTCCACATACTTTCATAGCTTCAGAAACTGAACGGGGGAGGGGGATAAAGCAACAAAGATGCTATCAATTGAAGCGAGTTGGGTTTTTGTGTTTCTCCTGCCCCATCAGACGATTAGCCATCACAGATTTTGCAGTCATTAATGACTACGCTAAAGTTTAATATATTAATCTTATCTATATATTAATACACATATTCCTAAATCTTACGTCCGTTATCTTCCTGCAACACCCTCTGATTAAAAACGAGACCGTCCAAGATGCACTGCAAAAATGAATACAGATTATCTGGTGTGGCTTAATCGCACATTTATAATTTGTCCCATTTTATTTCACCCAATTTTAAAAATGAAACATTCCAAATGTTCATGCGTTGCTTAAATGTCCAATTGAATATTAAAATAAGTTAAATAAAAAGTTACGTTTGTTTTATTTGTAATATTGAAATTGTGAATTACGGAAGATATTTTGGTCAATCTAATTTTATCTGCTCTAACTTACGCTATGTTTTAGCGAGCCTGCGTCAGTCGAATTTCCAGCCCAACATTTCTTTTCCGAGTTGTGTTTTTGTCACTTTTATTTTTTGTATTATTTATTGCAAAGACAACAGTAGGATTTATATGTAATGAAATTGCAAATCATCGTTTCTGGCTTAAATAGCTCCTCTTGAATTTTGGTTTCGATTCGTGGAAATTTCATGGGTCCTGGTGGTTTATATTACGCAAGACAGCAAATATGTATACTATTAAGAATGAATAAAAAAACTTCTTCAACATAAATAACCCCACAAGGGTTAACATGCCATAAAATCTAACTAACCAGCACAACAATACACGTATTTGAATATGATTTGCCGAGAAAAATACAATAATAACGCAATCTGATTTGAATCAGTTGCGCTAAAAACAAACTTTATTGCAATATATATATAGTTCTTCGTAATGCTGCAATATAAAACAATGTTTATAAAAAGATATTAGTAAAACTTAAAAAAATCAGTTTAATTATTCCCAGCAGCCTTATTCATAATAAATGCAATTTGAGATGCAGTACCCACCAATTGCAGCGACTCAAAAGAAAATATTAGACAATGTATGAATTTTTTCAAACTATATTTAGAAACCTTAGGTAAACTCGTATTTGTATTACTCGCCTGTTCTCTCTCTTTCTCTGTCAATCATCGCAACATAATCTCTCTTGTCCCACACGCACGATATAGTTGTATCTTTTTTTTTTCCTAATTTCTATATTTTATCTACAAAATGAATCTACCCCGACAAATCGAAGTTGAAAAGCAATTTCAATCGTAGTATTTCCATCACCCATTTAATACAGTATCAAAAGCGTAATTTCCCCACTTTTTTCGTTCTTTCTCTTTTCTTCCTTTTTTTTTTATTTTTCTCCTATTTTTCAATCTTTATTTTCTTTAGTCTCTTTCTTTCTATTTTTTCTTCTTTCATTTTTATCCTTCATTTCATTTTTTTTATTCTCTCTATTTTTTGCGCTTTTTATTTCTCACCAATTTTTCTCTTTCTTCGTCACGTGTAAGAAAGTAATATTTTAGCATATAAAAAAAAGTGATTGATCAGATTGATGTTTGCAGAGATCATAAATAAATCCTGGCTCAGTGAATGTTAAACTAAATTCCAATTACCAGAACGAACTTTCATTGTTGGATAGTGTTTTTGCCACTACCATTCACATCCGATATTTAACATTGTAAACCCTTTCCTGTTGTAGTTTTTGGTAATTGAACTTTGTTCCCGTGCTCCTTCGCGATCCGTGTAATTGGGTCGGACACGTGGCTGTACAATGCGCACAAGTGCGCGTGAAACCCGCGTCCCTTTGTCGGCATCTTGGATCGAATTGAAAATATCTTCATCAAACCGACACATCGAGAAAAACGCGCAGTTTCGAGTAAAGAACGATCTCGATCTATCCAATAGCTGAAACATTTTTTATCACTCTTATTAGGGTCTGTTAGAATTCAAATCCCAAGATCCCAAAAAACACAGCTGGGATTGAAATAAAAGTAAAGTTTTATTTTTTTGCGCAAAAACAAAAACAGAGTTCCCATTCTTTTAGCTGAGAGAGAAATAGCCCGCATGAGGAACGCCATTTGTGTTCTGTCCTCTTCGCACTACTTGTTCCCATGATGTCGAAACGCAATCAGAATGCTCTGAAAAGGTCAGTTTGCGTTCTTCCTACCTTCATCATTACTAGAATTTAACCATAAAACTGTGGGCAGGATTACCTACTTGATTAGAGGAATATTTGATATGTAAATGTGTGCGAATAAATGATTTAAGACACATTTTTAACAGGTCATTAAGATTGAATGGAAGCACTGAAGTTTCTGTAAGCGGATAATTTAGTAATGTCAAATTTCCGTGCCATTATTACCATATGATATATCATAACCATATATATAATTACATCATATATAATAACACTATCCCTATATCCAATGTGGACACGTAAAAATTCCACTAGTAAAACATAATCTTTGGGATTGATTTATCTCACGTTAAAATCGAGTAAAGGTATCAATATAAAAAGGTAAATAGACGATTAAAAATCGAATGGGTTTAAAAATATGAATCGTTATAATCATATACCTCCGACTTAAGTTTCTCGATTAGCGCAAATCTCAGGCTCCCCGAAGATTCGCGCTTAATGCGAGAAATCTTAAATCGGAATAAAATTTTCAAACCATCGATTTTAAACGTCTCTCTCCTCTTTTCAACTTATACATGTTATATAATATAGTATCACACCACACACACCACATATATATCTATAAGTTATTATATATATATATATAGCAAATATATGAAACAACATACCATATCTGTTAAGTGAAAATATTTATGTCATATTTCCATAGCTAAGTTAATATTTAAGCAGAGGTTCATGGTTGAATTTAGAGTTTCACTTCTCCCTAGACCTGGTCCTTAACTATCTACGCATGTCTGACTAGAGAATGGTACTTCAAGCATATCTTTTACCAAGGTTTTAAGTGAAGTGAAATTTGACACCTCCTTTTTTCTCTGAGAGCACGCCCACAACCTTGACTTCTACCTCTTAGTTATTGTGATGCTGAAGCTGACGCGTCGAACCACAAGAAATGTCCCGGATAATACGAATCCCCACTGGCCACCTTTCCTGGCGTGTATTCATTGGTCAAAGCGTCACAATTTTTTTTTTATGCGGCCTTATACATGTCGGTGATCCAATATAGACGTTTCGTTCCATTAACTCAGAGCTGAATTGATGTGTACTTTGTGGGGTCAAGTCCCCAACAACAACCACCCCCTATTACATTACACAACACGAATATATACGGATGTTAAATGCACAGACATTTTATATATCTATGGCATTGCTATATAGAGGCGGTGGTGTAATGGTTAGAGCTCATATAAGAAAATGGACTCGGTCGTTCAGAGTTCAAAATCCTGGACGAGGCGTAATATTATACATATACATTTTTTACATATTGTCACACGTGAGACATACTCATAAGGTATATATTATATATGTATAATATCTATATATAATATTATTCTTGTTGGCGTACCAGTTTTCTTGTAAGGGTGATTCTAGGCTGGTCTAATT
>CM042149.1:81115036-81125036 GCA_023376005.1 Doryteuthis pealeii
TTGTGGTGTGTGTCAGTGTAAATGTACGTTACGTGTGTGTGGTGTCAGTGTATATATTCAATACATATGCACATACACAATAACACAACAATGACAGACACACAAATGGCATACAGCAATCCAGTTTCATCTATTATATAATACATATGCACATACAAAATAACAACAAATACACGTATACACATCGCAAAATTACACACTCACATATATGATATATCATATTCACATTACAACCAATAAAACACATAGTATATTAATTTAATATAACATTATACATCACAGGAATGTCACCAAACGAAAACAGATAGACAACACACCCACATATAATATCAATTATGATACACAACAGCATATAATATATATACAAACTACAAAAATCACAAAACATACTAACATATAATATATAACAACATACACAACACATACATACATATATATATATCATATGTACTTTAAAAAAAAGGTTGAATGAAGACTATATTCTTGACTTTCTCTTAAACCACTTCCTCTGATCATGAGAAGGCCCACAGGTGTTATTCGATATTTTGTCAGTTTGAATGACTTGGGAGGGGGGGAGATTTAATTTTGGAAAGCTCAAGCCTTGTAATCGATTGGGTATCGAGTGAACCAGGGGAAAATAATCAGGAGTTACGGTTTCAAGTCCCGATATTTTTATCTGATTTTCTCTGATGAAGGATTAGCAGTTATTATTAACTGATGTTCTCTGATTGGTCATGACAAGATCTTGGCACTACATATAACTGAATAATAATATAATAAGGCGATGTAGCAAACTAGCACATAACGGGAATAACCAAAGCTAAGGGCACGACGGTGGGGAAGGTGATCCCTGGAAATTATGCAAAAAATTAAATGTTGACCATAAACAACAAAATGGTATATGCATAAACCAGAAGTCTGATCTTGAGAATGAATTGCATAAAATTCTCATGACGACTTTTCGACGGTAAAGACGGGTCAACCTATCAGCAGCCGAGGAGACCAAAGACCTTAGTGTTGATTAACAAAAAAACTGGTGGACTATTCACGTGAGGCTTATTAAATAATATTACTAAGTCCTCCACCATTTATAATATTTAAAAACTGGAACAAAAATACCACCTGATCATGGACTGTTTGTCGAAGTGCCGAAAGTACTTTTCGGGACAATGAACTTTGGCGGACTAATCCACAAGAATTACCCCAAATATTAAAAAGTTGGCCGAAAACGTGAAAAAATCCACAAAATAAAATTGTTAAACAGGAGAATGTCTTTTGTTCAACCATGCATTATATTATATATATGTATATAATATATATATTATATGTGGGGATGGCACTGTTTTCAGTTTTTAAACTTAACGGTATGCCAAAGTGGTGATTATTGGAAGAGGTTCAATCTAATATAGGGCCTATTTATTATATAATAAAAATTTGTGAGAAAAGGTGACAAACACGGGATGTTAATGGAACTTGATGTTTATTGTGACGGTGCAACGTTTCGGTCTCTTTATTAGACCTGCTTCAGGACTTTGCAATAATAGTCTTACTCCCAATGGGTCGTGACTGTTTCTATGTCTATTAAATATATAAAACCTTTATTTTTATTATTTTGAGATTTCCATCATTGGAGTAAGAACTATATGCAAGTCCTGAAGATGGTCTAATAGAGACCGAAACGTTGCACGTCGACAATAAACATCAAGTTTTTCCATAACATCCCGTGTTTTTGTCTACTTTTCTCACAAATTTTTATTTATTATATAATAGCTCTATATTTATATTGGAAACTCTTCCAATTATACCACACTTGGCATACCGTTCAAGTAAAAACTGAAAACAGTGCCAATCCCCACTATATATATATTATATATATACATATATATATATATATATGCATGTTGAACAAAGACATCTCCTGTTTAACAATTTTTATTTGTGATTTTTTCACGTTTTCTGGCCAACTTTTAATATTTTGGGTGGAATTCGTGATAGTCCTCCAAAGTTCATGTCCCGAGTACTTTCGGCACTTCGAGTGCCATCATCAGGGGTGATGTGTTCCAGTTTTTCAAATTATATTAATGGATGTGGAGGCTTAGTATTATTATTATTAATAAGCCTCCACGTGAAAGTCCACCAGTTTTTTTTTTGTTAATCAACACTAGGTCTGTCTCCTGGCTGGGATAGGGTGACCCGTCTTTACCTCGAAGCTCAGAGAATTTTATGCATTTCATTCTCAAGATCAGATTCTGGTTTATGCATATACCATTTTGTTGTATGGTCAACATTTAATTTTTGCATAATTTCCAGTGATCACCTTCCCACCCAGTCGTGCCTAGCTTTGTATTCCCGTTGTGCTAGTTTGCTACATTCGCTTATTATTATTATTAGTCAGTTATATGTAGTGCCAAGATCTTGTCATGACCAATCAGAGAACATCAGTAAATAATAATGCTAATCCTTCATCAGAGAAAATCAAAAATATCGGTTACTTGAACCGTAACTCTCTGTTTTCCCCTGTTTCACTCTACAACGATTACGGCTTGACTTTCCAAATAAACCTCTCCCCCTCAAGTCATTCAAAACTGACAAATATTATACACCTTGGCCCTGTCATGATCAGAAGTGGTAAGAGATGAAGTAAGAGTAGTCTTCAATTCACTTTTAAGTACATATGTATTATATATGCTATGTATGTGTGTGTATGTGTATATAATAATGTGTGTGTGTATGTGTATATATATATATGTGTGTGTATGTTATATATATGTGGGTGTGTTGTGTGTGTATATGTATATATATATATATGTGTGTATTTGTGTATGTGAATATGTATATATATATATGTGAGTGTGTGTGTGTATTTGTGTATGTGCATATGTATATATATATATATGTATGTGTGTGGTTGTGTGTATTTGTGTATGTGCATATGTATGTATTATTATATATATATATATATATATATATGTGAATGTGTGTGTATTGTGTATGTGCATATGTATATATATATATATATAATAATGTGTGTGTGTGTGTGTGTGTGTATTTGTGTAAGTGCATATGTACGTATATATATATATATGTGTGTGTGTGTGTGTCTATATATATATATCATATATATAGGAACTCCGGTAATAACACGACGTATGGTAAAAAGGAAAGTAAGAATTCGAGACGAAATGAAATTGATATCTAAAGCAAATGAAGGTCAAACGAATGGATAACATAAGGTGATGTGAGATAAGTTCAACAGAGAAGAAGAAAAAATAAATAAACAGGTAGAATAAGGGACATAGAAAGACGAGAGGGTACTGAGGGGAAAAGATAAGAATATCATGGTTCTAACACTACAAGAATATAACACAGCTGGAAGCAGCAATCTGGTGAAATAATAATAATAATAATAATAATAATAATACCTGGACCTTGCCAGAGAATTGAAAAAGCCGTGGAATATGAAAGTCAAAGTGATACCAATTGTTGTTGGTGCACTTGGAACGGTCCCAATAAACCTGGAAAAAAGACTAGAGGATCTGGAAATTAGAGGAAGGATTGAGACCATCCAGAATACTGCAATCGGTTAGAATACTCAGAAGAGTCTTGGAGACACGAGGAGACTTGTTGTCACTCATTCCAGTGAAATACCATCAGCTAATGCTGGTATGAAAAACTCAAAAAGAGTGAAAATAATAATGAAAATGAAAGAAAACGGAGAAATACTTGGACCTGGCCAGAGAAATAAATAAAAAGGAAGAATGAAGACCATCCAAACAGCATTGTGAAGATCGGCTAGAATACTCAGAAGAGTCTTGGAGACTTTTGTCACTAAGTCCTCCAGTGCGAATCACCAGTTAGTGGCTAGTATGCAAAAATCTCAAGGAGTGAAATAATAATAATTTAATATATAATAATATAATCGAATCTAGAAAACTAGCAAAAAAAGATTATAGAGTAGGTATGACTGGGTAGGAGAGGTGATCCACTGGCATTGTGCAAAAGCTTACAATTTGGGACATATTGACAAATTCTATGTCCATAAACCATGATCAGGAGTCATTCCGACATCAGAGAAATATCCGTTACAACTGGTGTGTTTGTGTGGAGAGAGAGAGAGAGAGAGAGGAGAGAGAGAGAGAGAGGAAGAGAGAGAGAGAGAGAGAAATTAAACACTGATGTCAACTGTGCTAAGATCGGTTCGAACTCACCCACCTCTCCCCCCAAAAAAAACAATTTGAATGCTGAGTTCACAATCAGACAGAAACTTCCCACGCAAAAGGATGGCGCAACACAATCTTTCTTCAGTTGTGCCATGATAAACAAAGTTAGTGATATCATAAAAGACAAGATGAAGCAAATAAGTTGTCTGAGGACATAGCGATATTTTTTGTACTAAAATTTGTTACCATACTTATTTGCATAAAGGAACCCTTGGATATAAATACATCTGTGTATTTCCCAATCTGTCTCTTATATATATATATATATAATAATATATTAAAACCAAGGGGGGTTTCTCCTCTTCGTTAGCCAAAATTACATTTGGAGCACCTCCTCCACTCCTCCATTGATTATATATATATGACGAAAGATGAGGAGGAGAGAAGGAGCTCTCAAAGTAGTTTTTGACTAACGAGAAGAGGGTCCCTTTGGTTTGAATTCAAATTGTTCATTCTCCTAGACCGGTTGCCAAACCAGGTTAAAAAGCCTGAGTAGCCAAATAAATAAAAATAGCAGAAGAAACAACTAGAAAAGAAATTATATATACTAGCTAATATATGCACACTCCGGGTGCACGTATTTAAGTTTTCATGCAATAAAATATTATATTAAATTAGAAAGACTAATGAAACTAAATAAGAATGCAGATAAAACTATTTGAAACAGAGGGGGCTATAATAAAAAAACCCAGAACAAGTGAAAATTACTCTGCAATCACTCCAGCCTTTCATTGCTAAATTTTCATATTTAACTATTTAGTTAAAATAGGAAGTAAAGAATAAAATTACAGTTAATTCTTCTCGTTAATAAATTTCTTTTAAGATTTATTTGCTCATATTCATTAAGATAAAAGCAAACAATTAGAAATCAATAATACTAAGCACATATATATTAAAATCAAATGTTTAAAATCAATATGCAAATTAGCCTTCCCGTTCACACTGTAAACCTCTATTTTGTTGTATATATAAATACAACTGCATGTTATTAGTTTGTAGATATGGTCAACCGTATTGATAATGTACAGCAATTATATTAATAACTAAGTTTTAAAAGAAATTAAATCATGGAAAATGTAATGTAAATAACTAAGGGAATTGTGATTTGTGTAGTTATATAGTTTCGGTTACAGACAAACACACAATCTCCATTATAATAACTAGCAAATATATGCACCCTCCGGGTGCAAGTATTTAAGTTTTAATGTAATAAAATATCGTATTAAATTAGAAAGTCTAATAAGAAGGCATATAAAAAGATATGTAACGGAGTGGGGGTATAATAGAAAAATAGAAATTAAACTTACTCTTCCATCACTGCCGTCTTTCATTGCTGAATTTTACTTATTACTATTTAGTTAAATTAGAAAATAAAGAATAAAATTACACTTATTTTTTTCTTGTTAATGGATTTCATTTAAGATTCATTGGAGAGATTTTTGCAATAAAACCAAACAGTTAGAAATCAATAATACTATGCACATATTTAATAAAATCACATTTTTAATATCAATATGCAAATTAGCCCTTCCCGTTCACACTGCAAACCACTCATTTTTTGTATATATAAATACAATAGCATGTTATTAGTATGTAGATATGGACAATACTAATAAAAGGTAAAGCAATTTTATAATAATTGAGGTTTAATATAAATAAAATCATGAAGATGCGATGAAATAACTATGTAATTGTGACTCAATTAGTAATATAGTTTCGGTTACAGACAGAAAAACACACAATCTCCATTATAATAAGATATATATATATAAGCCAATAAAGACAGCACCTACGTATATTATGACAGATCCACCTTTAAAACATACACAAATATAACCTGATAGTCCCATTCTTTAAGATCAATACTGATAATATCTACGTGTCAATCATTATACTTGCGATTTGCAGACACGCCTTTTTGTTGCATGGTGGTCCGTCTTAATTATTTGATATAATCTTCATTATTTGATAACAAAAAAAGTGTTTTCTATGTTATACATAGAAAAATCTTGATCAAATAAAAGATAAATATTTTTCTCATTGTTGATTTAATAATAGTACCGGAAAATTTGAGTATTATTGCAAATTCATTCATTGTCACAGAAGGTATCGAATTTTGCGTTTGAATTTCTTTTTTTTAGATAAAGGATTTGTTACACATAACGTACGTGTTTATGACTTGTTCGACAAATGGAATCCTGCCACTGTAACACCGATGATATGTGTGGAAACCAAGGAGGACTAAGTTAAAAAATAATCCTCATTTGGTCACGATCTTTGAAAAGTAACTTGACCGTCCAGCAAATGTCTACATTGGTCAGGTCTGTGCGAATACTGGCTTTTCCCCAAAACGCTAGAAATAATCTCCTTGGTCTGGCGCTAGTGAAAAGGTGATAGACTCCCTCGCTGTCAGGCTGATACCGACTTTAGGAGCCTCTTTCTATAATTAGGTTGGGTTTTTCGTAAAATTGTAATCGAATGTTACCAGGGGGTGGGGTGAAAAGATTTGTTATCTTTTAAGCCAGCAGCAGGAGGTGAATCGAGTTAATAAAGTTAAAAATCTCTTCTTCGGTAGATTTGGTGTAACATGATACGCTTGATATAGCAGCCAAATATGAATACGTATTAAGAATGAATAAAACAAAATGTCTTCGATATAAAATAACCCAACAAGGGTTAACATGCCATAAAATCTAACCGACCAGCCATTATGTATTGAATTTAAAACAGTAGTTGACCAGAGGTCACCAGAATCGATTGGCCATCTAAATGTTTGCGTGGGCTGTCCAGACGATGGCGCCCACGAAAGACAATCCATTGAACCATTAAAAAATTCAATAATAACTGTCTCCTACTCGAATGAAGAAGCTACCCCGCATGTTGTGTCCTTTATCTGTTTCCACATACTTTCATAGCTTCAGAAACTGAACGGGGGTGGGGGATGAAGCAACAAAGATGCTATCAATTGAGGCGAGTTGTGTTTTTGTGTTTCTTCTCCCCCATCAGACGATTAGTCATCACAGATTTTGCAGTCATTAGTGATAACGGGCGTAAGATTTAGGAATATGTGTATTAATATATAGATAAGATTATTATATCAAACTTTAGCGTAGTGCTAAAGTTTGATATAATAATCTTATCTATATATTAATACACATATTCCTAAATCTTACGTCCGTTATCTTCCTGCAACACCCTCTGATTAAAAACGAGACCGTCCAAATCGTCCAAGATGCACTGCAAAAATGAATACAGATTATCTGGTGTGGCTTAATCGCAGATTTATAATTTGTCTCATTTTATTTCACCCAATTTTAAAAATGAAACATATCAAATGTTCATGCGTTGCTTAAATGTCCAATTGAATATTAAAATAAGTTAAATAAAAAGTTACGTTTGTTTTATTTGTAATATTGAAATTGTGAATTACGGAAGATATTTTGGTAAATTTAATTTTATCTGCTCTAACTTACGCTATGTTTTAGCGAGCCTGTGTCAGACGAATTTCCAGCCCAACATTTATTTTCCGAGTTGTGTTTTTGTCACTTTTATTTTTATATTATTCATTGCAAAGACAACAGTAGGAAATTGCATATCATAGTTTCTGGCTTAAATAGCTCCTCTTGAATTTTGGTTTCGATTCGTGGAAATTCCATGGGTCCTGGTAGTTTATATTAACGCAAGACAGCAAAATATGTATACTCATTAAGAATGAATAAAACAAAACTTCTTCAACATAAAATAACCCTACAAGGGTTAACATGCCATAAAATCTAACTAACCAGCCAACTAACCATTTTGTATTGAATATGATTTGCCGAGAAAAATACAATATAACGCAATCTGATTTGAATCAGTTGCGCTAAAAACAAACTTTATTGCAATATATATATAGTGACTTCGTAACTGCAATATAAAACAATGTTTATAAAAAGATATTAGTAAAACTTTAAAAAATCAGTTAATTATTCCCAGCAGCCTTATTCATAATAAATGCAATTTGAGATCCAGTACCAACCAATTGCAGCGACTCAAAGCAAATATTAGACAATGTATGAATTTTTTCAAACTATATTTAGAAACCTTTGGTAAACTCGTATTTGTATCACTCGCCCTGTCTCTCTATTTCTCTGTCAATCAATCGAACATAATCTCTCTTGTCCACGCGATATAGTTGTAATTTTTTTTTAATTTCTAGATTTTATCTACAAAATGAATCTACCGACAAACTGAAGTTGAAAGCAATTTCAATCGTAGTATTTCCATCACCCATTTAATACAGTATCAAAAGCGTAATTTCCCCACTTTTTTCGTTTTTTTTTTAATCTTTCTTTCCCTCTTCCTTTTATACGTTCCCTTTCTTCCTTTTTTTTATTTCTTTATTTTTCTATCTTTGTTTTTCTTTCCTCTCTATTTTTTGCGCTTTTTATTTCTCATCCATTTTTCTCTTTCTTTCTTCATCACGTGTAAGAAAGTAATATTTTAGCATATAAAAAAGTGATTGATCAGATTGATGTTTGCAGAGATCATATATAAATCCTGGCTCAGTGAATGTTAAACTAAATTCCAATTACCAGAACGAACTTTCATTGATGGATAGTGTTTTGCCACTACCATTCACATCCATACATTTACACATTGTAAACCCTTTCCTGTTGTAGTTTTTGGGAACTGACTTGTTCCTGCGATCCGTGTAATTGGGTCGGACACGTGGCTGTACATGCGCACAAGTCGCGTGAACACCGCGTCCCTTTGTCGCATCTTTGGATCAATTGAAAATATCTTCAGCAACCGACACACAGAAAAAACGCAACTTCGAGTAAAGACGTATCTCCGATCTCTCCATAGCTGAACATTTTTTATCACCTCTTATTTAGGGTCTGTTAAGAAATTTCAAATCCCAAAACTTGGGATTTGAAATAAAGTAAAGTTTTATTTTTTTGCGCTAAAAACAAAAACTTTTAGCTGAGAAGAGAAATAGCCCGCATGAGGAACACCATTTGTGTCTGTCTCCTTCGCACACTTGTTCCCATGACTGAGTCGACCAATCAGAATGCTCTGAAAAGGTCAGTTTAAGGTTACTTCCTGCCTATCATATTACTAGATGTTAAACCATAAAACTGTGCAGATTATTTGTATTAGATAGGAATATTTGATATTGTATAAATGTGTGCGCACAAATGATTTAGACACACTTTAAAAAAAAGTGCATTAAAGATTGAATGGAACACTGAAAACAGTTCTGATTGTAATCGATAATTTAGTAATGATTCAAATTTCGTCATTAACTTACACATAATGCATATATCATGTAACTATATATATATATATATATATATATATATATAACACAGTGACCGTAAAAATCCACTAAGTAAAAAACCATAATCACTTTGGGATTGTTTTTCACTAAAATCGAGTAAAAACGGATCAATATAAAAAGGTAAATAGACGATTAAAATCGAATGGTTTAAAATATGAATCGTTTAATATATACCGACTTAAGTTTCTCGGATTAGCGCAAATCTTCAGGCTCCCCGAAGATTCGCGCTAATGCGAGAAACTTAAATCGGAATATTTCAAACCATTCGATTTTAAACGTCTCTCTCTCTCTCTTTTATATATATATATATATATATAAAATGATATGAAAACAACACAATATGCTGTTAAAGTGAAAATATTTGTCATATCCATAGTTCAGTAGAAATTGAATATGATATAAATATTTTCACTTCAACAGCATATTGTGTTGTTTTCATATCCTTTTATATATACTC
>CM042149.1:81130036-81132536 GCA_023376005.1 Doryteuthis pealeii
CACAGTCCTCATTGTTTTTTAAAACAAGTTTTAATAAATACATGACTGGTATTATATATCTATATATAGTTTGTTTTATTTTAATACATATTTAAAGTTTACATTTCAAATTGTTTTATTTTTAATCCTTTAATGAATTTGATAATTTTACTTACTTAGGGTACAAACTCGCTGACATTGAATTTTTTTACTCCCACCCCTCATGCAATATGTTTAAAAATCCATTTTTACATCGCCCGGAGGGTGTTTTTTTATTTTGTACTAGTAGTAATAATAATAATAGTAATAACAGGAATTATGCTCACATATAATAAACCTTACCCTTTTGGCAAGAATTTCCCTTAATTCCATCACAGATTTTCTTTTTCCAATGAAAATATTTTTGGTTATATTTGTTATGACTTGTTGACACTAGAGGCAGATGGGAAATAATTATATTTAAATAACTCTGAACCTACTGGTGCGTTCAGAAAGAATCGGTTTAATTCCTGGAATGTCTTGGAGTGTTCAAGAATTCGTTAATTAATTGCTTGATTAGTATCAATTCGGTGTGACATTTAATTATATAGAAAAAAAAACAACTAAAATTACTAAAATTTATTTAATTAAAAATCAATTCCTTGTTTTCAGTCAGACGTTTCTTAATGTTTTTATTATGACAACTTTATATTCTTTTTAATAAACTCTTTTAAAAACAGTGAAGAATAATTCATTCTCCATTTGAAATATACGGGTTGTCGCAGAGGTTCCTGGTCACGTCAAACACCAATTACCTATATGATTGTCCCAATACTATTGTCCTTATTGCAAGCAGCCAACCCTTTTTATCATATGTGCTAGAAGGCAGTGGCTAAGGTAAAATGTTAAATTGCATCTAATGGGGAAGTTACAATTCTGGAGCATTGGGCAGTGTGGAGTACCCCTTAATCACTAATACTCCCACACTGACTCGGGTTGGTAGTACCTGTTTGAGTCCCATCGATGGACTATGGATTAAATTGAATAAATAAATAAAAATATGGACTATGGATTAAATTGAATAAAATAATAAAAATGAAGAATAAGTTCCAATTACTGTCGAACTGGGACGACAAGGCAACAAACGGTTGTAACTTAAATACCCGAATAGTCACAAAGTCTACTGCAGAATGACAGGATATATATAAGACTCCGCAATGTCATTCAAATCAAGTAGTCAAGCAGCCAATCAGAACTCAAGGAATGGAATGACCCTAATCCCCCAAATTCATGAATGGGTCATTCTTGATTTCTATATATACCAACTGTCTTGGACACTGCTTGAGTTGTACTTAGTTAGCTACTGTTATTCAAACCAACAGTAGACTTACTGACTTCAATAAAAAATGATTTTAAAAATTGAGTTAAAAAAAATTGATACTCATTAAGAATGAATAAAACAAAACATCTTCGGCATAAGATAACCCCCAAAAGGTTGACATGCCATAAAATCCAACTAGTGACTGGGAAAAGTTGTATCAGAAGAAGAGGGGGGGGGTAAATGAAAATGTAAAACCTCTAAGAATTTTTCTTTTTTTTTTAAAACTTCAAATACTATATTTTCGTAGGAAATGGACACGGCGACCTAAGTTCAAATCCCGGACTTGCATAGCGCTGATACCCTTGGGAAAGGACAAGGTTCATGGTTCTATACCGGCTCTCGCCAACTCAATGCTTGAGTAGCACAGCTTGGATCTTTGCGGTAAAGTTGGGAGGGGGGTGATTGTAGGTGTGGCGTTCCACCTCAGACGCAAAAGCAATCTACCTGGTCTAACGCTAATGAAATGGATTAGATAAAGGGTTCGGTCCGAAGTTTCGTGAAGGCTCCCGATGGCTTGAAGGCTTCTGAGATCGACAAGAAGGTTTTCGCGTTCGACGAAACCCTAACCCTCCTGAAGAGGGTCGGATGGCATATCGACCGAAACGTTATGTATAAAACAATAAAAATTAGAACCACAGTCTGAAAAATGCAAATAATACAACGCGTTTCATATTCAAATGCTTAGTATTCTATATAATACATCTGCATTTAATTAAAATCATAAAGTGAAGTGTATAAACCCGGAGGAAACAACGGACAAAACGTTGTGTATTCAACAATAAAGATGAGAACAACAGTCTGAAAAATCTAAATAATACAACGTATTTCATATTCAAATACTTGGCATTCTATATAATACATCTGCATTCAATTAAAATCATAGGTAAAGTATATGAATCCAGAAATAATGAGCTAATCTCAACAGTTTTAACACTTTTCCGGTGGGAGAAGGAATCTCTTGCTAATAATGTAATATTACAAGTTTGTAATGTTCGTTTACGACCGAATTGCAATATCCTATTATCGACAAAATTACGAAGACACTTTACAATTTTTGGAATAAATGAGTTGCCAAATCTTGGCGCTAAAAATCACTTGTAATAAATGGTGAGATTGACTTTTAATATTTTTTTTTTTTTTTAAAGAAACTTCCCCCTAGCT
>CM042149.1:81137536-81220036 GCA_023376005.1 Doryteuthis pealeii
GAGAGAGAGAGAGAGAGAGAGAGAGAGAGAGAGGGGGGGTGAGGAAGAGATGTAAATAGACAGATCAATCCACGTATATCTGGAACTCTTTAGTATTACAATAAATATACTATTATAGCTGACTACTCATTCAAGTTTCTCCGCGTGTATTTATACGGTAAATCCATTTTTAGAGAGTAGATTTATAGAAAATATATGAGCAACGCATTTAGTTGTATCCAATTCTGCCTAAAAAAAGAGAGATGAATAAAAGTCACATTTGATAAATCTCGGCTCGGAATATCAGGAGGCGTACAGAGTCGACTTAGGAAAATCTAGAAATGGTTACGAAGTGCACTCATCGATCAGTATATATCTAGAATCCTGATTTAACCCAGTTGTATAGATGGTGGCTCTTCCTAAAGAGCTTCGAGGGCAGCTGAGTTGAACAACCTTTGCCCGATTGAACGTAAAATACAGTAAATAGGAGAAAACAAAAAGACCAGTTTAGAAACTTGAGCCTGCAAATGAATCCGGTCTGGTCTGGGTCACAGCTTTAACCTCGATTCACCTTTGTCTCTTCGTCGAAGTTGAGCCGTAACCGTGTTACATATTAACGTTCAGTAAAAGACCACCGACTCAGACAATTATCCATCAACAGAATTAAATTTCAACGGACATCATTCATCTTTACAAGTCAACTTTCACTTTTACTTTCCAAACTAATAGTGATCTGCCACAACATCCATATTGGTAGCTGATTGGTTTGGCTTGCTGTATTTTACGACATGTCAACCCTTGTTGGGTTATTTCATACCGAAGACGTTTTGTTCTATTCTCGCTAGATGAGAATTCAATTTTTTTACACATTAAAAAAAAGAATCATTTTTTTTATTTAGCTTATAGATGGGTTCCTAACAGGTACTACCTCTCCAGGTCAGGGTAGACCTGGGAGTAATGGTCATGAAGGGGAACTTCACACTCCCCAGAGATCCACAATTGAAACTTCACCATTAGATGCAGTTTAACGTCATACCTAGAGCACACATAGCTGACCGTGTTGCATGGCTTATTATTATTATTATTATTATCATCATCTATATATTAATACTCGTGTTCCTTAATCTTCCGTCCGTTATCATCCAGCAACATCCTCTGGTTAAAAATGAGACCGTCTAAGATAAAATTAAAAAATGTAAATCTTGATTATCTAGTGTCGCTTATCCACCGAATTTTCTATGAGTGTCGTCATCCTAGCTAAATAATGGACCATCGGGTTTTTATCATAAAAAAATAAGGGACATGCTACACAGAAAAATACAATAAGAAAGAATGAGAGTAGGAGAAAGATTGAGAGAGAGGGGGTGAGAACGTGAAAATAATAACGCTAATCTGTTTCAATCAATGATGGAGAGAGGGAGAGAGAGAGAGAGAAACTTGATAAAGAAGCCATTGTATGGTCGCATAAAAATAAAATGTAGAAAAATATGAAACTGGTGAAAAGTGGATAGACTCCCTTGCTATCCGGCTGATATCGAATCCATCAACTTTACAGTTTTAATTTCTATTTTTTAACGCGGTTTTACAGATCTTTTAGCTCTAGAGTTACAGACACAAAAACAATCTCCCTGGTCTAGTGCTAGTGAATAGACTCCCTCGCTGTCCGACCACTCCACCGACGTTACGATTTAAACCAATTTTAACTTCCCCCATCTTCTAACACGGTTTTACTGATCTATGAACTGAAGGGATACAGACGCAAAATCAATCTCCCTGGTCTAGACCGAGTGAAAAGGGGATATACTCCCTCGCTGTCCTACCACTCCACTGTCTAGTGAAAGGGGAACAGATACTGTACGACCACTCCACAAATTTTATTATCTAAACAATTTTAACTACCCCCATTTTCTAACACGGTTTTACTGATTTTTGAGCTGTAGAGAGACAGACGCAAAAACAATGTCCCTAGTCTAGCGCTAGTGAAAAGGGAATAGACTCCCTCGCTGTACGACCACTCCGCTGATTTTATTATGTAAGACAATTTTAACTTCCCCCATTTTCTAACATGGTTTTACAGATTTTTAAACTAAAGAGATATAGACGCGAAATCAATCTCCTTAGTCTGATGCTAGTGAAAAGGGGACAGACTCCCTCACTGTTCTACCCCTCCGCTGATTTTACTATTTAAGACAATTTTAACTTCCCCCATTTTCTAACACGGTTTTACTGATCTTTGAACTGTAGAAACACAGGCGCAAAAACAATCTTCCTGGTCTAGTGCTAGTGAAAAGGGAATAGACTCCCTCGCTTTCCTACCACTACATCCTCTAGTGAAAGGGGAATATACTCCCTCGATTTTATTATCCAAGACAATTTTAACTACCCACATTTTCTAACACGGTTTTACAGATCTTTGAGCTGTAGAGATACAAACTTAAAAAGAGCCATTGTATCGCGACTAAAAATATAACAAACGTAATAATAAGAAACAATGAAACGAAAATATAATAAATAAATAAATAAATAAAAAGGGACAGTGTGGTGAGTAGGAAACGTATCATTCGTCTGATTAAGGCGAATACATAGCTCGCCCACGCACTCGCTAGTCTTCTCCTCCCCCGCTATGTTGAATGTAAATAGTTCAAACCCACGCAATGTAGTGTGTTAGCGCAGGAACAAATAGACAGACGCCTCCACGTATGCAAACTGTTGCCCATATGTCCTCGACTCACAACAAAATATTAATAAATGTCACCTATAAGAGAAAATTGAGGAGATGCGTAAACATCACTTTAATCATTTTCAATCGCTCTTCACGTTTATGATAAGAAAACAAAAAAAGTCAGCACCAATAATCACACATTGTGTACGTTCTGTTTCCACGGTTATATTTTGTTTTTATTTATCTTATTTTGATAAGTGAAAAGTAGATAATTAGTTTGATAGTCTCTTTCTTTCTTTCTTTCTTTCATAGTAAAGTACATACCTATATAGGTGGGTGGGAACTTATAAAAGATTAATTTTTGACACGTCTATATAACTTTTGAATCTGACATAACAATTAAGGGAGAGTAAGGTTTTATTTATGTGAATATATAGACATATACTCACACAGGTGGATACGGAAACACAGTTCCACAGTCTGACCCACTCCCACATATGTAACTAGTTTTAATAAGCTATATATATTATATATATATATATATATATATATATGTGTGTGTGTGTGTGTGTGTGTGTGTATAATATAGAACATTACGTACCAATCCAAGTAAAAAAAGCTTAATACTTTTCTTTTCTCAGATGTTTATTCGAGATTTATACACATTGAGTGATTTTATTCATTCCATTGCTACAACTGTAGAAAGTTATACGACAAAGTTAATGAATTTTCTATATAGTTTAGTTCAATATATCTATGCCAATCTGTATATATATGTCTATCTAGTTATCTATGTCTTCATATTTATCCATCTATTGATATCTCAGTCTATCTATCAATTCATATCTCAATCTATTTACCTTATTCATCTCTCTCTCTCTCTCTCTCTATATATATATATATAATCAATCTATTCACATCTATCAATCCAGTTTATTAATATCTATAATTTATATATCTATCTATCCATGAGTTAAATAATCATGGAGATTTAATAAAAAAATAATATTTTGAATTTAATGAACTTAATATGTATTTATGTATATATAAAAACTAAATAAATAAATGATATATCTTTTAAGTTCATTTATTTTTCTCTCATATATATATATATATATATATATATATATATATATATATATATGTGTGTGTGTGTGTGTGTATATAATCCATATTTATATCATAAGTTTTTTTAAAAAATAAATAGAAAATAAAAAATTAATTCTTGAGTATATAGTAAGGAATAATATATATATATATACATATATATATATATATAGAGAGAGAGAGGGGAGTTAAAGAGAGAGAGAGAGAGGGGGAGAGAGAGAGGGGCAGTTAAAGAGAGGAGAGAGAGGTACTTTGATAGAAAAAGAAAAAAGTAGAGAAAGAGTGGAAAACTACAAAATAAATTTGTACTTAATTGAAATGAGAGATATAGTAAAGGAAGGTTACATTAGAGAGGGAGGGAGCAGAGTGAGAGAGAGGGGGAAGAGAGGGGGGAAGAGAGAGAGAAGCGGGAAGAGTGAGAAGGGGAAGGGAGAGAGAAGGGAGAGAGAGGGGAAGGGAGAGAGAAAATCGGGATGAGAGTGAGAGAGGGAGAAGAGAGAAGGGGACGAGAGAGAGAGAGAGAGAGAAGGAGAAGGGAAAAATCAAAAAGAAAGTAAAGAAAGTAGAAAAGAAAAGCTAGCAAAGAAAGTGGGAGAATTAAAGAAGAGAGGAAAACAACAAACAAATAAATAAATATATAAATAAATAAACAAACAAACAAGAGGAAAAAGAAATCGCTAATAAGGTTATCATCAAGTTGGACTGGCTCCGGTTGCATTCTTCTATTCGTTTCCTGACTATGGACGCTTAATGTAACAGCTGCAACAGAAAAGACAATTACGACGACGACGACGACGACGACGACGTCATTTGCTGCAGCTGCGGTGACTGCCGCCGCCGCCGCCGCCGTCGCTGCTACTGTTTGCCGCCAAGTCATGGCTACATAACTATTAGTTAGTGCTTTGTCGTCCTAGATCGGCAAGCACCTATGTATCAGATGTGAGTAAGCCAATTGAGTTATCGTTCTTGAATGGGAACTCTTTCATTTATACACTAGAGAAAAGTGAAGAAAGAAGAACACCAAGCAGGCTGTATTTTAAATAAATTGGAAAAAGAAAAAGCAAGATTACACGAGTGATATATAATTACTTTTACGATCAATAAACGATTGGCAAGATATCATTTTGCATTGAAGGAAGGAATATTTCTTTATCCAAAAATTTCCATCCAAACGTTAAAATCGTTTGCAATCAAAAAATTAGGAAGACAGAAAAAAAGTTAACTAGTTTTCTTTTGTTTATTTATTTATTTTTTTATTTTTTTTTCGAAGGCACGGTTTTTGTTTTATTCTCGAAGAGAAGGCGTTCTAGGAAAAAGTGCTTCATCAGTTTTGGAGATTCAGATGGAACTTTTCACTTTATGATCTTTTAACAGACGCTCGTAATTTGGAAGCATAGTTGCGTTTCGGAAACGGAAAAAGGAGCTAGAATATGTGAGGGTAACAATTTTCTGAGATTTTTCCAAATAGATCTTTCTAAAACAGAAATTTTATTGTATTCATTTACTTTTTTTACAGACTGTAAAGATGTAGGCAAACAGATTGGCAAGTAAAACGAGGAAAAATATAAATTAATAAAAATAGAATTTTCAAATCTGCATGAATATATGTTTATATATATATATATATATATACAAAGCGTTTAGAGAAAGGCTACGCTTCAGGACATCACAAAATTCTAACAAAAATGATAAATAAATAGATAAAATAAGTAAAATGAAGATATTTTTAAAATAGCACCCTGACTGAATAATATTTATCATTTGATTTTATGATTTTTATCTTTTAATAACGTTTTTTGTTTGTCTGGATTTTTTTAGCTGAGGTTTTATTATTTAGATATTTGGGACTGATTTCCCTATCTTTATTGTTATATACACAACGAACATAACATAAAATACTTATAGCTTTACCAGTCATGGTTAAAGGAAAGAGAACAATCAATCCCAATGGCTCTCGATTACGATATGAAGTTTCCCGAGTTCGACAAGAAGTTCCAGAGTTGAGCTTGAAACACCTGAAGATGGTCGGAGGGCATATCCGCCGAAACGTTGTGTATATAACAATAAAGACGAGGAAAACAGTCCGAAAAATCTAAATAATATCATATATATATATTTACCAACCCCTCCACACGATTAGGATGTGACACAAGGTCAATTTCTTAAGCGGAGTTCAACAGGTTTGAATTCAGAGTTTTCCTTCTCTTAGACCAGTTGCCTAACCAAGGTTAAAGAGCCCAGTCCATATCCATAGCAGGAGGGAGAGTAGATTCATGCCTTTCCCAAGGGTTAGCGCTAAGTGAAATGCAATTACCACATCCATGACTTTAACCATTTCACCACCATATGTGAGTAATATATTGATTGGCGTTCACAAGTGAATGTTGATGACATGGTCAACATTCAATTGTGAACGCCAATCAACGAACGGTTACGAACCTTTTTCTACACACTTTCCAAACTCAACGCATCTAAAACTTCCATCATCTTTTATCTGCATACATACTTTTTTTTCTTTAATAATTTCATTGTCCTGAAGAAGGTTTCCTTTGTAAATCGAAATGTTCGAACATCGGCTAATAGATTTCCATCCATTACAACATCCCGTGTTTGTTCTACATTTTCTGCGCATATATATATATATATATATATTATTTTACTTTTTATTGATAAGGTCATTAGTTCAATGCTGATTTTACAAGTATTGTTATGGTACAGCGTACGTATTGGATTATGAACGGATACGCGTTCTCGTTCACAACTGGAGCCAATTTGTTAAAATTCATATTTTTTATTTGTTTCCATATCGTTATTAAACTGAGAATAGCTAAAAATTTATAATTTCTACGCGCACTTGACCGTTTCATTGATCAACCCTGAAGATGACACTTTGTACTGCCGAAAGTACTTGGGAAAATTACAATGGATTCAGTAACAAATTCCATTCCAATGTTAAAAGAATGGATTGAAAAGAAAATATTTTTTGACTGTTTAATAGTGTACGTATGAAAGAAAAATGCTACTCTACACACACACACTATAATATATATATATATATATAATTAAAGAAATAACAAAAGACTTAGAGATCTTGCATTATAGACTATTTCGGGGATCTTAGACAAAATGTCTAATTCTCCCGACTCATCAGATGCGAATGATGAATTCTTTATTACTTTTAAGGCAAAAAAGGGGAAAAAAATTGTTTTCAAATGCCTTAAAAGTAATAAAGAATTCATCATTCGCATCTGATGAGTCGGGAGAATTAGACATTTTGTCTAAGCTCCCCGAAATAGTCTATAATGCAAGATCTCTAAGTCTTTTGTTATTTCTTTAATTATAAATTTGCTCTGTGACTCTAACAATAAGAGCACACATTGAGCTCTCAAAATGCGACAAGTTGTTTTAAAAAAAACAAACTATGTCGTAAAGGAGATTTCTTCTCTGGACTTTTGGAATATATATATATATATATATATATATATATATATATATATATATATATACGTACTTTTAAGTATGCTAACGCGAATCTGTATACATTTATATACACATGCACAATTTTTATATTTTATTTTACTTTTTATTGTTAAGGTCATTAGTTCAATGTTGATTTTATAAGTATTGTTATGGTGCATCGTACATATTATGGATTATGAACAGATACGCGTTTTCGTTCACAACTGGAGCCAATTTGTTAAAATTACAACGTCTTTATTTGTTTCCATATCGTTATTGCGCAGAGAAAAGCTAAAAATCTATAATTTCTACGCGCACTTGATCGTTTCATTAGTTACCACATTTACGCAATTACCGAGATCATTAACGTCTTCTTTCTTGCACACAATTTCTTGTGATATTGTTTTTCGCTTAGAAAGTTTATTCACCTCTCGATCATTTTGATTATCCAATTCCTTGTTTCTCGGTCTAGCATTATAGCATCCAAGAAATACAAGAAGGAAACAAGAATGGAGGCGAAATTAAACGATTCTTTCAGCTGCCATCGGTTTAGGATTAGGTTGGATGGATAATTGGATATTACGGCATGACAAACCTTGTTGGGTTAATTCATGCCGAATACTTTTGTTTTATTCATTCTTATATTCAGTTTATTTGGAGGCGCGTGGTCTAATGGTTAGAGTCGTAGGAAATGGACTCGTCAACGCGAGTTCAATTCCTGGACAAAGCTGTTGGAATTTTACATAGCTAAATACCCTTGGGAAAGTTATGAATCCAATTCTCCCTCCAGCTATGGGTAAATAGTAGGGCAGACTGGACTCTTTAACCTTGAGTAGGCAACCAGTCAAAGAGAAGGAAAACTCTGAATTCAAATCTGTTAAACTCCGCTTAAGAAATTGACCTTGTGTCGCATCCTGCTCGTGCGGAGGGGTTGGTAAATATATATATTCAGTTTATTTTAACTAATTTTTGGTTTGTTTTGTTTTGTTTTACGGCATATCAACCTGGGTGGGTCATTTAATGCTGATAAAGTTGTGAAATAAATTCATTCTTAATGCATAATACAATTTTGTTTATAAACTCATGTTTTTCTATTCAAACCCATAGATGGGACCCTAACAGGTACTACCACTCCGGGTCAGAATGGACCAGGGAGCAATGGTGATGAAGGGGTGCTCCACATTCCCCAAACCTCAAAAACTGGAACCTCACCATCAGATAGAGTTTATCGTCATTCCCTGGACATGTAGACCCTCAGCCACGCCTTCTAGCTCCCATATGATAAGAAGGATCGGGGGTTGCTATAGGGCAATAGGGTGGGGCAACCATATAGGTGCTAGTGCTTGACGTGGCCAGCCCGTCTAGCCCAAGAAAAGCCTAAAGTGGAATATTGCAAGTCATGGACTGCTCAGCCTCTGGGTTCTATCCTTAAGCATCGCGGGTCGCCACCCACGGCCAACAAATGGCCCCATTGGGGGAGTCTTACCTCTTGCAGAGGTGCAGTCTGTGCATTCTAACGCCACAGCCGACAGGGCGGAACTAATTTTTAAACTCATTTGTAAACTCATTTTTTTTTATCGTAACAAAGTCTTTATGTATTTTGCATAGAAGAAAATATTCAAATATCCGTCCAACATCAATGTAATAATTGATGTCAGGCGATGTCTTTAAAGATGTGTCCTTTTGAAATTTTGAGTCCAACAGATCAGAGGGGACTCGAATATTTTACTGGTGGTAGAATGGTTATCGTCGTAGGAAATGGACACAGCGCTCCAAGTTCAAATCCTGAAGAAAGCTGTTCTAATTTCACATATTGGGAAAGGTGTGAATCCTACTTTTCTCCCCCGAGCTATGGTTAAATAGAACAAACTAGGCTATTTAACCTAGATATTGCAATCAAAGTTTTTCTTTTCCTAGCGAAAGGAAAACTCTGAATTTAAACATGTTAAACTCCCTTGGGAAAGGTATCAATCCAACTATTGTCTCTCCAGCTCTGGTTAAATGGTAGGGCAGAGTAGACTCTTTAACCTTGGTATTGTAATCAAAGTTATTCTTCAATAGAAAGGTAAACTCTAAATTCAAACATGTTAAACTTCGCTTAAAAAATGATATTGTATCACATTCTGTTTAATTTGGTAAATACAAGGTGTGTCAAAAAGTATCGAGATTGAAGCTGTATTTACTAAAATAGAAATAAACAATGAATGGAACGTTAATTCTTTTCAGAATACAAGGTGTGTCAAAAAAGTACCATGTTTAAAGCTATATTTACCAGGATACAAAGGAAGAATGAATGGAACTTTTTTTTTTTTCAGAATGCAAAGAGTACAAAAAATCTTGATACTTTTTTGACACACCTTGTTTCTATATTTTTCTTTCAATTTAAGACACGTTAGTTAATTTTCCAATCGTTTTACTCTTCAAGTTGCCATTGCGCAGGTCTCGTTATGCATTATATAAATTACATTTTTCCCGCTTTAAATTCTTCGGTTATTTGTTTTTTGTTTTTTTTTCTGTTGTAAATTTCATTTACCGTGAGTTCATTTGATACAAATTTTCCTAATTTAATCCAAAGTTGCCCAACCTGATACAATTCGTGTCAAGCAAGAAATTCAGGACTGGATGCAAGAACTGGTAATAGTCAAGCCCGAGGCAATTTTATTCAATGTGTCACGTACGCAAAGGAGAATCAGCGATGATTGGGCCAAAGAAGTGCAAAGAAAGTGGCTCGGAATCAGATCAATTGATAAGAAGCCAAATACACAGACTCGGCAAATCCAAGGGGAACAATGGCAAACTCTGGTTTGTTTAAAATTATATCAATTAGCAACAATATGCGCCCTCCGGGTGTTAACCTTTAAGTTTCAGTGTAATTAGATACATTAAATTAGAAACACTAAACCGAAGTTAAGCAGCGATGAGCCTGTTGAATACTTAGATGGGTGACCATTTAAGCAATAGCTGGTACTGTAAGTAAACCTAATATCAAAATGACTTGATTAGGCATTAGATTACCCAAAAAGGTTTGATATGCCGTAAAAATCAAACACAATGATTAGAAACACTAAAGAAATTAAATAGGAACGCATATAAAAAGATTACACTTATTTAATCATATCTTAATTGGTTTCTATATGAAATCATTCATAGTATTGATTTTAATACGTTCGAGAATAAATCAATAATATTAGATATCAGTAAAACCTTGTAATTATTCATTAAACGCGGTTTTGTTAAAACCAGTATGCAAATTAACAGCACCATATATTATGTAAAACTTCTGAAAGACAGCGAGGGAATCTATCTTCTTTTTGCTTTAATGGAAAATGGTTTTTGTGTCTGATTTGTAGAGCCAAATCTGTCATCAGTTCCCCACTTTACTGCACCGATATAAGCCGTGCAGGTGCCCACAGGGGAACATAACTTATGACATCGTCCTTCTTTCTCCAACAGTGTCTCGCTTGTTCTTACCCGGATAGTTTGCGTGATATGAGGGAAATAGCCACAGAGCTGTTCCTTTGTAAGATTCTGCTTCCATGATTTGTTCAAGGCAACACGCAGGATCCTTGTAAGTTCTCACTAGTTTTGATGCGGTAGAGTGCCATACCTACCATCAGCTTCCCACTTTACCGCACAGATCAGTTTACCCAAGCTATGCTACTCATGCTCTGAGTTGGTGGGGGTCGGTAGTGAACTCGGACCTTGTGATTCCGAGGCCGATGCTCTACCGACTAAGCCAAACCAGTCCCTTATGTGAATAGTATAACAATATCAAGGAATTTACATATTCATTCAGACATTTGAACGTAACAACTGGCCCAAAGCCAGTTTAGATAATTCAAATATCGAAATGAAGCCAATTTTATGATTTCTGTTAATTTGGAATTTTTCAAGAAATTCCGTTTCTAAAATCTCTTATGATAAATTAGATTATTGGGTTGCTTGCTGCTAAGGAATTCCGGGTTCGATACCGGTTCTCGTCAACTCAGAACATTATTAGTAGTTTGGGTAAAATGATCTGTGTGGTAGGCCTGGCACTTCATCTCAGTAAAACATCCCCCTGGTCTAACGCTGGCAAAAAGGGATAGACTCTCTTCCTGTCCGGCTGATACCCACAATAGCCCACTCCGCCAAAGTTGACATCTACTATATAAATGACAATTTCTGTTTGTCTGCGTATAACCAGTTGGCGCCTACACCAGTGATCCGATCAGATCAGATGAGACCTTACCCACATCTTTGTATATCACAAATATACTAATGCTAATATTGGTCATATCTTCCCTACGCCCATATATATATATATATATATATATATATATATATATATATATTTACCAACCCCTCCACACGAGCAGGATGTGACACAAGGTCAATTTCTTCAGCGAAGTTTAACATGGCTGAATTCAGATGTGTGTGTGTGTGTGTGTGTGTGTTGTGTGTTACGAGTTGAAAAATGAAAGTGAATCCGATAATATGTTGAAAAGATAAATAAACATAGAAAAGAAAATGTTGAATTAAATCATTTTTATCCATTCAACATTTTATTTCCTTTATTCATCTTTTCAACATTACAAAAACAATGGACTCTCTCGTCGAGTATTCATTCAGTGAAAAACCAACACAGTGTTTTTTTATTTATAGTGGTGAAGGCTTGTGTAGGACTATTCCGCACTTTTTGGCACAGTCGATAGGAAAGAATTGGTGCACAAGGAATGCCACAAACCCAATCAACGACTGACCTCAGGATTTTCGAATTCAGAGTTTTCTTTCTCCTAGACTGGTTACCAAGCCATGGTTAAAGTGTCCAGTTTGCCCTGCTACTTGCCCATAGATGGAGTCAGAAATATATTCATACCTTTCCTAATGGTATTAGCGTCATGTGAAATGCAAACAGCTTTCGTCCAAGAATTGAACTCGGGTCGACGAGTCCATTTCCCACGACTCTAACCATTAGACCACGCACCTCCATACTTATATATGAATCAATGATTTCCTGACTCTACTTCACCGACTTTAGTTACTATACAAAAATATTGGTATTTTATATGACTTCATATTTTATTATGCTTTGCATATTATTGATTATTTTTCCTCATTGATATATTTTGTTTACTATGTACACTATTGAAAATACAGTGTCTAGTATAGGATTCACTAGATTTATTAATATTAACTAGTACAAAATAATAACACCCTCCGGGCGATGTAAAATAGATTTTTGAAACAGATTGGTGGGAGTAAAAAATTCAATGTCAGCGAGTTTGTACCCTAAGTAAGTAAAATCATCAAATTCATTAAAGGATTAAAAAATAAAACAATTTGAAATGTAAACTTTAAATATATATATTAAAATAAAACAAACTATATATATAGATATATAATACCAGTCATGTATTTATTAAAACTTGTTTTAAAAAACAATGAGGACTGTCTAATGTTGCATGTTCAAATTTTGAGTGTATTTATTCTGATATCTCACCTAGACCTTAATAGAGACGTTGATAATAATTAAAAAAAGATGCTAATTAAGATTACTTAATTATCATTCAGTAACCACAGAGAAAACAACAAATAACTAAGGGACATTTACCGTTGGTAGTGACGTAGTTTCGGTTACAGATAAACACACACAATATATATTATAATAAGATGTATATGAGCAAATTCACTAACATAAAAAAATATACCAATCGGAAGTTAAAGTCTTACCACGCCTTTCACACTAGAAATTTAATATATATTTGAGATAAAGATAATAAAAAAAAACTATTTGATTTATCTTTTTCAGACAATTATTTTGGCAAAGAAAGTTCGGTGCTTTAATTTGACAACTAAATTGAATTTTCTTGAGAAGCGTCATGCTCCGAGCTTTTCTCGTCTGAACGCTTCTCGAATTTCCCGGGCTATTAACTTGAGCCATAAAACAAAAATGGCTGACCAAAGCAAGTCACTTTGAAGAACTTACGTTGAAGTGACGTGAGGGCATCACCTTTGCGTACGTAAAAGGACTTGCATGATTGATTTAGATTTGACTTAACCTTTCATTCAAAGTAAGACGTTTCTACACATCAGTAAACGAGGCAAGCTGTTCGTCAAATTAATTCTTTAATTTGATTCACACTGTGCCGGGACTAAAATATCTGGGTTCCCTACTTTTCATAATTATATATATATATATATATATATATATATATATATATATAAAGAATGGGCATTGACAATTTTTTCTATAACTATCAAAATACCTTCCTAGATATATCTTTTGAAATACAACATATAGCCTAAATATAAACACATTAAATCTTCAGCAAATATTTAACAGTTTAGTAAAATAACACTATATCATAGTATGGACGTGATCTTAAGCCAAATAACAGTATTCATATTATAGTGTGGAAGTGATTTTAAGCCAAATAACACTATATTATAGTGTGGAAGCGCGTGTGTAATGGTTAAAGTCATGGGAAATGGACTCGTCGCCCCGAGTTCAAATCCTGGATGTGGTAATTGCATTTCACTTTGCGCTTATACACTTGGGAAAGGTATGAATCCTACTCTCCCTCCAGCTATGGATAAATAGCAGGGCAGACTGGGCTCTTTAACCTTGGTTAGGTAACCAGTCTATGAGAAGGAAAACTCTGAATTCAAACCTGTTGAACTCCGCTTAAGAAATTGACCTTGTGTCACATCCTGCTCGTGCGGAGGGGTTTGGTAAATATATATTATAGTGTGGAAGTGATTTTAAGCCAAATAACACTATCTTATAGTGTTGACGTGGTTTTTAGCCAAATAACCCTATTTATATTATAGTGTTGACGTGGTTTTAAGCCAAATAACACTATCTTATAGTGTGGAAGTGATTTTAAGACAAATGACACTATTTACCTAAAAGTGTTGGAGGAATTTCAAGCCAAAAGACACTATCTTATAATAAGGAAGGAACTTCAAGCTAAATAACACTATCTTATAATGAGGAAGACATTTTAAACCAAAGGACTCTATCTCATAATATAGTAAGCAAGAAATTTCAAGTCAAATAACTATTTATCTTATAGTGTGGAATGAATTTTTAAACAAAAGAATATCTTATAACGAGGAAGGAATTTCAAGCAAAGGACATTATTTATCTTTTAGTGTGGAAAGAATCCCATGCCAAATAACAATGTTATTGTGCGGAAGGAATTCATGTATTAGCCTAAAGTTAGAATTTTAGTCTTGGTAAACTAGCAGTATGCATGTCATTTCGAATGATGTGCAGAACTACCAACCTTCCATAGAAAATTTGGTATCCTTATATTGATTCGATTATCCGAAAGCGCACACGGAGAAGAACTCATTAGCAATTTGCTCTCAGAGACGTACCCAAGCGAAAAATTATATGAGATATCATCCTAAAATTATATAGCAGTCAACCAAAATGTCTATTGACAGAAAAGAAGCCTGTGTATTGCAGGAAACCTAATCAGAAACTAAATTACTTACTAAGTGAGATGCCATTCTACAATGGAAATAACTTTCTTTTTTTTTAACCAATTGCTACTTAAGATATAGAATAATGATCAAAATATGTCAAAAGAGAAAAGGATAAAAATAGAGGGAAAGAGTAATATAGAAAAAAGAAAAAAAAGAAAAAAATGAAAAAAGAATCCCAAATAATTAAAATGGAGCCACCGTACAACTTAATAAGAATGATTCTTGAGCGAGCAGGTGCCTAAAATCCTGGAACATAAATGCATTTAGATCTATGACTATCATTTCCTGTCCCTTCCCGTTGCTTTCACTTTCTTAATCAATAGAACAATTTTGAGAGAACCAAAACCATGTCACTTATTTTCTGTCTTGTCTGACCGTTCCGTTCGGACTCCCCCCCTTCTTCGTTCCACCACTTCTTTCTTTTATTCTTCTTCCACCTTCTTCTTCTTGTTGTTCTCTCCTCTCTTCTTCGACTTCCTCTTATTTTTCCTCTTTACGCTTCGAATCAATACTTTTAAGAAGGTGAAGATGTAATTAAATGATTTCTGAGGTGGCTATGTTTTTTAGCTTTGTCTCTTGTAACACGTATATTGGTTCTGCTGTTTTTCTTTAATCTATTTTTTTTTTCACCAAAGTTTAAACTCATTCTTGAATATGCTAAGTAGCTGGTTCGACGTGTTTCAAAAGGAACAAAAAAAATCATTAATAAAATTAAAGATAGAAAAAAAAATAATCAAGATTGTGTCAGGACATCGAGCCTCGAATCGTTAGATTGAACACGGTACTATTTTATGAAAAAACAAAATTTGAGGTCTTGGTTAATGAGACTTTCTAATTAATCAAACTATGGGGAAAATACCTATTGAAGTCAGTTAGCCTACTGTTGGTTTGAATAACAGTAGCTAAGTACAACTCCAGCAGTGTCCAAGACAGTTGGTATAAATAGGAATCAAGAATGATCCATCTATGAATCTGGGTGATTTGGGTGATTCCATTCCTTGAGTTCTGATTGGCTGCTTGACTGTTGGTTTGAATAACAGCAGCTAAGTACAACTCAAGCAGTGTCCAAGACAGTTGGTATAAATAGGACTCAAGAATGATCCATCCATGAATCTGGGTGATTCCATTCCTTGAGTTCTGCTTGACTGCTTGATTTGAATGACATTGTGGAGTCTTATATATACTCTGTCATTTTGCAGTGGACTTTGTAGCTTTCGGGATTGTATTGGTTACAACCGTTTGCTGCCTTGTCTTCCCAGTTCGACGGTGATTGGACTAATTATTCTTCAATACCCATACAAATTACAATTTAAAAATAATCCCTTACAAAAAATGTAAGTAAAGTCATCGGGGTGGCCTAAGTCGGTATCAGCCAGACAACGAGGGGGTCTATCCCCTTTTCACATTCGCTAAACCAAGGAGATTGTTTTTCAGCGTCTCCACAACTACTATCAGCTTCTCCACTTCACCGCCCAGATGATTAATGATTTTGATCTTAACTGGTTGCCACACACTTCTCATTTTGTGGCGAAAAGCTGAGCTTCGTAAAGCCTTGCCCTCTGAGCGAGTTGATTTTATGCCTGGAGCACAAGCTAAATAATCACACGGAGTATATATGTGAATTTAAGGTAGAAATAATATGTGGACACTATCCTTTTCATTGTCCTGCCAATAAGGAACAACAATACAATATATATATTTATTAATTTATCAATAAACCAACACACAGACATGGGTGTATATGATTTACTAAGTTTACCAAGAATAAAACATTTAGAAAAAAATTCACATATAATGGTTGAGAGCCTAGGTGGATACACATTGCACTTACTAAGGATGAAACACACGAGTCGCTAGACTTGTTTACAGACACACAGACGTATACATATATATGTGTGTGTGTGTGTGTGTGTGTGTGCGAGTTGAAAAATGAAAATGAATCCGATAATATATTGAAAAGATAAATAAACATAGGAAAGAAAATGTTGAATTAAACCATTTTTATCCATTCAACATTTTATTTCCTTTATTTATCTTTTCAACATTATAAAAAAAAAATGGACTCTCTCGTCGATTTTCGACGCATTGGTGTTCATTCAGTGAACAACCAACACAGTGTTTTGTTTCTAGTGGTGATGGCTTGTGTTGGACCATCCGCACTTTTTGGCACAGTCGATAGGAAAGAATTGGTGTACAAGGAATGCCACAAACCCAATCAACGACTGACCTTAGGATTTTCGAATTCAGAGTTTTCCTTCTCCTAGACTGGTTACCTACCCAAGGTTAAAGAGCCCAGTCTGCCCTGCTATTTTACCCATAGCTGGAGGGAGAATATATGGATGCATACCGTTCTCAAGGGTATTAGTACTATGTGAAATGCAAACAGCCTTGTCTAAGATTTGAACTCGGGTCGACAAGTCCATTTCCCACGACTCTAACCATTATATATATATATATATATATATATATATAGTTTGCTATATCTATAAAATAAAGCGCTCAATATGAGTATGTTAATCTAAGTTAGGTTAGCGAAGACATGAATTCAACGGCACTTGATAACTGAGAGTCTCTCGTCAATGCGATTGTCAAACCGAGTGGTTTCAAAATCGCATAGGACTGAAACTGTCAGTTACCAAGCGTCGTTCACTTTATGTCTCCAATTTCATAACTTGACACGCTATCCTAACTTCCGTCCGTCTGTCTCAATCTCTTTCTCTCTATATATTTCTCGGATCTTAGGCCTGAAGAGCATTAAGCGAAACTTTTAGTAGGTTTATCGGACTCATTTGATTTATCTTTATTATTTGCTCTACTTAGGTATTGAGCACTTTTTACTTATTAGCTTTAGTCTCCTGGCGGTTTTGTATGAATATATATATCTTGTATATATATATATGTATATAAATTGTTTTTTCTTTTGGCCAAATATTGTACCAATAGATTATTTTTGGTTGGTACGATTATCTTGGTTCTTTTCTTTTTTTCCAAAAATTTTTTTCTCCCCGGGTAATGTTTGGTAGTATATTTTTACAATCAAACTATTTGCTGTTTTTTTTTCTCACCGCGAGGATTTACCAACAAGTTTGGTATATTAATATATATATATATATATATATATATATATATATATATATATGTGTGTGTGTGTGTGTGTGTGTGTGTGTGTGTATGTGTATAGGAAGATGATATTGTAGGCTTATATAAATACTACAATGGAAATGTATATGAAGATCTTATAGAGATTTGCATTTATTTATTTGATATGATAAAAAAGAAAGAATTAAATAAATAAGAAAATGTCCCTGTTTTTGAATGTTGGACTTTGCAACACATCACATGAGCAAGAAGAGGTTCTCAGTCTAATCCTCGTTTCCAAGCCACAAGCTTTAGAAAACGGCTTGATAGGGCGGTGCTCGGCTTACGCAAGTAGCTAAGTAATCTTCCACATTGTTTCTTCTGCATTTTTCTGCCACTTGATGAAGATACTCAGAATGCAACAAGTGTCATTAACAAGTAAATTGAATGCAATTTCTTCATCCTTCGACGCACTCACTACAAATGAATTGTTCGTACAATAAAGCAGTTAATCCCCATCGGCACGCATTTCCATGTCCACCTCGTTCGACACAGATACCAATCACTTTTTTTTGTTCGCTTAAATAAAGATTTAACTTCTCTTTCATTGTAGATTCGAGCAGTGGAATTATTTTGTCTTAATCTCCGAGATGAGGAATTATCATCATTCTTTGCTGATGTACTCCGACTGGTGCTTCAGTCTCATTTGTTAATATACGAGGGAGGGTAAAAAAAAATTATTTGCACTTTCGCCATATCTTTATTATTGTCTCATGATAGTGAAGTTCCAATTCTGGAGCTCTGGGGAATGTGGAGTACTCCTTCATCACCATTACTCCTATTGAAGTCAGTTAGCCTGCTGTTGGTTTTAATAACATCAGCTAAACAGAATTAAAGCAGTGTCCAATACAGCTGGTATAAATAGGAATGAAGAATGATCCATTCATGAATCAAGGTGATTTGGGTCATTTCATTCCTTGAGCTCTGATTGGCTGCCTGACTGGTTGATTTGCATGACACTGTGGAGTCCCACATATATTTGGTCACTTGGCAGTGGACTTTGTGTCATTTCGAGCTTGTATTCAGTTACAATCGCATGCCACCTTGTCTTCCCAGTTCGACGGTAATTGGAACTTATTCTACAACTCCCAGGTCCACTTTGACCCGGAGTGGTAGTATCTGTTAGGGTCCCATCTATGGGTTAATTAGAAAAAATGTTTAAAATCCTGAGTACGCATCAACAATTGATAAGACAAAAACCTCTCCGGTATAAAATAACCCAATGGGTTAAAATACTCTAAAACTTAACCAACCAACCATTATGTCGAGTGGTCGAAGACGAGCCTGATCGCGTCATTTTGCTTGTTGTCTTTACAGTGTAAGCATGACAGCTCCACTAGCAGTATCTATCAAGGAAATGACCAGATTTCTCCGGTCGGAAGGAATGTCAGGGATTGAAATTCATCGGAGCTTTTAAATGCAATACAGGGAAACTACACTACCGGTAGCGATGTTTATAAGTGAATAGTGAAGTTTATAAGTGACCGGACAAGCGTGAGGCACGAAGATGGAGTAAGATGCCCGTCAACTTTCACCACTGATGAGAAGATTCAGCAGGTTTTAATGTTTTGTCCAGCCGTATTTATTTCTTAAAAATTTAATTCGCTTTGCAAACTCACTTTTCTCTAATTTCAATTATCTACACAGAGCTCAATGGGTGACCCAACGTGTCACATTTTGTCTAATATATATATATATATATATATATATATATATAGTTTGCTATATTCATAAATAAAAGGTACTCAGAATGATGACGTATTAAAATAGCAAAATAAATTTTCACAGGTAGTAGAATTCCAGAAGTCTGTATGCGATCAAAAGCCTTAATCTGGAGCTCTGGAATGTGGAGTACTCCATCACCATTATTCCCAGGTCCACTTTGACCCGGAATGGTAGTATCTGTTAGGGTCCCATCTATGAGTTAATTTGAAAAAAAGGTGTTTAAAATCCTGAGTACGCATCAAGAATGAATAAAACAAAAATGTCTTCGGCACAAAATGACCCAATGGGTTGACATGCCGTAAAACCAACCAACCAACCAATCATTATTATTATAACTCACTTTTCCTTAATCTCAATTATTTACGCAGAGCGTTTTGTCTTATATATATATATATATATATATATATATATATATATATATATATATATATATAAACAAATTTTTTTGTGATGAAACAAAGAAATACAGTGCTCAATCACAAATTGTGAGAGCTAATATTTATTTAATTTGTTGAGTTTTAAAGATCAATGTTTATTATAAACAGCTTAAAGATTAAGAAAAGATCTTCAATAAACACCATGGGATCTAAATTTAACAACCTGATGATTGCGCCCTAGCATGAAACCTGGGTAGCTGTTTATAATAAACATTGATCTTTAAAAACTCAACAAATTAAATATATATGTGTGTGTGTGTTTGCTATATTCATAAATAAAGAGTCTTCAGAATGATAACGTATTATACTAGCAAAATAAATTTTTCACAAGTAGTAGAATTCAAGGTGTGTGTTCGCGATCAAAAGAATTAACGGACCATTATCACTTCATGTGATGTTATCGATAAAGTGATGTGGTTTGGACAGGCAAAGTGTTGTCCAGATAACAAATACGTTCTGCTCGATTGGATTATTTGGTTGTTGATGGGTTGAGTTCCAAAGCGGACTCGTACTATGTCTGTTCGATGCGACAATCTAATGCCGTTAAATTCTTCACCAAGGTTTTTATAAACTAGAATGTTGTGTAAATTTCGTTAAAAAAAAGTCTCATCTAAGTATTTTCCCTATTGATTTTTTCATGTTCAATGATTCGATAAATTACAAACAGATTTGTTCGCTGGTAAATCGATAGGTTTTTTTTTTATTGTTTTAGTATCCTTTTATCTTTTGTAGAGAATTTCAATTTGAATTCTCGCACTGAGCACACTTTACATTTGATTCAGTTTCATCTTGCTCGAGGACAATTCTTAGGGAGATTTAAAGAAGAAAAAAAGGGGGGGGGGGAGGAAGAAAACGAAGATTTTCTCTCATCATGATCTTAAACTTTTCTTCCCTCCACTTCCCCCTATTACTTTTTTGTAGAATTTTACAAGACTAATAATACTAATTGCATGTTTTTGTTTTATTGAAGGTTTCTTTTCTTTTTTAGCCCAAGTGGAAAATACGAACCAGCTAACAATCTGAGTGAGTGAGTGAGTGAGTGAGAGAGAGAGAGAGTGTGTGCACGAGCGAGTGAGTGTTTGTGAGTGAGTGATAGAGAGAGAGTGAAAGAGAAAGAGAGTAAGTGAGTGTGTCTGTGTTCGTGGGTGTTTGAGTGTGAGTGAGTGATAGACAGAGTGAGAAAGTAAGAGAGAGTAAGACAGACAGAGAGAGTAAGAGAGAGTTAGAGATACAGAGAAAGAGGGAAGGAGAGACAGAGAAAGAGGGAGAGAGAGAGAGTGAGACAGAGAGAGAGAGAGACAGAGAGAGAGACAGACAGAGAGAGAGAGAGTGAGACAGAGAGAGAGAGAGTGAGACAGAGAGAGAGAGAGAGTGTGTGTGTGTGTGTGTGTGTGAGAGAGAGACAGTGAGTAAATAAATGTAAGTGAGTGTTTGAGTTTGAGTATGAGTGTGTATATGCATGTGTGTGAGAGGGTGAGGGAGCGGGGGAGATGATGGGATAGATAATGAGAGATTTTTGCCTTAATATTGCTTTTATCATGTCTTCCTCTCCAATTCACCAATCACACAACAGCTGCTCCCCATAAATTCAAGTGTCGACAATTTTTAATGCCCTTCAATAAAGTAATAAAATCTTATATAGTTCAAAGATGGCGACACGGCTTGTTCAGTTGGTGAAATTTACGGCTATTCATTATTGGCCTCTCTTTTTGTAACTGATCATTATTCGGCGATTTACGTGTACTGTTCTTGTGGAATATCATTTAATAACCTGTTATATCTTGCTTTTAGTTCTTCTTCGAGAATATAAAAACAAAACAGAAAATGTTGAGTACTGTCCTCTCCAGACCAAGACATTATTGTCGTTTTGTCACCCAAAAGACTAGGCTTGTTCCCAAAGGTATTTTTATCCTGGAGTTATCTGTATCAAATCTCTATTAATAATGGAAATTCGCTTCCCGTTTTTGTCTGTAACAAAAACTACCTCACTGCTTACGTCACATTACCCAAAATCGTCATAACATAGAATAAATACACTCAAATTTTGAGCATGCAATATTAGACAGTCCTCATTGTTTTTCCAAAACAAATTTTAATAGATACATCCCCAGTATCATATATTTATATATAGTTTGTTTTATTTTAATAGATATTCAAAGTTAATAGAACTCAGTTTCGATTTCAAATTGTTTTATTTTTTTTTAGTCCTTTAATAAATTTGGTGATTTCATGATTTATGGTTCAAACTCTCCGACATTTAATTTTTAACTTCCAACTCCTCAAGCAATATCTTTCAAACATTTATTTTTACATCACCCGGAGGGTGTTTTTTTATTTTGCTAGTAAATATAATCAAATTGTTGCTTCATCTGCTTAAATTAAACTTGGTTATTACTAGTGTAGCATAGTACCAGAACGATGTATGTCGCATAGGGCCAAATTCAAGTTGTAATAATAATCGTTAGTTCAGAAATAACACAAGAAGGTTGTATAGTCACAGGGGATGTTCACATCTTTGATGCACGTGGGTTCTTTTTCAGAGAGAAGGAAAGGAAATGTAGAGAGAAAGAGAGAGGTGGTACGGTCAAATTACTCTGTCGTAAATCATGTTCGCTACAACTATATCGAACCCATCAGGAGAACCCTGAAGGTCCCACCTGCTTCCCACGAGGCCTGGCCGAAAAGAGACTGATTTTCTTCTTTTTTCCGTTTCTCGTCCCGGGGGTGGGAGAGCCACATCCGTTTCCGGTCAAAACCCGGAACTTCCGTTTTTATTCTTAAATCTATTTCCGGGGTCGTTTTACGGTCATAGCTTTTACCCCGTTGTGTGTTTGCTCTTATTTCTTTTTCTTCTCTTTCTCCTTTCAATCCCCATAGACCACAAATAATTACACTACACTAGTGTTAAAGCTTACTTGTCTTTGTTCACGCAGTTCGAGGAGGATTGTTCTTTAGTGACTTTTGAATACCGTAAAACTTCACTTAAGAAACTGACAGTATGTCATATCCTGCTTGTGGGGATGGGTTGGTTTTACGATCGTAAAAAACCTGGGTCAATGCATTATCAAGTAGAGCCTTTGGTTTATTATTATTTTTACTCCTTTTGAGTTTTTCACATCAGCGTTAGCTGGTGGTATATAACTAGAGTCCAACCGACAACAAACCCCCTCAGGTCCCCAGGACACTTCTGAGTATTCTAGCCGGTTGCAGCAGTGCAGTTGTCTGGATGGTCTCAATTCTTCCTCTGATTTCCAGATCCTCCAGTCTTTTTTCCAAGTTTATTGGGACCGTTCCTAGTGCAACGACTACAATTGGTATCACTTTCACTCTCATGTTCCACAGCTTTTCAGTTCTCCGGCAAGGTCCAAGTATTTATCGATATTTTTCTTTTTCTTCAGCTTCCCCCTGTGATCTGCTGGGACTACAAAGTCCACCAGTTGACACGTTCTGTTTTTTTTTGTGTTAATCAGCACTATTATTATTATTATTATTATTATTATTATTATTATTTCCTGCATTGATACCTTTACAACATGTGTTTGATGGTTACCGCGGTCGATCGAGTGACAGTAACTTGATATCTACGTATACATATATATTGATTCTGATTAAGAGCGAATATCACTAAAAACGACGATGTGTGTGTGGATGCCGTCTAGTGAACTTACTAAGTGCGATGGTCATGAGAAATAGACGGAGTGAGTGAAAGATTGATAGAGAGAGGGAGAGAGAGAGAGAGAGAGAGAGAGAGAGAGAGAGAGAGAGAGAGAGAGAGAGAGAAACAGTGTGTGTGTGTCTGTGTGTGAATGTTTGTTGGCATTCTGTCTTAATCAGAGTACAGAAAAGATCACATCTCAGTGATCACGTGGTCGTTGCGGTCTGTTAGTTTTGAGGAGGCTTGTCAGACTAATACATGCATGACATCGACAGTGTGTGTGTGTGTGTGTGTACAGGTCAGTGGTTTCAGTCTGTATCCTCATGGATTACGTCGCTTCATTGTTTTTGGTCTGTCACTTCAATTCAGTACTTTTCAGCGTCTTCTTATAATGTTCATTGTGGTGGCATTTTAGATAGAATTGCATCACTCTAAAGCCATTGATATTGGACGGGACACAGTATGCGCATTCAAGAGGCATAATATATATTCTGATAAAACCTTCAAGATATTTGGCGTAGAATCATACACTCTTAGGTGTTTAGTAACAACAGAGCAAAAAAGTATCAGTTATATATAAATATAGAAGAGAGTTTTATAATTTGCTTGAAGCATTGTGTATATATTGGTTAGGAGGTTGATTTAGAAGGCTATCGCAATGCAGGTGTAAAGAAAAAAATAATACGGTAACAATGATGTTGTGTGTTAACCTGTATTTAATTCTTGAATTTTCGAGATAATATCTCTTTTTCAAAAGATCACTGGAACTGAAGCAGTCTAGTTATGGCATTTCTTTTTAAATGCCATAACTAGACTGCTTCAGTTCCAGTGATCTTTTCACATCTGTTAACACACAACATCATTGTTACAGTATTATTATTTTTTTTTTCTTTACACCTGCATTGTGAAAGCCTTCTAAATCAATCTCCTAACATATATATATATATATATATATATATATATATATATTAAATAGCTACTACCACGTTTTCATTATAGTAGTGTAAGTAGTTAATCCAGAAGGGCTCAACATATTTCGTAAAATATAGGGCATTTATAATAGTAGTTAATTTCAAAGGGAAACAGTTTAGATTTAAAGACTAAATTTTATACTAATTAAAAGACAGGGGGAGAAATAAAAATAATTCTAGACCAAACAAGTGTATATATAAAATTAGCCACCTATAATTTTTAATTCTCCTAAAGAAGGTGTACCTTGAACTATATATATATATATATATATATGTATATATTGGTTGATGGTATCAAGTGTTTCCTTGATATAATTCAACCAGCATTGAGAACTCAAAGGTTCATATAAAGATTTGCTTATATATTTTACATGTACGAAGTATTATGAATAAATGAATACCTTAGTTAAGATATAATTTTATTTCGGCATTTTTTGCCTCTTTCAGACTGATTTTTAATAATTTGGTGACTTCTTATCTGATCTTATTGATGTGACGGAAAAATCATTTCAATAAGAATTTATATCTATCACAATTGATAACCTAAAGTTTTCTCCATTTATATATATATATATATATATTATATATATATGTGTGTGTGTGTGTGTGTGTGTGTGCATATCTATTAATAATGGAGATTCGCTTCTGGTTTTTGTCTGTAACAAAAATTACGTCACTGCTTACGTCACATTACCCAAAATCGTCATAACATAGAATAACATTTATTCTACGATTTTTGGCATGTTCAAATTTTGAGTGTATTTATTCAATAAATACTCAAAATTTGAACATGCAACATTAGACAGTCCTCATTGTTTTTTAAAACAAGTTTTAATAAATACATAACTGGTATTACATATCTATACATAATTGGTTTTATTTTAATACATATTTAAAGTTTACATTTCAAATTTTTTTATTTTTTAATCCTTTAATGAATTTGATGATTTTACTTACTTAGAGTACAAACTCGCTGACATTGAATTTCTTACTCCCACCCCTCTCGCAATATGTTTCAAAAATCTATTTTTACATCGCCCGGAGGGTATTTTTTATTTTGTACTAGTGTTTATAAATGTATATAAAATAAAAAAATATCCAATTACATAATTAGCAAGAAACATACAGAGATTTGTTGTTTGTGGGTGAAAAGCGGATCACTTATTCGCTGCGAAAATAATTACACGCTCATTAGATAACAACACAGAATCTCTTTGAAGCTTTTCGCAGAGAGAATACATCACTCTGCATCTGGAGTCTGAACTCTCAGTTGATAACAACACGTTTCACATGCAAGTGACACATATTTAATGACACAAATCGGAAGGATGACTGAACGTTGGATTAGTTTCAAATCAAGAAGGAAATAAACGCGAAGGGTGTGATATTATTAGGGACTGACATAGTTTTTGATATCTATGACGCGACGAGGTTGAGTATGGATCGACACTCTTGCTTCATGGGTCAATTGGTGAGTTTAATAAAGCAGGGGCTCTGGTCGACTGAAATCCTTTGAAAACATTTGCACAAAAAGAAAGTAAGTAGAAAAGAAAGACAAAATGTAAAGTTGAAGGAAAGATGAATCGAAAAAGAAAAAAGAAAACGAACAGGGAATAACGTAGAGCAGGAATTAAACTGAAGTACAGAAAGTTAAAAAGCGCCCGTATGTAATGTTATATATATGTATGGAGGCTCGTGGGCTAGTGGTTAGAGTCGTGGGAAATGGACTCGTCGATTCGAGTTCAATTCCTAGACGAAGCTGTTGGCATTTCACATAGTGCTAATACCCTTGGAAAGGTATGAATCCATATATTCTCCCTCCATCTATGGGTTAAATAGTAGGGCAGACTGGGCCCCTCTAACCTTGGGTAGGTAACCAGTCTAGGAGAGGGATAGCTCTGAATTCAAAATTCCTGAGGTTGGTCGTTGATTGGGTTTGTGGCAACCCTTGATGCACCAATTCTTTCCTATCGACTGTGCCAACACAAGCCTTCACCACTATAAACAAATTACTGTGTGGGTTTGATTGTGTGTGTGAACTCTCATGCCTCGAAAATCGACGAGAGAGTCCATAATAATATATATATATATATATATATATATATCAGTCGGTAGAGTGTTCGGCTAGTAATCACAAGGTTCTTGGTTCGATACCGGCCCTCGGCAACAGCCTATGAATAACACAGAGATCTGTGCGGTTAAGTGAGGAGCTGATGGTAGGTGTGCTGCTCCACCTCAGATGCTAAAATAATCTCCTTGGTCTAGCGCTAGAGAAAAGGGGATAGACTCCCTCGCTGTTTAGGCTGCCCCGACGATTTTACTTTACTTACATAATGGTAAAATAATTCAACTAACTGGTATGTAGGAGATAATTGTATTTGGGATCATCAGTATCTCCTGTACATCCAGAATGCATGCTCATGTTGATGCAAACAGATTTATACAAGGATATTTACAAACCTCTAAGAGAGCTCAATGTATGATAACTAATAAATTAATTATAATCAGAGCAATGTTTATACTTTTTTGGCTATTAAAAACTTATTTCAACCAGAACTCAATATTAGCTTAGTCTCATCTGACGAGACTGGGCTCATATTAAGTTCATAATTTATTTCAAACAAAACTCAATATAAGACTAGTCTCATCTGATGAGACTAGGCTAATATTGAGTCGAAATAAATAAATAAATAAACTAGCCCAACATTTACAGAAAAATGTCTGATGCACATAGAGAATCATGTTTTAGTCAGAGAAATGTTTACATTTCGGCTAAACATGAATTTGCCAAAATGAGCTGGAGTTTAAAAGACAATCCATGGAGTGGGAAATACCATTTTTTAAAAAAAGTTTTGGGCGCAGCTATCAGAAAAGAAGGTCATACTGACAGTCTTCTAGGACATGCTCCTCACTATTGATTCCATTGAAAAAGGTGCATCTGGAAATAGTGCTTCTTACTGCAACTCCTGAGACACACTTCACCTTATTAAATAAATGACCCTCATATTAAGTAACTTTTAAATAAAATTAAGCTTATTTAATACATATAAGTTAATAGCACACACAAACACATATCAAAATATTGAGCGCAAATGCTTAGAAATATAGCACCTATATTATCTACAATATATATATATATATATATATATTATATATATGTATGTATGTATGTATGTATATGTATTGTAGATAATATGCGTGCTATATTTCTAAGCTTTAGTGTTCAATATTTTGATGGGGCGTTTATATTTGAGTTAAGGTAGCGTGGACATCGAGTCAACACCTGTGTTGATCTTCAGACCACAAATCAGGTATTGACTTCATGTTTACGCTACTTTACTATATATATATATATATATATATATATATATATATATATATATGTATGTATGTATGTATGTATTTATAAACTCCACTGGTGTAAAAAAAACCTATATCTTTTCAAAATGCAAAAAAAATTCAAACTGATATCTAGGGGGAGGGGAGACCAACACACCTGTACTTTCTGAAAATAATCGTCAGTATCATATGTAGTGGCCAAAAGAAAAAAAAACGTAAAAGTTTGCTAAGTTATATATATATATATATATATATATATATATATATATATAAAGTGCTCAATATGCTAAATAGAGCATGATTAAAAGATTATATATATATATATATAAGTAAAAATATAAAAAAAGACTCAGCACACATTGAGCTCTGCAAACTGCGACACGTTTAAAGAAAAACCTCCTATATTGTAAGGAAGATTTCTTCTCCGGATTTTAGGATATATATATATATATATATATATATTATATATATATATATATATAGAGAGAGAGAGAGAGAGAGAGAGAGCTTTTCTGCAGTTGCCTTGTGCTCCTTCATGTGCCTTGTATCAGACTACATTCGTCTTAATAAATATCTCGACACAAAAAGGATATTTCAACTGTTTTCAAAATGAAACCATATTTCATATCACGTGTGTGCGTGTGTATTTGTATGTGTATGCCTGTATGTATGTATGTGTGTGTGTGTGTGACAGAGAGATGTGTTTGTGTGTGTGTGTGTGCACATGTGCGAGAGAGGGAGAGAGAGAGAAGGAAGAAAGGAAAAAGAAGAATCTGCATCGTGTGAAAAACAGGAAACGGGGCGGGGCCTGAGCAAAACACGTGACACGAAACATTGTCACTCTTGTCTTTCTGCAGTATTTAAATATAATTTCTCTACTTTTTATTTTATTTTTTATACTATGCTTAGATATTCATTTATTAAGTAACGAAATTATATAAGAATAATAAAACTATCAATGCCTGATTTTTTTGTTCATAGTTCATGGACAATTACCTATATTGATAATTTCCAAGTCTTACTCGTAAAATAATCCACACAGCGAATTAATGTTACTAGTTCATGATTATATAAAATTCTATTTTAGAATTATGCTTATCGTTAGAATGACTATCGTCACTGTCATAGATACCATCATATTAATATCTATCATTATTATTAACATAAACGACATAGCTACCGTTACTATCCTTTTCATCATCACTACTGTCAACATCTCTACTGTCAACATCAATTTCACTGACATCATCATTATCATAAACGTGACTGTATAAACGGTAGATCAGCGTTTATTTACCAAGATATGTGTACAAGTATACTTGAACTCTATGATTTAAATCAGTAATATATTACGTTTGTATTTCTTGTAAAAAAAAAATGAAAAAATGCGTGGATACATTTATCTAGATCGGACTATTTCTTTTTTATTTCTTTTTATTATTTTTTTGCTTTCTCTGGTAAACATGCCTGTTGCTAAGTATAAATATGGGCCTGTGAGAATGTGTCTAGCTCCAAGGCCTACGTATTCTGTTTCTTATTCCTTCATTGTAATTTAACTCTCTGCCTACCTTGAGCGGCTCACAGCGGCGCTCCCGCCACTGCGACCCTTTCCTAAGCCGCTAGCAGTGGCTCTCGCACGTGTCACTTGTTTACACTGAAAAAATAACTACGTGAACACTCCTGCCAGCTTTTATTTGAATAGAATGAATTTTGTGATAAATAGATAGGGAACTTAAAAATATCTCATCATACAGGTAAAAAATACCAAGAAATCTTTCTACAGCTACGAGGGAAATTTAGTAGAGAAAGAGTTAATGTTTATACATATTTACCAACCCCTCCACACACACACACGAGTAGGATGTGACACAAGGTCAATTTCTTAACCGGAGTAAAACAGGTTTGGGTTCAGTGTTTTCCTTCTGCTAGACTGGTTGCCTAACCAAGGTTAAAGAGCCCAGTCTACCCTACTATTTACCTATAGCTGGAGTGAGAATAGTTAGATGCATAACTTTCCCAAGAGTATTAGCGTTATGTGAAATGCAAAATGCCTCGTCCTGGATTTGAACACGTCTCACCGTGTACATTACCCACGACAGTGACCATTACACCATGCGCCTCCAATTTAATGTTTATAAGATAAGATAAAACAAGCATCAGGTGCAGAGTGTACCATGAAAGAAAAGAATATAACGGCGGACACGCTTGCTATGTACCCGACCGAAACTTCATGAATGACAATTATAGTACTACACCAGTCATGTGCCAATAATAATAATAATAATAATAATAATAACAATAATAATAATTGCGACTGAGCTTCTGATAATGCAGAGTGTATTATGTACATTGCAACTATAACAAATAACCTGTTACTTCGCAAAGCGTCAACAATATAAAAATAAATAAAATAAGAAAAAAACAATACGGTATACATATTTACAGACTGCAGTAAATCAGAAAGAGATATTTCAACGTAAATAATATGAGGGATCTATTTGAGAATACTAACATGGATGACATTTTATCCTTCTTGAGAGAAATAAAAACAAATATACCGAAATTTATGAATCAGATACAAAACACACACGAAACAATCTATAAAAATACACCTGTAAAGGAAACTTGAACACCAACTTTAAATTCACTGTTTTGGCATTAAATAACCCACAGGGTTGATATGCCTTTAAACAAAACAGTAATAATAGACAATATACAAACACATGACAAGAAATAATTGTTTTAATTAAATAAACAATTAAAGAAAAACAGGTTGTAAAACGAACGTAATAAATGTAGTTAAGTTACAAATTAGAAAATTGTGAGGATTTTTCATAATCATCTTCATTTATACTATAGTAAGTGCTACAAGTATTTCCCCGTTATACAGGTATATGTATATTAGATGGAAGGATATATATATATATATATATATATATATATATATATGTGTGTGTGTGTGTGTGTGTATTCTCCCGTCTAAGGATTGTTTAATACACATGAAATTTGAGTAACGGTTATATAGTCCCATAATCTCATATCTTAGATTTTAAAACTGCTCTGTTATTATACCATTGACCTCTTTTCTATGCAAACATTATATATATATATATATATATATATATATATAATAAGCACCTCACGTGGTGTAATGGTTAGCATTACAATAACTAGTTTAGCAGACCATTGGTTGTGCTTTTGATTTTGTCTGAGTGCCCTATACTTCTGGCCTTGTGTTGCAACTAAGCTAAGCATACTATACACACACACATTATATATATATATTGAGATTTTCTCGATTTTTTAGCCTTACATTTGAACATATATGCCCGCCTAAATTCATTAAATATTAACTAATTAATTTTCAAAAATTAGGTATAACTTCAATTAAGCACATATCCTCCAAAAATTGTCGGCTAAAAGCCATATCAATTAAACACAGTGTTTATTTACGTATTCTCATATATATATATATATATATATATATATATATATATATATATATATATATATATATATAAGAGAGAGAGAGAGAGAGAGAGAGAGAGAGAGAAAAGCAAACTATAAAGAGTAGGTAAACGAGACGGACTGTAGGAGAAAAGGTGAAATAGACATTGTGAAAAGGAACGATTGTAAGAAATAAATAAAGAGAGACAAGGAAAGAAAGAAGAAAAGAAAAGAAAGAAGAAAAGAAAAGAAAGAAGAAAAGAAAGAAAAAGAAAAGGAAAGAAAGAAAAAGAAAGGAAAGAAAGAAAAGAAAGAAAAGAAAGAAAAAGAAGAAAAAGAAAGAAAAAGAAGGAAAGAAAGAGTCGTCTATTTTATCTTCTCAAGAACTACGAGCTGCTACTACAACTCCTGCTACTGTATTCTCATTATATATATATATATATATATATATATATATATATATAGAGAGAGAGAGAGAGAGAGAGAGAGAGAGGCAAACTATAAAGAGTAGGTAAACGAGACGGACTGTAGGAGAAAAGGTGAAATAGACATTGGGAAAAGGAAAGAATGTAAGAAAGAAATAAAGAGAGACAAGAAAAAGAAAGAAAGAAAGAAAGAAAGAAGAAAAGAAAGAAAGAGGAAAGGAAAGAAAGAGTCGTCTATTTTATCTTCTCAAGAGCTACGAGCTGCTACTACAACTCCTGCTACTGCAGCTCTTTCCAAATTCGTGACGGCGACCGCCTCATGGATATTATCAATTCACCGTTGCCATGGTAGCATTTTATAAAGGAATCGTGCCCGTTCAAGATCGTACTCACAGTTATTAGCATTTTCAACTGGAGGGTCTCTTTGCCAAGTGAAGCTATTCGATTCTTTACTTGGTTCAACATGGCGTTAGACAACAACATTGCTTCTTAATAAATCCCGATTTCGCTTCTATTTTTAATGCTCTTTATTTCTTTAAAGACATTTTTGTCAGTCCATAATAAGGTTGATACTAGAAAAGGAAGAATCCTTAGTTTAAAAACGGAACTTCAGCCGTCACATTTACGTCAGACATTTCTTGATATAACTTCTTCGTATTGCAGCTTTCGCATAAACAAAACTGATTACTATGAATGAATGCTTTTTTTATCTCAATTTAAATTCGGAATCTGTTTCCTAACAAATACATTTTAACATAAATAAAATTACTCTCAGTTTAGAATGTACGTAATCGTTTTATTCTTTTAGTTTTTTTTCTTGGTTTATCAACTCTTTCCTGGTCATTTAAAGCGAAATCAAGTTGTTTTTGATAAACAAAGGTTGCTTTCAGTACCTGCTGTTGCTTAAGTGGTCACATAATTAAGCATTGAACAAGCTCATCGCTTCTTAACGTCTGGGATCGAAAAGGAACCGACTCTTTTCAATGTGACTTTGTTGTAATAGACAAAGACAGACCTATTGGTAGTTTTTTGTTTGTTTTACGTCATATCAATCTTTTTCGGGCTATCTAATACCGAATCAAATCATTTTGATAAACAAAGGACTCAGAATTTACGTAATCTTTTTATTCTTTTCTTGTTTTTTTTTTTGTTTATCAACTCTTTCATGGTTATTTAAAGCAAAATAAAGTCGTTTTGATAAACAAAAGACTCGGGTTGCTTACAGAACCTACTGTTGCTTAAGTGGTCACCCAATTAAGTAATTAAAAGGTTAATTACTGCTTAACTTAAACATGCTGAGTTGTGTGTTTGCTTGCTTTGTTTTATGGCATATCAACCCATTTCGGGTTATTTAATACAATAATCAAGTCATTTTTTGATAAACAAAGGACTCAGGTTCCTTAAAGTACCTGCTGTTGCTTAAGTGGTCACCCAATTAAGTAATTAAAAGGTTCATTACTGCTTAACTTAAACATGCTGAATTGTGTGTTTGGTTGCTTTGTTTTATGGCATATCAACCCTTTTTAATCAATTTAATGTCAAATCACGTCATTTTGATAAACAAAGGACTCAGGTTGCTTACAGTACCTGCTGTTGCTTAAATAGACACCGAATTAAGTATTGAACAGACTCAACACTGGTTAACATGGACACACTGAGTTGGTTGTTTGTTTTACGGCATATCAACCTTTTTCGGTTCATCTAATACCGAATCAAATCATTTTGATAAACAAAGGACTCAGGTTGCTTACATGACCTGCTGTTGCTTAAGCGATCACCCAGTTAAGTATTGAACAAGCTCATTGCTGCTTAACTTCGGTGATCTATCGTTTTCAGTGGTTGGTTGGTTTTGTTCTACGGCATGTTAACCCTTTTCGGGTCATTTACTGCCATATCAAGTCGTTTGATAAACAAAGAACTCGGGTTACTTACAGTACCTGCTATTGTTTAAATGACCATTCATCTAAGTCTTAAACAGGGTCATCACTGCTTAACTTTAGGGATCTAGTGGGCACCGGTGCTTTCAATGTGACTTGACCATAAGCGAATCTATGTGAGTGGATGATTTCACTGTATAATGTTAGACATAAATGATTTCACTGTATAATGTGTTGTATGAATTTAAAAGTAAATCTTTTCCGTGAGAATGTCTGAATAAAAGGGCCGGATTAGCTCAGTCGGTAGAGAGTTCGGCTAGAAACCACAAGGTTCCTAGTTCGATACCGGTCCTCGCCAACTCAGCGTATGAGCAGCACAGGGATCTGTGCGGTAAAGTAAGCTCCGCCTCAGATGCTAAAACAACCTCCTTGGTCTAGCGCTATTGAAAAGGGGATAGACTCCCTCGCTGACTGGCTGATACCGACTTTAGGCCGCACCGTCGACTAACTTACTATACTTGGACTAGGATTGATACCCAAAGAAGGCCTGGGAGAACAGCGTGCCGTATATTACAGATGCGTACAGTATATTAGCAAAACAATGTGGAAGCGCTCGGTGTAATGGTTACAATCGTGGGAAATGAACAGACAAGTTAGAATCCTGGATGAGGCTAGTTGCATTTCACATAGCCCTAATACCCTTGAGAAAGGTACGAATAAGACTATTCTCTCTCCAGCTATGTAGGTCAGACTGGACTCCTTTTTTGGTATTTTTTAACTGTATAATGGGATATTTCAAAGTTCACTATCTATTCACCTCAGAACGCATTCCATTCAAATATAAGTAGGGGGAGTGGCCGATTGTCAGTATCCGCCGGACAGCGAAGGAGTCTATCCCTTTTCACAAAAGCTAGACCAGTAAGATTATTTTGCGTCTTTGTTAGCGTACTACACCTATCATCAGCTTCCTAATTCACCGCACAGATTCAAGCTGTGCTACTCATGCATTGATGGGTGAGGGGCAGTATCGAACTCAGAAGCTTTGGGTACCGAGGTGGATGCTCGACCGATTGAGCTCAAGTATACCCTAAATAATCTATCAGACTGTTCATCACTCTTTATATATATATATATATATATATATATATATATATATATATATACATGAATCACCAAATTAGAATGACACAAAACACATACACACACATATACATATATATATGTGTGTGTGTGTGTGTTTTGTGTGTAATATATACATGTGTGTGTGTGTGTTTTGCGACATCCTAATTTGGTGATTCATATATATATGTGTGTGTGTGTGTGTAATATATATATGTGTGTGTGTGTGTGTGTGTGTGTGTAATATATGTATGCATGTTCATTCAACAAATTGTTTTTAAATAGACAGACCGACTAAGCAAATGACTCACAATTTTCTTATTCTCTGTGATAAATTTATTTTTCTCAAGTTAACAAAAGCCCTGATAAAGATCTATTGAAACAGATCGAAACACTGCAGCGTAGGCGAAATAAACATCACTCGTTTTAAGAACTAGTGTTTTTTTCAATTTTTCCTTATATTACATACTATCAGATTCACTTCCACTTTCTTTTCATATATATATATATATGGAATTGTACACGAATCACCAAATGATACTATCATAGAAAACACGCAATGCTGTGTGTATGTGCTACTGTATGCTGCACAACCTGGACCCTGATGAAACGCTTAAAAGAAAAGATTAGATGGGAATTACAAAAGAATGCTATGCACTGTTTTTAATAGATCATGGAAGCAGCATCCCACAAAAAAAAACAACTGTACGATAACCTGCCACCTATAACACGAATCATCCAAGTGAGACGAACAAGACATGCTGGATACTGCTGTATAAACAAGGACGAACTCGTAAGTGACATTCTCCTGTGGTTACCCACACATGGTCTCACTGGTATAGCCTACCAGCAAAAGCCTCTATCAAGAATCTATCATTGAGACAGTTGTTTGTGTTAGTATTGCAATATATAATTTCAATTAAACTTAGTTTAAAAAATATTTTTCAACATTAAATGTATAGTAATTTGTTTTTTTGTTTTTGTTTACCCCCCCCCCTATATTTAACACAATGAAACTTTCATAAAAAATAATTTTATCTTGAAAAAACTTTTTCCATTCGAAAGAAGAAACATTAAACAAACTCCTGATGATTTAAAAAAAATTAAGCTTACGGAAATAATAAAAATTATGACTGAAAAAAAAAGAAGTTTTTATATTTGCACCGTTAAATCAACTAAAATTTAACGTAGCTAAAAACAAGTTACGTCAAGAATTGTTTTTAATTCTATGAAAAATCAATTAATGGTCCGACTTTCATGAAAATTTCAATAACTATTTGCCCTTTAGCTCTGAACGGATTATGGATGCCACACAGAAGAACTAAAGAGCAGTGACCCATAGGGATGGTTGGCGCGCGAGAGAAAGAGAGAGTCAAGGGGGTCTGTGCTGAGAATGTTGCTGCTGCTGCTGATGATGATAATAATATGACATAATAATCGTATAATAAATACATTAATGCAAGTTTATGGAGCTGTATAGGACTTACTGTTTATAAAAGATATTTTAGGTATGTCATCATGTATATTGAATGACTGTATGCTGTCAAGGTTAAATGTGTGGGTGTAACAGCTTTGAGTGTGTAGAATTTTTGTGGGAAACTGTTTTTTTTTACATGTCTAGTTACCGGCTTTATTTGATGAACAAAACAATATATTTTGAGAATATACCTTGTAATAAAATAATAGAAATAATGAAGAGGGCATTGACTCAGAGACTCTCGATAAAAAAGCAATAATAATAAGAGAGTAAAACTAGCAGCATATATATAGTGAATGGGTTTATATATATATAGAGAGAGAAATATTTAGATAACAAATACATAATCTAAGGATGTATGAGTATATATATATATATATATATATATATATATATGCATCATTGGATGTCAAATACATTATTACAGTTATGTAATAACTATTATCTAATAATTAGTTAAAAAATACATTATTGCAGTTATGTATTTGCTATCTAATGATTATATATATATATATATATATATATATATATATCATTAGATAGCAAATATATTACTGTAAATATTTCTCTGTATCAAGGAATCTTTCTATATGTCTATATGAAACAATATAATCTTATATACATATATATATATATATCTATATATATATATATATATATATATATATATATATAGTGTATAAGCCAACAAATATATATATATATATATATATATATATATATATATAGATAGATAGATAGATAGTGTATAAAGCCAACAAATATATATATATATATATATATATATATATATATATAGATAGATATATATATATATATATATATATATAATATATATATAGATAGATAGTGTATAAAGCCAACATATATATATATATATATATATATATATATATATATATATATATATATATATATATATATATATATAGATAGATAGATAGATAGTGATAAAGCCAACAATATATATAATATATATATATATATATATATATATATATATAGATAGATAAAAATAGTAATATTTGTGTGTAGATATATATTGAATATATACAGATGGATTCAAAATTGTATGAAATATTCATGCAATCAATGAATCAATACACACCCAAATACACAAACATATATATATATATGTTTGCTTGTATGCATCAATTCATTGCATACATATTTTATACAATTTGAATATATATATATATATATATATATACATACACATATATGTAAGCGTTTGTACTTATATAGATTGCTTATTGTTTTTTTTCCCATTGATGTGCACCCGCATACATATAACAACTGTTCCGCTCAAATTGGATTATCTCCCCTTTTCTATTTTTTTCCCTTCTTAACATGTTTATATTCTTTCACGTGGCTCGATTGTGAAAAATCTAAAATTAGAGCCTCTTTGCGTCAACGAGGCTAGCATTCTATTTTTCTTCTTATTCTTCTTCTTCCTCTTCTTTCTCCTTTGTCCTCTATTTTTCACAAAAAGTCATTAACTTCAACAAAGATTGTTCCACCCTTCTTTTCATTCCTATCAGCACGCTAGCCGTTCCTTGGGAAAGCAAACGAGGAACAAAATCGGAGCTTTCGAAAGACGATCTTCACCGATAGCTTGACGCCATCTGATCACCGCATTGAATTGTCGATGGTCCTCGCGCTCACGGCTATTTTCTTCATCGCTTCCTACACTTGCTGAAGCAAAATTGAAATTAACTTTCTCGCTGCGTTCTCCCTCTAGATTTATTTATTTATTTATCTATCAGGTCTTCGACCATTTTTTTTGTTCTTCCTATTTCATTTCTTCCCCCTTTTTTCCCCCTCATCGTCAAATACCTATTTTCGGTGTAACAGCCAAAAACTTGTTTCCCGAGAGCTGAATTATATCTCATTCACGATTAAGTAACTTGTTTACACTAGAACAGCACAAAGACGATATCAATTTGAGAGGGAAAAACCTCGTGTAACACCGTATTAATCAATTGTATTTTATCTTGGCTTTGTTTTTTTATATATATAAACCTTGCTTTTACAAGAAGCCAAAAAGAACCACACACATTGAATAAAATAGGTTATCGCATAAAAAACACCTTGACTGATTTCATTAAGATTATATATATATATATATATATATTCTATATTGTAATACAGGTACAAGTGATAATCTATTCGAGTTTCACCATAAGGATCTTCAGGGTTAAATCCACTGGATTAATCAAGTCGATTACATGGGTGCCTTTCGCGATAAAACGGTTCGCGAAAGGCACACACGTGTAATCGACAGCAATTAATCAATATCTTGTTTAATCCAATTAATTTAACCCTGAAAATCCTCATGGTGAAACTCGAATAGTTTATCACTTGTACCTGTATTACAATAAATTTGCTCTACTGACGTATTGAGCACTTTTAATTTGTTATATCGCTGCCTTACCTTTCTGAATTTTGCATCAACTAACCATTGTGACCATATTCACCGGTAAGTCACCTTTTCCATATATATATATATATATATATATATATATATAAGGGGTGTAATAAAAGTATCCAGATTGAAGTTGTATTTACCAAGATAGAAATGAACAATGAATGGAACGTTATTTTTTTCAGAATGGAAGGTGTGTCAAAAAGTACAAAAAAATCTAGATACTTTTTTGACACACCTTATATATATATATATATATATATATATATATATATACCAACCCCTCCGCACGAGTAGGATGCGACACAAATTCAATTTATTCAGCGGGGTTTAACAGTTTTGAATTCGGAGTTTTCTTTCTCCTAGACTGGTTACCTAGCCAACGTTAAAGAGCCCAGTCTGCCCAACTATTTACCCATAGATGAAGGTAGATTAGTTGGATGCATACCTTTCCCAAAAGTATTAGCGCCTTTTTATTATTACAACTCCAAAGATGGCCGAAACGGTGCTTCCGTTTCTTATTAACCAATATACCACAAACACAAAATAGGCCTCGATGGTGTCGCTGATTTTAAATTATGGCAAATTATGAGATGCCTGTAAATATTATTTACTTTTGACAAAAAACAAATTAAGATTATCATCAGAACCATTCGAGGAAATGGATTGGCAAACGAAAATAAATATTAAATACAAATTTCAGAAAATATTTGAGGAATCAAACAGTATGTTCTGATATAGAAAGCATAACGACTAGAAATAATTTAATGCTTATGGCGAAGTATGTTCTATTAAAAACTATATTAAAAATAAGTAAAATAAAAAGGTAGGTAAGTATAGTTATTTATTACATGACCTACTTCACTGTCTACAATCATAGATTTCGGTAAGGCTAAGTAAGATTTTTTTTAAATGTTTTTTTTCTGCTTATCCAACATACGCACACATTCACATGCATCAAATAGATACACGCGTACACATATGCCCATCCTCATCCACATATCTAAATGTGAGTGTGTGCATGTGCTTACTACCGTAAAAATGTATATTTGCTTATATATACTAGTGCTTACCCTCCCCTTTCCAGGTGCTCTTTAACAGCATTGTGTGGTGTTTTCATTCCACCTTTTCATACTTATATTGTCGGATTCATTGCCTTTAACTATATATATATATATATATATATGATTTATTTTCTATGTAAGAAAATAACTAAATAGAGTAAAAAAGAAAAGTCCTGAGTTAGTCACAATATAGACTGCATCAACCCCCCCCCCGAATAACAACGAATATTGAAAAGTGCTTAATACGCACGTAGAGTCAGTTTAGAAAACCGAATCAGTAACAGAACGTAACTATCCACTCACACACACACACATATATATATATATATGGTTTAATATATTTATAAAGAAAGGGTGCTCAATATGTGTGATAGAGCGTATGTAGAGAAGAATTAGAATTAGAATAGAGTAGATACAGAGTCAACGGTGTTTGGTTACAGTCAGTTTCTCTGTCATGGGGTCATCAGACAAAGAGGTTAATCTGAGGATCCTCTCGGTGAGAAACTGACTGTTCACAAATGCCGTTAACTCGGATTTCATATACTAACACTTTCTTCGCGTTATTAAATGTTTCCTGAATTCTAACCAATCGCCAGACGAGTAGTATGCTTCCTTTACAAATACTTTCATGGGTAAATGACATAACGATGTAGATGTCGTTTTTGAATGTGCCATTTCCGGTATGTCATTAGAATAAATCAAAGGTAGAATGTTTCCTTCATAGAAGAAGCTGTTGACGCCCTTCATTCCAAAAACACAAGCTAGTGCCACCTTTATTGAGGAAAGTAAAGGCACCTTGCGTGGGGATATCGTTAGCGAGGTAGGCTGTCAGCAATTTAATAGTGAATTTGTGTCTCACTGAGAGCACTATTCTTTTAGCCGTGTGCTACTACTACGTAAGATTTTGTTAATGACTTTATTGAATGAAGTCAGTTTCTTTATGCATATATAATTATAAGGCAATATATCTTTGAAGATATTGAATATTACACTGTGTGTGTGCGTGTGTGTGTCTCTCTCTCTCTCGCATTATATATATATATATATATATATATATATATATAGCAACGAACAAAGCTTTCATTAGATGATGATTGTGTTCAGGCATGGTTTCGGGGCTGAAGCATCATTACCACTAACCCAGAGTGCCTCAGCATTATCTCCAGATACGACCAGACTTTGTTGGTTTGACGTCACATTGTAGGATTGCCATATCCACGATGATGCAGTTAGGGCTTTATACTGGATCTTTCTTTATATATATATATATATATTATATATATATGATAATATGTGTGCTATATTTATAAATAAACAGTGCTCAATATCATTGATAGGGCATTTATTTTTAAGTTAAGGTTGCGTGGATATGGAGTCAACGGTGCTTGGTTACTGTCAGCTTCTAGCCAATGCGATTTTCAGACCAAATGAGTAATTTGATCTATTTGGGCCAAAGATCGCGTAGGCGAGAAACTGTCAGTAACCAGGTACAGTTAACTCCATGTCCACACTAACTCTCTCTCTCTCTCTCTCTATATATATATATATATATATATATATATATATATGGGGGTCGGAAAAGTGAATTTGAACACACTATAAGGAAAACTGGGAGTAGAGAGTATCCAAATTCAAGCTAAGGCGTAACAAGGGACTGTATTGTAATTTTATTTTTATTTTCATTAAATTGTCCAGGACTTTCGCGATCATAGGCTAAGCTGAATTTCGAACCATCAAATGCCGTGTTTAATTTCAGATAAGATACGTCACACGGTTTCGAAACAAAAGTAACGGCTAAGCAACACCAAATTACTTTCTCATTTGTTTTTTTTCTTTTTTTTTTCATGTCTATTTTATTTTCCTATTAAGTATATTCAGTTGTCAAAAAAAAAACCTTGACAAAGGATGAAGGAAAAATAAAGCAAACCAAAGGCAAAACAACGGTTATATATGAGAACATTGATACTTGTTCATTTTTTATATATTTCCTATGCTTCCAATATCACCGAGAACGTTCCCAAGAACAACAGATTGATACACAACTAAATTCATTTATAAAGAAGCATACGTGGACTCAACATCAACGAACAACATATATATATATATATATATATATACTTGATGCGCAATCTCGTCGTGTAGTTCTTCCTGCAAAACAAATATCATCCACGTGTCAATCAGAATGAGAAACAAATACGCCTCGTTCACACAAGATGGTTGACATCAGTTTAGAAAACCAATTACAGCTTACTACCACATGTCAAATGAATGTATTCATTCAATCTCTCCCGCCCTGGGGATGATTTGACACAAGGTCAAATTTAAGCGGAGCAAATCTGGCAGGAGTTCAGAGTTTTCATTCTCCTAGACTGGTTGCCTAACCAAGGCTAAAGAACAAAGTTTGCCCTGCTATTTACCCATAGCATATTAACTGTATATATTTCAGAGATGCATAATGATATCTATTCTACATAAATATATATATGCAAGCCAACTTTGCATATTTACCAGCCCTTTCGCACCTTTTGGCGAATCACCTGTAAGTTTTTAGTAAAAATTAGGAAAAGGAAGAAAATGACTACTCTTATCTGGAAGGTTAAGGTAAGTTTTAATTTACTGTACATTAACAGAGAGTTAACGTTAATTCATTGGCGAGCTATACAAGCACCCAAAAGGTTTGGCTTGTATCGGACTTTCCAGCATTTTTTTTTCATTTAAAAAAGTTTGATCGTAATTTAGTAATATATATCTCCAGAAGTAATTATGTAAAAAACAAAAAACTTTAATATACAATACATGAAATAGAGAAAAATCAAAAACCATAATGGCGTATCCAATATAATGGATATTGCCTTGAATAATTCGGGGCCAAAAGGAACTCTTGAAGGTAAGTGCTAAAACTATCGAGTCCATACATTTCAATGGAACAACATTATTTATTCATTATATATTTTTTTATTTATATACATTCATTCAAACTTAATGTTTCTTACTTAATTTACAATTAAAAAAAAGGCGGACTTGAGCATCAATAATGTGGGTTACATTGGCATGTCAATTTCCTAAACTAAATGTAGCAATTATTATGGGACAGAGATGGCATTTTATTACAACTCCTGTCCCATAATAATTGGTACATTTAGTGTATGAAATTCTTTATGCAAATGTAACAACTCTAATGGGACAGAGTTTCTATGATTTATGACTTATGTCCCATAATAGTTGGTACATTTAGTGCACGAAATTCATATGCAATTGTAATAACTATTATGGGACAGAGGTTTTATGATTTATGACTTCTGTCCCATAATAGTTGGGACATTTAGTGTATGAAATTTATATGCAATTGTAACAACTATTATGGGACAGAGGTTTTATGATTTATGACTTCTGTCCCATAATAGTTTGTACATTAAGTGTATGAAATCCTTTATGCAAATGTAACAAATATAATGGGACAGAAGTCGTATGTGTTTACTATCCTTGTCCCATAATGATTGTTACATTAGCATATCAATTTCCTACACTAAATGTTGCAATTATTATGGTACCCACTCTAGGTCAAACGCCCGAGTAATGTCCGCTAACCTTTATCATTAACCCTTACACTACGGAAACGAGGCTTAGATATAAGAACATTTTGCTCTATTACTTCAAAATACTCACATTCTAAAACGTTGTCATAAAACACCTTTAAAAGCCTACTCATATATAAACCTTTTATTTTTAAACATACAGACGTATATACACATTAACGAATTTTCATATGTATGATAATTTAGTTGCCTACGAAACTGGTGCAAACTGGCCGGCTCTATCCCGACTAGAAAGTAAAGAGATAGTTCAACCTTTACCATTTACAAGGAAGATTCTACGAAAAATATCGATCAGCCAACGTCGCATTGACAAAAAAAAGAAGCAAAAGGATATAAAGACTATTATAAGACGGCCAATTTGATTGGTCGATTAAAAGATGAAGGCTGGAGTGAATGAATACCGACGTAGTTTAGAAGACGTGAGTCTATTGGTTGTTAAGTTGCTTTAAATTTTGAATTTATCTACCTAGATTGTTGATTGGGCAATAAACGAAGGAACTGCGTCTGTGATAACGTTAGCTGGTGGTAGCACGTGTTATGTTAATACAAAATTTGTTTGGTGAATGGGGCGGGTTTTCAAGGCGATGGGAACATAGATGGCGGTAGGTTGAGTGGTTTCTTCTAGCTGAAGACACATACCGTGTGTATTTGTATATTTCTGCAATGTACATATTCACTGATACATACGTATACACGGATATACATATTTTTACATAAATGAATGTGATATTATCTATGGGAACGGTTATATGAAATGTTTTTCTCAGAAAACACGGTTTTGCACACACGCACACTCACACAAATATCCTTAGTACTCAAAGATCATAATAATGTTGAGACTGAGTTATGCGTTATGTTAATATCATCAGATAAAGTGTATACATAATATCTTTAAACAGGACTTGTATCAATATGACTTACGGTCAAATAACAGTTAAAGTATCAGTTTTCATTAGATAACTAAAGTTAAGCAACGATGAGTAAGGTCAATACTTAGATGGTAACCATTTAGGATCATCAGATACCGAAAGCAATTTCGTATCTGTGTGTCATTTTAATCGTAACTTCGTTGATTCTCATTTATACGTATGTTTATTTATAAACATGAATTTTAGCTATGGAGAGTGTGAGGTACTTCTTCATTGCCCAGGGTACTCTTTGATTCAGAGTGTTGTACCTGTTATGATCGCATATATGAATGAAAATATCAAAAACGAGTTTAAAAAGAGTTTTGAATAACTAACAAGAAAAAATAAAACAAAAACGTCTTCGGCATAAAATTTATTAATTAGATTAGCAAAAATATGTGCCCTCTAAGCATAAGTATTTAAATTTCAATATAATTAAATATTATATTGAATTAGAAAGATTAATAAAAGTAAATAAGAACACAAAAAAGATTACGCTTATTTTTATCTAATTTATTCTAATTGATCTCAAAATAAAATTATACATAAGCTTACTGTTAATACGTCTAAGAATAAAACAATAATATTAGAGATCAATGACACCAAATAATCATTTATCAAACACGGTTTTGTTAAAACCAATATGCAAATTATTAAAACCATATACAATGTAAACATTTATTTCTCAATGATATATACCACACTGCAGGATTTTAAACACTTTAATAATACGGGCTGTTTTACGGCAAATCTATCTCAGCTAAACAATTATAGGGACATTGTTTATAAAGTAAGTCGTCGGGGCGGCCTAAAGTCGGTATCAGCCAATCAGCGAGGGAGTCTATCCCCTTTTCACTTGCGCTAGACCAAGGAGATTATTTTAGCGTCTGAGGTGGAGCACCACACCTACCATCAGCTCCTTTACCGCACAGATTCCTTGTGCTACTCATACGCTGAGTGGGCGAGGACCGGTATCGAACTATGAATCCTGTGGTTTCTAGCCGAACGGTCTACCGACTGAGCTAACCCGGTCCCTTTTGTTTATAAATGAGATGCTAATTAAGACTAAATAACGATTGCTTAATAACCTTTGTGAATATAACGTAAATAACTATTGGGATGTTAGTGATGACGTATTTTTGGTTACAGACAGACACACAATCACCATTATAATAAGATATTTTAAGTATAGAGATGAGGATACACTTGAGACTCTCTTTAAAATATATACATTGTTTAGGCGACAGTAGGTAAACCTACATCAATATGTAGACCACGCGTTTATCTCGAGTATTGTTTCCAAGATTTGATGCAAAACCAATAATATTGATGATAAATAAAGCTATGAGATGTTTTTGTCGTTATGCGCATGTCTATCTTCATGTGATGGGCAATTGAGTATGTGTGTGTGTACTCTTCATCCTTATTCGTACAGTGTCCTGGGTATGACGTTAAACTGAATCTAGTGATGTGGTTCCAATTCTGGAGCTCTGGAGAGTGAGAAGTACACATTCATTGCCATTACTCCCAGGTCCACTCTGAAGGGGTAGTACCTGTTAGGGTACCATTTATGGGTTAAATTCATAAAAAATGCGTTTAATTTTTTTTCATATCCTATAAGAATCAATAAAACAAAATGTCTTCGGACATATTAGATAGGGTAGCGAAAATATGAAGTTAACAGTGTTTGGTAACTGACAGTTTTTCACCTATGCGATTTTCAACCACATATATATATATATATATATATATATATATATATATCCTAACTTGTGACTTGTGTCACATTCTACCCGTGGCGAACGCGTTGGATAAAAGACAGCATCCCATCGTGGTCTAATGGTTAGCAAGCTAGTTTCGCAGATCCATTATTACGGAATAGCGAGTTCGATCCTCGCTGGATGCCTCATACTTTCTAGCTTATGTCACATCCTACCTGTGGCGAACGGGTTTGTTAAATGAGGTCGTCTCATCGTGGTCTAATGGTTAGCAAGATATTCTTGCAGATCCATTATTACGGAATAATGAGTTCGATCCTCGTTGGAGGCCTCATAATTTCTACCTTGTGTCACATCCATCCGTGGTGAACAGTTTAGGTAAAACAGGATGTCCCATCGTTGTGTTATGGTTAGCAAACATTAAAGTGAGGAGCGGATGATAGGCGTGGTGCTCCACCTCAGACGCCAAAATAATCTCCTTGGTCTAGCGTTAGTGAAAAGGAGATATACTCCCTCGCTGTCCGGATGATATCGACTTTAGGCCACCCCGACGTTTTTACTTTATATATATATGTTGAAAGGATAAATAAAGTAAAAGATAAATGTTGAATGGATAAGATTGATTTAATTTGAGTTACCAACACGTGTTTCGGCCAGGAGTTTGTTCATGTACACATGTATTCTATTTATTATTAATTAATATAAAATAATAATAATAATAGAAAATTATAAGATATTTAAGTATACAAAGAAAAACGGTCTTCTTCAGAGTAAAATGTTTGATAGGGTGTCCCAAAATAATGTATACACTCTTTGAATCATTATAACTTATTCAATTTATGTATTTTGACTTTGATACAAGAGAAAGAATTATTAATATTTAAAGAGTGTATACATTATTTTGGGGCACTCATATATATATATATATATATATATATATATATATATATATATGTGTGTGTGTGTGTGTGTGTGTGTGTATGAGTATAGATACAAGGATAGGAAAACACAATATGCTGTTAAAGTAAAAACATTTTATATCATATTCATAGCTAATATTGAACAATATTTCGATTTATAAAAATCATCTTCAGCGCTTGTTTATTTTCGTCTCCGCTCTTGATAAGTCCGGAGTAAAAAAAAACAAAAAACAAGCTCTAAAGATGAAATAGTTTAATATTAGCTATGAATATGATACACAATCTTTTCACTTTAACAGCATCTTGTGTTGTTTTCATATACTTTTATCTATACTCATACCGTCGGATTCATATATATATATATATATATATATAATCTAATGAGTCAGATAAACCACTAAAAGTTTCGCTTAGTGCTCTTCAGTGCTAAGATCTGACTTTATTATTTGCTCTACTTAGGTATTGAGCACTTTTTACTTATTAGCTTTAGTTTCCTGGCGGATTTGCATATATATATATATATATATATATATATATATATATATATATATATATATATCTTATTATAATGGAGATTGTGTGCTTTTCTGTCTGTAACCGAAACTATATTACTACTCATATCACTATTCCCTTAATTATTGACATCACATTTTCCATGATTGTATTTTTATTTAAATCTCAATTATTAATAAAATTTTCATACATTATTAATACTGTTAACCATGTCTACATACTGATATCATGCAATTATATTTATATATACAACAAAATAGTGGTTTACAGTGTGGACGGGAAGGCTAATTTGCATATTGATATTAAAAATGTGATTTTATTTAATATGTGCTTAGTATTATTGATTTCTAACTGTTTGGTTTTATTTTAATGAATATAAGCAAAAATCTCTTCAAGGAATCTTAAATGAAATTCATTACTGTCATTTTATTATTTACTTCCTCTTTTAACTAAATACTTAAATTAGAAAAAATTACAATGAAAGACGAGAGTGATGGAAGAGTAAGTTTCAGTTGTTCTATTTTTTATTATACTCCCTCTGCTTCAAATCTTTTTATCGGTATTCTTATTTAGTTTCATTAGCCTTTCTAATTTAATATAATATTTTATTACATTAAACCTAAATACTTGCACCCGGAGGGTGCATATATTTGCTAGTATATATAAATTGTTTTATCTTTTGGCCAAATATTGTACCAATAGATTATTTTTGGTTGGTACGATTATCTTGGTCTTTTCTTTTTTCCAAATTTTTTTTTCTCCCCGGGTGATGTTTGGTAGTATATTTTTACAATCAAACTATTTGCTGGGTCTTTTCTCACCGCGAGGATTTACCAACAAGTTTGATATATATATATATATATATATAATTCCGACTCAGAATGAAATTTCAGACTTCTTTCAAAGTGTCCTGAGAATAAACATTGAATAAATGTTAAACATAATTCAATCATAGTTATTATTTAATATCTGTGTCTGTACCATATTCAACTTTATTATTTTTAAACACTTTAAAATGAGTTCCACCAGCGTCGAGTTTGTATCGAATTTCATAACCATTATTTGCTTTTATTAATCTTGTCACTGAGCGCTAAATCAAACATTGTATTTGAACATCGGATAACTAGAATACTTTACATTTAATTGAATGACTGTCTCAGAATTAGATAAGAGAGATCTTTTCCGTTAACGAACAGTGATACCCGTGATAGTGGCGAGAGTGCTGTATATAATGTAGAATGCACAGCGGGAATTCCTTGCAGGAAGAAACCTTTTACAAAAGACGGGGGTCATATTTCGCGAAGACTGCGAGCTTTCGTGGATGCCAACCACCAGAAATAGACGGTGTAGAGGATGTAATTTATACAGATAGAATTACGGTGATTTCCCCGAGGAAGGTTTGTCGGACAGCCCGTCGCTGAGTTACATAAAGTTAACGTGGTCAAAAGATGTCTGCTAAAGAAAACAACTACGATGATATTGCGCATGCGCGCAACCTTTGCTAATAGTTTAACAGGCTTAGCCATAGAACTATCGTCGGTAATTACGAACTTTTGTTTAGTAAATTAGGGTGTCCCAGAAAAAACAGAACCCATGAATTTTGTAATAAAACTTAATTTTAACTAGGGGGGTTTATGGTTAGGGATAGGGTTGTAAGCTCATGGGTGACGTGTGCAAAAAATACGTTGATCCCGTCGGCATTCCCCTCAAGGGAGGCGTCTCAGGAACCAGGCAATAAATCCAGCCCTGCCATGCCCCTTTAAATCAATGGGGAAGGTGCTGCTTGGGTGGATGCCCCCCCCCTGGGATTAACGTTATTAGCTTTTACGGTGCAGGGCCGAAGCCACTGGACCCCCGTACCCGAATTTAAACACTTTTTTAAGCAAGCAAAATAGCCTCGACTTTATATATGACTAAAATAATAGTAAGGTCCCTGGTTCGATACCGGTCCCCACCAACTAAGTGCATGGGTAACAGAGATAGGATAATCTACTCTATTAGTTATAGTTAAAATATAGCTGGAAGGGCAGGTTTAGCTTAGTCGGTAGTATACAAAGAAATAACGACCTTCATCAGGGTAAATCCTTAAATTCTCCGTATTTCAACCGATTTCATTAAAAACAATAAGGATGTACTCTGATGAAAGTCGTTATTTCTTTGTATACTAAAGAATGTGTAGTTTTTTCTATTATTCTTATTTTATTTTGTATTTTAAAATAATAATAGATAGAATACATGTATGTATGGATAAAATCCTGACCGAAACACGTGTCAGTAAAATAAAATGAATCCTATTTCATCCATTCAACATTTTCTTTCCTTTATTTTTCATTTTTTCTCTCTCTCTCTCTCTCTCTCTCTCTCTCTCTCTCATATATATATATATATATATATATATATATATATATAAGGCGTCGATATGTTATAAACTATGTTTTTCATTTTCTCATTAAAAACTCATCAAACTCAGCTTGAAAAATATGCTGATAGCTTTAAGTGGACTTGAATCGTTATTGTTTTCGAATAGCAGAAAAAAAAATGAATTATCTGTTTACGTAAACTAAAAAAAAGTAGTTTGTTAATGTGTGTTATTGACCTATGAGCAAAGTATGGAATACATCAGGAGTAATGGGTATTCGTACATGCGCTCATGGCAGTTCAGAATCGATTAGAGTACAATATGCTCCGTGAAAACTGTTTTCCTTAAGCGACAAGAACTGTATTTGTGAAAAAAAAAGAAAAATTATACGAATAATAAACATTCACTAACGCTTGCCTAGAATTTGAATTAGATAAACAAAAACCTAACAAAAAAAACAAAACGTTATTTGTCCAAACAAAATACAAATAGAATTAGAGAACATTAGCCATTACTCTACAAAAGCAGAAAGGAAAGTAAAATAGGAATATTTCAAATGTATTTCATCATTAGCAATAAAGAAAATTATTATCAATTATGATTATAATCATCATCAATAATAATCTTATTATAATGGAGATTGTGTGTTTTTCTGTCTGTAACCGAAACTATATTCCTACTCAAGTCACAATTCTCTTAGTTATTGATATCACATTCTCCATGATTTTATTTTTATTTTAACCTCAATTATTAATAAAATTGTTTTACATTATTCATACTGTTAACCATATCTACATACTAACAACGAGCAATTATATTTATATATACAACAAAATTGCGGTTTACTGTGTGAACGGGAAGGCTAATTTGCATATTGATATTAAAAAATCGAATTTAATAAATGTGTGCTTAGTATTATTGATTTCTATCTGTTTGGTTTTATTTTAATGAATATAAGCAAAAATCTCTTCAATGAATCTTAAATGAAATCCATTAACAAGAAAAAATAACTGTCATTTTATTCTTTACTTCCTATTTTAACTAAATACTTAAATTAGAAAAAATAACAATGAAAGACGAGAGTGATGGAAGAGTAAGTTTCAGTTGTTCTATTTTTCGATTATACTCCCTCTGTTTCAAATCTTTTATCTGTATTCTTATTTAGTTTCATTAGCCTTTCTAATTTAATAAAATATTTTATTACATTAAAACTTAAATACTTGCACCCGGAGGGTGCATATATTTGCTAGTATATATAATAATCATTGATGTGAAATAATAATAATAATAATAATAATAATTATGCAAAAAATTCAATTTTGACCATACAACCAAATGGCATATGCATAAACCAGAATCTGTTCTTGAGAACGAAACGCATAAAATTCTCTGGAACTTTGAAATAAAAACAGATCACCTTATCCCAGCAAGAAGACCAGACCTAGTGTTAATAAACAAAAAAGAAAGAACTTGTCAACTGGTGGAATTTGCAGTTCCAGCAGATCACAGGGTGAAGCTAAAGGAAAATGAAAAAATGGACAAATATCTGGACCTTGTCAGAGAACTGAAAAAATTATGGAATATGAAAGTCAAAGTGATACCAATTGTAATTGGTGCACTTGGAACGGTCCCAAAAGTATTGGAAAAGGGTTTGGAAAGTCTGGAAATTGGAGGAAGGATTGATACCATTCAGAACACTGCACTGCTGCAATCTGACAGAATACTCAGAAGAGTCCTGGAGACCTGAGGAGACTTGCTGTCACTCAGACATCAGTGAAAGACCATCAGCTGATGCTGATGTGAAAACTAAAAAAAAGTAATAATAATTTGGGTGAATTGGAAACCAGAGGAAGAATCAAGACCATCCAAACTACAGCACTAGAATACTCAGAAGAGTCCTGGAGACTTGCTGTCACTCAGCCTCCAGTGAACCCCCGGCTACGGCAGGTGTGAAAACCTCATAATAATAATAATAATAATGATAATGATAATGATAATAGGAATTGGAAATAAGAGGAAAGACTGAGTGCATCCAGACAATCGAATTGTTAAGATGGGCTAGAATACTCAGAAGAGTTCTGAAGACATGAGGAGACCTATTATCACTAAGTCTTCACTGAAAGACCATTAGCTTACGCAGGTGTGAAAAACTCGCTGGAGTTGAATAATGATATTGAAAACATAGTTTTCTATATTTATAAGAAAAGAATGCACAATATTATTGGCAGAGCAACTAGGACAGGGAAAACAAAGTCAACAGCGCTTGGTAACTCAATTTTTCGCCAATGCTATTTTAAATCCAAAGTTAAGGGCGCTGGGTAATGGTAGGTTTCTCAACAAGGCTTTTTTTAAAACCAAAGTCAACGGCACTTGGTAACTGTATGTTTCTCGCCAATGCAATTGTTGGTTTTACCCCGATATAAGGTGTGTCATAGATGCCTACTCTTATTTAAAGACTCGGCGATAATCATGTGACCAACCTATTGACCAACCACTGGCAGTGCTCTGCTGCTGATGATATTATTATTTATACTGGCTGTTCTGGTCATACCTACTAATAGCTACTTGGATCTTCGTGGACGACGGAACATAGGATTATATCACAGGACTTATTCACTTACCAAAGTATTCTATACCACAGGACTTATTCACTTACCAAAGGATTCTATACCACAGGACTTATTCACTTACCAAAGGATTCTATAACTCAGGACTTAATTATTTACTTTAAGTTCTTTACAACTGGCCAAGGATGGCGGCCAGATACTTAACAGCAATTTTCAAACAAAAGTCAACAGCACTTTGTAACAGTATGTATGCAATATTCAACCCAGTTGTCTGATAAATACATACATCATTTGGACAAAGAATTATCCATTTACCAAAATGTCTGTATGATTTTTTAGAATAAGATTTAAGAAAGTGCGGATCTTGACCCTTTGCTTGTGAAGCATGAAAATAGACATTTATAAATACCCGAGGAAAACATTTCTAATGTTTCATATTCGCCACTACTTTTTAATCAACAAATGGACTCCTTTCACGTGTTAGCTAAAAGCCACACCTCTACTCACCAAAGTAGATGCTTTTTTGATGTTTTTTTTCTTTGCTTTTTTGTGTGCAAAATAATGCATACATTTTCAAGAGCATATGTGTTTTCAGTTATAAGGGCGATTACCTTTGTTTTGCTTTGACGAGAAACGCCGCTGGTTCGTGTCATTGTTTAGGGGCTCCGTCATATCCGAGCAAGTTCTAGAGGAGCAGGAATTGAGAAAGAAGGGGGAAAAACAAGGGGGGGGGCTGAAGATAGAGAAAAGGATAAAAAATGTAGTGGAGAAGACAAAGATGAAAAGAGGGAAGTGATGGTAGCTGAAAGGGAAACTGTTACCTTTTTTTAACCAGGGGTTATATGTCAAAGAAAGAGGTGGTTATAAATAACCGAGAATAATATTGGAGAACGAGAGCATGAAGGAAATTAACTCTTTGTCTACTTTAACCCACTCACAGCTGTTCTCCTACCACACCCCGACAAAGTACAAAAACTGATGGTTAGTTCATTATGATTGAACAGAGGGGCTCAGATTCTTTCTCGTTTGTATTTTGAAATGATATTTTATTAAAACCGTGCATTGTATTTAACTGTTTCTCAACACTGCGATCCTACTGTAAGCAAAGTACAAAAAGATTACAATAATAATAGGACGTTATTTGACGAGAATGAGTTCTGTGGTGAATAGATAGTGAACTTTGAAATATCCCATCATACATATCCCAGAACTGGAGACTCAGTATCAGATAGATTTTAGTGTTATACCCAGGACATTTATGGAAAGAGAAACAAACAAGCGACAGAGGTATTTGCACTCCGCGTCAGAGTAGACCTGGAAGTAATGTTAATAAATGGGAATTCCATACTCACTGTAGAATAATTATACTAAGTTCTAATTACTGTCGAATTGGTAAGACAAGGTACCAAGTAGCCGTAACTGAATACGAATCTAATCTGATTGTAATCCTACTGCAGAATGCCAAGGTATTTATGGTTTGGACAACAGCAACTGGCTATGCACAAGTGCCCAATACAGCTGAAACTCAAGAATAGCTCATTCATGTATTTGGGTAATTCCATTCCTTGAGCCCTGCTTGGCTACTTGGTTTCTATGATGTTAAGAGGCTTCATAAATACCCTGGCACTCTGCAATAGTAATGCAACAAGATTAGATCCGTATTCAGTTACAGCTACTTGTTGCCTTGTCTTACCAATTCGACGGTAATTGGAACTTAGTATAATTATTCTCCACTCACCAGATCTACAGAACCGGGGTCTTACTACCAGATACATTTCAGTATTATACCCATGACACTCACGGAAAGAGAAACGAAACAACGATGGAGGTCAAACAAAGAGATGGCCACGACTAGGATGAAAACAGTGAATTAGAAGGTGTGGAGGGGAGAGACGACTGGCCAAAAAATGTTGTTTGTGTTTGAAGTACGTAACTTTAAAGATGAGGAAGACGGACACATGTCTTCATTTTTTTTTTAATAAAAAAAAAAAATAACCATCATTGAAAAATGACACCTCAAAGAACAGTAAGTAAAAACAACAAAAAAATCCGGAGACATTTATTTTTCAGATGTAAACAGCAAACGTCTGCGTGCCACGTTTCTAACTGTCACTCATCGTTAAAGTTTGTTTGTTTGGTCAATAAGCTGCTCTACTGACGTTTCTACTGCAGACAATTGAAAAACACAAACCCTTATGAACGAAAACTAAAAACTGTAGCATCCGAAAGTAAAGGGAGGTAAGCGCTGTTCAGACTAAACTACGAGTAATACCCAAGAGACTGAATTCATAAGAAGAGATAAACAGACGAGTTAACAAGAGAAATAGATTAGCCGTTCACGAATACTTGCCAATGTTTTTGAAGACAGCTTTCTCATTAATTTGCCATTGTTCTACCAATTGCTTCTTCGAGTCTCAGGATTTACGACTGCAACTCAGCATTTACTATTGGTTTCATTATCTTAACAGATGTTAAACTACTTTGTTCTTGGCTATTACCGAACGAATAGCCAATTTACGATGACTGTCTTATTGGTATTGACTTTCAGACAGAAAAACGAAAGTTCGGTACCATTATAGTTTGTGGCCTACCTTTTGAGTGTGCCTACCTTTTGAGTGTAGCCTACGAAATAATGTCTCTCTTACCATAAAAAAGCATATTATAAGGTTATAATAATAACTGCTAACCCTATTTCAGAATTTTAAAATATTTTAGAATTAAATAGATCTCTGATTCATGTAAATTATGGATAAATTATTTTTTTAAAATATTCTTAATTACTATATACAGCTTATTTCTTGAAATTGAATATATGTGAAAAATAATTATATTCAATAAATTGCCTACTACTTATATCTATAAATATACTCTTACTGAGGTAGGACACATTCATTACAAAAAATGTAACAATTTTTCTAATTGTTACACGAATTAAGAAGAATAACGCTTTCTTAAGTCTTTCCTTGTTGTCTTTTGTTATAAACAACTAGACAAAAAATGGTACCATTATAGTATGTGGCCTACCTTTTGAGTGTAGCCTACGAAATAATGTCTCTCTCTTACCATGAAGTACAACTTACAACCAAGCATATCCTTCTAAATTGTAACGGACTTAAACATATCCGCGCCAATTACTATCAAGCAAGAAACCTGAGAGACATATTTAAGAATACAAACCCTAAAAACATTTTAAATTTTCTAAAAAAAAAAAGCAACCTTTTCAACAAAATATAACAGAACATAACCGATTATCTCCATAGAACCACTACTTTAAAGACTGAAATCCAAAATAACCTTTTTGGCATTAAGTGACCCACAGAGGTTGATATGCCGTTAAACAAAACTCAAACTCTCTTACCATAAAAAGCATATTATAAGGTTATAATAATAACTGCTAACCCTATTTCAGAATTTTAAAATATTTTAGAATTAAATAGATCTCTGATTCATGTAAATTATGGATAAATTATTTTTTTTAAATTACTATATACAGCTTATTTCTTGAAATTGAATATATGTGAAAAATAATTAGATTCAATAAATTGCCAACTACTTATATCTATAAATATACTCTTACTGAGGTAGGACACATTCATTACAAAAATGTAACAATTATTCTAATTGTTACACGAATTAAGAAGAATAACGCTTTCTTAAGTCTTTCCTTGTTGTCTTTTGTTATAAACAACTAGACAAAAAATGGTACCATTATAGTATGTGGCCTACCTTTTGAGTGTAGCCTACGAAATAATGTCTCTCTTACCATGAAATTCAACTTACAACCAAGCATATCCTTCTAAACTATAACAGCCTTAAACATATCCGCACTAATTACTATCAAGCAAGAAACCTGAGAGACATCTTTAAGAATACAAACCCTGAAAACATTTTAAATTTTATAAAAAAAGTAACCTTTTCAACAAGATATAACAGAACATAACCGAATATCTCCATAGACTGAAATCCAAAAATAACCTTTTTGGCATTAAATGACCCACAGAGGTTGATATGCCGTTAAACAAAACTCAAACTGTCTTACCATAAAAAGCATATTATAAAGTTATAATAATAAATGCTAACCCTAACCCTATTTCAGAATTTTAGAATATTTTAGAATTAAATAGATCTCTGATTCATGTAAATTATGGATAAATTATTTTTTTGAATATTCTTAATTACTATATACAGCTTATTTCTTGAAATTGAATATATGTGAAAAATAATTAGATTCAATAAATTGTCTACTACTTATATCTATAAATATACTCTTACTGAGGTAGGACACATTCAAACCAGGTAGGCCACATACTATAACAGAATAAAAAAAGTAGTCCACTTACTTTCACGGCACAGAAAGTTCTCCATATTATTCTGATTTTTCGGACTATTGTCCTCATCACTTGATCTCTCCCCGTCATGCATATATGCACCTGCATATATATCACTAAAAGAGAAAAATTCCAGCAATTTGTTCACTCCGGTGACCCCAGATTGTTTTCAGGATGGAAAAAGTCCTGACCTCCGACCAGGCCGGAATTACCCAAAGTTTTCTTTCACGTGGGTTTTTATGGAGGATCCAGCGAGGATCGAACTCGCTATTGCAGTAAAAAAGGATCTACGAGTCTTTGACGCAATCTTAATCTATATTTAATGATTGGAAATAGATGTTTAATTTCTCTTAATAAATTGACAATAAGAAACTGTATCTAATGGTGAAGTTCCAGTTCTGGAGCTCTGGGGAGTGTGGAGTACCTTCTTATTACCATTATTTCCTGGTCCACCCTGATCACGAGTGGAAGTATCTGTTATGGTCAAATCTATGAGTTAAATAGAAAATTTGTTTACAAAAAATGTTTAGTATTGTTCCGAACTATCGCTACGAATCTTTCAAAACATTGGCGACATCAAATGACCCAAACGATTTTTTAAAAATATATTTAAAATTGAGTTTACCAATGTGTTTAAAAAATTGAGTTTCTATCAAGAATGAATAAAAAAAATCTCTTCGGCATAAAATGAGCCAACAAGGGTTGTCATGCTGTAAAATCCAACCAACCAGCATCTATTCCTGACAGATTTGCATGCCTAAAGCTATATCTCGCGGCGCACTGCGTTAGTTGACTATATCCAATTTCTTATTGCCCAAATTACGTGAAGCTTTGGTCACTCGGTACTGGTTGTATGTCGGAGATGAAAGCATTCCGTGCTATCTTGATGAAAAAAAAAAAAAAAGATTGGGAAATTTCCCTTTTCTTTTAAGACAATTTATGTTCAAAGAGAATCGACAATTTTAGTTTTCCTGACAATTCCGTTGTGTTTTAGTACAAAGCAATCTCAAGAGACAGCTAAAACAAGATAAAAATAAATGAAAAGTTTTGTTGTTTTGCAGTGTATGGTCTATTTACGAATCTTCCCTCTCTGCATAAACACACACAGACACACACACACACACACAGACAAATGTCCTGGGTATGACGCTAAACCGCCTCTATTAGCGAGGTTCCAATTCTGTAGCTCTAAGAAGTGTGGAGTACCCTGTCATTGCCATTACTCCAAGGTCCACTTTGAAGAATAATTAAAGTTCCAATTACCGTCGAACTGGGAAGACAAGGCAACAAACGATTGTAACTTAAATACAAACCCGAATAGTTACAAAGTCTACTGCAGAATGACAGGATATATATAAGACTCCACAATGTCATTCAAATCAAGCAGTCAAGCAGCCAATCAGAACTCAAGGAATGGAATGACCCAAATCACCCAAATTCATCATAACATAGAATAAATACACTCAAAATTTGAACATGCAACATTAGACAGTCCTCATTCTTTTTTTAAAAACAAGTTTTAATAAATACATGACTGGTATTATGTATCTATATATAGTTTGTTTTATTTTATACATATTTAATGAATTTGATGATTTTACTTACTTAGGGTACAAACTCGCTGACATTGAATTTTTTACTCCCACCCTTCAGGCAATATGTTTCAAAAATTTATTTTTACATCGCCCGGAGGGTATTTTTTATTTTGTACTAGTAGATATAATTTAGAATATAAAAAGAATTATAACATCCACTCAGTAGTGACTACTTGGGCTCATAGTTTTAACATGATTTACTATACATAGGTATTTACCCAACGTGTTTACCACAGGCAGGGTGTGACACATGGTCACAAATATGGGGTATCCAACAAGGATTGAACTTGCAATTCTGCAGTAATAGATCTGCAATACAATTTTGTTGAACATGGACACTGCTTAAGTTGACTTAGTTAGCTGCTGTTATTCAAACCAACAGTAGACTTACTGACTTCAATACACTTAACCCAGAGTAGTAGTAGTATCTGTTGGGGTTCCATCAATGAGTTAAATAGATTAAGAAATCAGTTAAAAATGTGTGTTAAAAATGTAATTTAAAACAATTGAGGTTGTTTGGTTTGGTTTGTTTTACGGCATATCAACCTCGGTGGGTCATTTAATGCCGACAAAGTTGTGAAATAAATTCATTCTTAATGCATAACACAATTTTTTTATAAACTCATGTTTTTCTATTCAACCCATAGATGGGACCCTAACAGGTACTACCACTCCGGGTCAGAGTGGACCAGGGAGCAATGGTGATGAAAGGGTGCTCCATATTCCCCAAACCTCCAAAACTGGAACCTCACCATCAGATAGAGTTTAACGTCATTCGCAGGACATGTAGACCCTCAGCCACCGCTTTCTAGCAGCCATATGATAAAAAGGGGTTGGGGCTTGCCATAAGGGCAATAGGGTTGGGAAAAAACCATATAGGTGCTAGGGCTTGACGTGACCAGCCAATTGATCGGATGAGGCCTCTCCGACCGACCGTCTAGCCCAATATTATACTGAGTTATCTCCCTTTTATATCGGTAGCAAGCACAACAGTAATAACATCAAATCAGAAAAGAGAAACCTTAAGGACGAAATACCTCATTAAAAAAATCGACCAATCAAGATCACATGCCAGAAAAAAGTAATGGGTGCTTACCGTTAAGCGTCCTCGTGCAGAGTGAAAACTGAGAAACGCCTCACTTGTTTGTGACCCTTTTTATTTGCATGCTAATTAGCATTAAAAGGTCAAACGTTGACTTCATGAGTCACATGTCCCATTTTGCTCTATGTTATAAGGGGGTTCATTTGGATGCGGGGGCGTATGTGGTTTTCCACACTTTATCTACAGTACATTCGATCGCGCTTTTAGACCTACCACTGATCTGAAGAATAATATGGCGCTGCGAACAGCAATGGAACATGAAGATTGGGAAAGCTACTTCATCAAAGCTGGTATCTCTGCTGACTCAGCCAAAAGCTATGCTGCAACATTTGCAAGTGAAAAGCTGACCAAAGAAAACCTCCAAATGATGGATCGGGCCATGCTAAAAGAGTTGGTTTGGTTTGTTTTGTTTTACGGCATATCAACCTCAGTGGGTCATTTAATGCCGATAAAGTTTTGAAATAAATTAATTCTTAATGGATAATACAATTTTTTTATAAATACATTTTTCTATTTAACCCGTAGATGGGACCCTAACAGGTACTACCACTCCGGGTCAGAGTGGACCAGGGAACAATGGTGATGAAGGGGTGCTCCACATTCCCCAAACCTCCAAAACTGGAACCTCACCATCAGATAGTTTAACGTAATTCCCAGGACATGTAGACCCAAATCCACCGCCTTCTAGCACCCATATGATAAAAAGGGGTTGGGGCTTGCCATAAGGGCAATAGGGTTGGGACAATCATATAGGTGCTAGGGCTTGACGCGATCAGCTGATTGATCGGAGGTGGCCTCTCCGACCGCCCGTCTAGCCCAAGATAGGGCCAAAGTGGAGTATTGCATGTCATGAACTGCTCATCCACCTGGGCTCTATCCTTAAGCATCACGGGTCGCCACCCACGACCAACAGGTGGCCCCATTGGGGAGTCTTACCCCTTCTGCAGAGGTGCAGTCGGTGAATTCTAACGCCCCATCCGACAGGGCGGTAAAAGAGTTGGGAATCACAGCAATGGGAGAAGCCCTGTCTATCCTTAAACAAGCTAACGAGACCTCTACCCCTAAGCCAATGCCATCAAAAATACCCCGTGCATTATCAAGATTACTCCCCTGTAATCGGCCGGGTCGAAAGAAACTAATTCCCCCTCAAAGGCCACTATGCCCGCGCAATGGGGAGGAGGGGAGATGAAGAAATATATATATATATATATATATAATAAAGTTTATGACTAAAACGTGATCAATATCATTGATAGGTAATATATACCCATTGATGAATGGGGAATAGTTGGATTCATACGTTTCTCAACGTTCTCAATATGATCGATTATCACTAGTGCTCCACATTTCTGGCCTTGTGCCACAACTAAACCAAGCTTCGCAAATAACTACAACCGCTGCTGCTACTGATAATATAATGAGCGTAGAAATAATACTAGTCTTGATTAATGGCATTTCGAGCGTCATCCACTTTTGTTTGTCACGTTTTTGAGATAGGTGTCATATTTAATAAGACATAATAGAAATTCAGATATATAAATGCTGTATTTATGTCGGACCAATCAACAGTTTCGTTTTATGTGCGGTAATTGTGTTGTTAGCGTTCGTGCCGAGACTTTGAATCTTATATACAAGACCTTTACACTAGTTTTAGAAAATGGAGATGGGGAGTTTGTAATTGTGTTACACCCAAGAATAAATACTCTGTCCTCTTTAGCTCTCAGCACTGAACGGACAAGACTTATGCAAAATAAATTGGTTTCGTCATGATGTAATGATATTTAACTAGCAGGACCTGTGAATGCATCTCAGTATGATAATATAATTATTACAACGTGTGATAACTTTACTTAAGAGCTATTGCGAAATACTATTTCTTTGAATGTTTGAGATGAGGCTTTGAAGATTAGTATTATCTGCGTTAGAAGGTTCCCGAGTCCGACAAGAAATACCTGAAGAAGGCCGTAGGGCATATCGGCCGAAACGTTGTACAAGTAATAATGAAGATGGGGACAATAGTCCGAATATCCCAGATAATACTATTGCGAAATAGTTTGTTAAAAAAAGTATAATTATCTTCATTTAACTCTCTCTCTCTCTCTCTCTCTCTTTCATTCCCCAAACAATAAATATTTTAATTAAAAAAATAAAAGAATACGATAATTTTTTAAAATCCCCCCCAAAAACAAAGCTAACGAAATATAAAACCTATTCCACGTCCGAAACAATTCTTTTCAAACATACATTGACGAAATTTTCTGAGACTTAAAGAAAAGAATAGATGAACACAAAAGGGACTTGAAAATGAAGAACATGCTAGATTCTAGTATTATTAGGATTATTCGGACTATTGTCCTCATTTTCATTGTTATCTGTACAGCATTTCGGCCGATGTGCAGGTAATAATGAAGATGAGGACAATAGTCCGAATAATCCAAATACTAATCATCAAGCCGCATCTAAAGAATTCCGAGAAGTACGCTAAATTCTATAGTAAACCACAAAAACAAATATGACCGCACATTTAAGTAATTTGTCTCTAATAAAAAAATGAAAAAATGAAAAAGATTTTCCGTTATTTTCCTGTTTGTATTGTAGTAATTGCCTTCCCTTGTTTGGTTCGCTAAGAGTTATCTTCCCTTGCACCCAGAGTTTGCCACTAGTGGGCGTTACAACTTGCCCTCAACTATAGGCTTATATGTGTGCCTTTACGCGGTCCCTATTATACTCTATCTTCACAGAGGTGTTTGGCTCACCAGCCGTATAACCCGCCTGCCTTTTTAAACTCCCATGTCTGCATAGAGATGGCCATCATGTGACCCCTGTAGGAAGTAATGGGCAACTTTTTGATGAAGGACTTTAATAACTTCGTTTGACTCTTCAAGAACTCTTTGTTCTTAGGACTTTCGTCCTATCTGTTTTGCATTAGATGTTGAATGTTGCACAAACAATAAAGTTTGTATATTGTTATGTATCTCTTTTGTGGAATTTGTTGTATATATTCATCTGTGTTCGGAGGCTTTTCTGAGGCCTGGTAACGTATTATAAGAAATGGTATTAGCTACGGAAGTTAAACCAACTTTAATCTTTATAGTATCTGAGCATTATATGAAAGTGAATCTATGAGGGATGTTGAACAGTTCTCAGTCCAACCAAAACGGAATTAGTTTTTCTTTTATGGAAATTTAATTTAATTCATTTTTTCTATTTGAGGGGTTAATGAAGCATGAGACACAATGTGCCAAGTGTGTTGGACTTCCGGAATTGCACGTGCGTTAAATGCTATTTCCTTATTGGTTGAATTGATAATGTTACAGCGTCCTATTGTACGTATGCATTTTAATCCAATTCTGCTCCAGGCTATTCCAGACCCCAAGGATTTATTGTTTTTCACAAGTCTACACCTTTTTGTCAATGTCCATTGCTGTACGAGGGATGAAATTGTAGTGGAATAATTTTATGGTTCAGCGTGGGCGTACCCTGAAATTATTGAAAATCAATATGGGATGAAATGTGCTTCGTTTGTACAAAGCCAACTGAAACACAGTCAGTTTCTTTCTTTCTCTCTTCATCCTTTTCTTTTTTTCTTTTCTTTCTCCTCTTCTTTCATTCACTTCTCTTTTCTTTTTTTCCTTTCCTTCCCTTTTCTCTTTCTTCTCTTTTCTCTTTCTTTCCTCTTTCCCTTTTCTTTCTTCCTTCTATTCCCTTTTCTTTTCTTCTTTCTTTCTTTCTATTCCCTTTCTCTTTCTTCCTTCTCTTCCCTTTCTCTTCCCTTTTCTCTTTCTTTTTCTTTTTTCTTCTTCTCTTCCTTCTCTTCTTTTCTTCTCTTTCTTTCTATTCTCCTCTTCTCTTTCTTTCCTTCTCTTCCCTCTTCTCTTTCTTTCCTTCTTTCCTCCTCTTTCTTTCCTTCTCTTCTTCTCTTCTTCCTTCTCTTCCCTTTCTCTTCTTTCCTTCTTCGTCCCTTCTCTTTCTTTCTTTCCTTCTCTTCCTTTTCTCTTTTTTTTTCTTCCCTTCTCTCTTTCTTTCTTCCCTTCTCTTTCTTCTTCCTTTCTTTCTCTTTCCTTCCCTTCTCTCTTCTTTCTTTCCTTTTCTTTCTTCTTCCACCTTCTCTTCTCTTTCCTTCTTTTCTTTCCTTCTCTCCCCTTCTCTCTTTTCTTCCTTTCCTTATCTTTTCTTCTTCCTCCCTCTCTATTTTCCTGACTTAGCAAACTAAATACACCTTTACTCAGTCGCTCTGTAGATTTACATAAGTGTTTGCATGAAGGGTTTTGAAACTGTAGCACTCAAATCTTTCCTAACTGCTTTTTACTATATCCTCCCCCCTCCTCCTTCTACCTCTTCCTTCTTCTACCTCTTCCTTCTGCTGACATAATAGTTCGTTGCACGTGACCCGAGCCATTGTTTCCGGTTGGATATTCACCGCTGCGGATACAGACTGCATTCGATTCTGATTGGTCAGTCGCTAATTGACCTCCCTTCGACTCCTGATCGCAGATCAATAAAAATGGCCGTCATAAAAACAGATAGACGCTCAGCACACACACACACACCACTCGAAATACGCACAGATTTCGCAGATGTGGAATCTAGCTTTGCCAGTCCACTCCACGAGCACTCGACAAAAAACATCCCAAAAGCCAGAGAGAGAGAGAGAGAGAGAGAGAGAGAGAGAGAGAGAGAGAGAGAGAGAGAGAGAGAGAGAGAGAGAGAGATTGATATATATATAGAGAGAGAGCACTCAACAAAACATCCCAAAAGGTCCGATATATTATATATATATATATATATATATATATATATATAGAGAGAGAGAGAGAGAGAGAGATTGATTGTTTGATTGATAGATACAGAGATAGAGATATAGAGAGAGATTGATTGACAGAGAGAGAGAGATAGAGATTGATTGAGAGAGATTTGACAGAGATAGAGAGAAAGATTGATTGAGAGAGAAAGATATATATATATATATATATATATATTATATATATATATATATATGAGAGAGAGAGAAGAGAGAAGAGAGAGAGAGATTGACTGAGAGAGAGAGAGAGAGAGAGGAGAGAGAGATAGAGAGAGATTGATTGACAGAGAGAGAGAGAGAGAGAGAGATTAATTGATAGAGAGAGAGAGAGATGATTGACAGAGAGAGAGAGAGAGATTGATTGACAGAGAGAGAGAGATGATTGACTGAGAGAGAGAGATAGAGAGAGAGAGAGGATTGATTGACAGAGAGAGAGAGAGAGATTGATTGACAGAGAGAGAGAGAGAGAGAGAGAGAGATTGACAGAGAGAGAGAGAGAGATTGACTGAGAGAGAGAGATTGATTGACTGAGAGAGAGAGAGAGAGAGAGATTGATTGAGAGAGAGAGAGAGATTGATTGACTGAGAGAGAGAGAGAGAGAGATTGATTGATTGAGAGAGAGAGAGATTGAGAGAGAGAGAGAGAGAGAGAGATTGATTGAGAGGGAGGGAGAGATTGATTGATTGATTGAGAGGGAGGGAGAGATTGATATACAGAGAGATTGATTGATATATATATATAGAGAGAGAGATTGAGAGAGAGAGAGAGATTGATTGATTGATAGATTGATTGAGATTGAGAGAGAGAGAGAGAGAGAGATTGATAGATTGAGAGAGAGAGAGAGAGAAAGTTTTGATATAGTTCAGCACGTTTCGTTTATGTAATGAAATTCATGTTTCTTTGGAGGTTTTAAGCTTGTCCAACGGATGAAGCCACCAGAAATTCCAGCAAGCAAATACATCGGAACTGGTACGCACAAATGCCCACAGCTACCGAGGCTTTTTCAGTTAATTCCATAAATTAACAATGATAAGTGCGGCCATCTATACAGGTGCCCGAGTACAGCCGAATGATACACAACCGCGAATTCGAAGTTGAAGAAAACGTCCCGAACTATGAACAATGCAAAGGTGAGTGAACTCATATCTTAGTATATTCACTAAGCAAATCTGTTCAGTGATGTCGAAACTATTTGCTTCGTTTGCAAATTTCCGCTTCAGCCTGTTATTAAGGTAGTTGATTTGGAAGTCCGATAAGCTCTAGAGTAGCCCGGCTACATAGACGCACGAGGCACGTGGTGTAACGGTTAGAGTCGTAGGAAATGGACTCGCCGACCCGAGGTCAAATCCCGGGCGAAGCTGTTTGCATTTTCACATAGCACTAATACCCTTGGGAAAGGTATGAGGGCAATAACTCTCCCTTCAGCTATGGGTAAATAGTAGGACAGACTGGGATCTTTAATCTTGTCAAGGTAACCAGTCTAGGAGAATTGAAACCTGTTAAACTCCGATTAAGAAAGTGACCTGGTATCGCATCCTGTTCGTGCGGAGGGGTAAGTGTGTGTACATACATATATATATAAGTCGGCGAAGTGGCCTATTGTCGGTATCAGCCGGACAGCGAGGGAATCTATCTCCTTTTCGCTAGCGCTAGACCAGAGGGAGAATTTTGCTGAGGTGGAGCGCCACACATACCGTCAGCTCCCCGCTTTACCGCACAGATCAGATTATACAATCTGTGCTACTCATACGCTGTATCGAACTCTGAACCTTGCGATTCCGAGGCGAGTACTCTACGACGGAGCTAAACCGGTCCTTTATATATAATATATATAATTATTTTCAAAACTTAGCACAAGGCCAGAAGTATGGGATGAACTCAGTAAAAATGGTCTGCGAATCTGTCTTGCTAACCATTACACCATGTGAGGTGCCCTTCAAATGCACACACACACACACACACACACATATATACATTCTATATATTATATATATAATATATATATATATATATATAACACAGTAACTCAAAAAGTTTAAAGAATATTCTCTTGCCACCTGAAACATACATCGTTTATCAATGTAACCACACACACACACACAACCTTAAGGTTTATTTCCGCTGTCGTTTATCGCAAAAGATTTATACACACACACGCAACCACACACCTAAAAAATGCACAATGTTTCCTTTCGATACACACACTTACACCGCCCCATACTCACGCCGTAAAATAGAATATTTGACGTCATATTTCAAACCGTCTCCCCTTTTTTTAAAACCTCAACACAGACTGAATAAGAAGGACTACTACTCGCTTTTCTCATTATTCTATGATAAAAAAATTTATCACCTTCCATATACCAACAAATGCCCTGAAGATGATCTAATTAATAGATCGAAACACAGCAGCGTCGGCAAATAAACTCACCACTTAACCCATTAAAACCTGTGTTTTTTCATTTTTCTTAATATACTACATACATACATACATACATATATATAAAATATATATATATATATATATATAATATATATATATATATATATGTATGTAAAAATGGAATTGGAATTGAATACGACTATGAGGAAGAATGAATAAAGAAAAGAAAGTACAGAATGGATAATAAAAGATGAATTTAATATCACTTACATATGTGTTTCGGTCAGTTTATCTGTGTACACGATTCAAACTATTATTATTATTAAATGAAATGAAATAATAATAGAAAAATGTAAAAATATTCCGTACACATTCATTCAAATAAAATTTCACTCTGATGAAGGTCGAATTTTCTCTGTGTACGGAATATCTTTACATTTTTCTATTATTATTATTATTTCATTTGTTTATTTAATAATAATAATAGTTTGAATCGTGTACACATAGATAAACTGACCGAAACACATGTGTAAGTGATATTGATTAAATTCATCTTTTATTATCCATTCTGTACTTTCTTTTCTTTATTCATTCTTCCTCATATGTATATATATATATAAGTGGAGATTAATCTTGTTATTGCATTCTATTTATAAGATATCAAAAACGTAAACTTTACCCTCAAGGGCAAACTTGTACTAAATATAGAATACACTAGTGTACATTTATTAGTGAAAATATGCGGAGCACTTGTCCTCATTTTCTTAAGGATTTTGTATCATTAGTCTTTCATATGTTGTCTCTTCTACTTGTTAACTGGCAAAAAGAACTGATTCTTTCATTTTCATGTTTAGAGACAGAGGTTATTTGTTGAATTTTAAGGGGACATCCGATACGATCAACAATTATGAAGTATTACATAAATTCACAAACACACATTATATATATATATATATATATATATATATATATATATTGTGTGTGTGTGTGTGTGTGTGTGGTGTGATATGTACTATTCTATTCTTACAACTATTTCTTTGATTTTCAGGAATCTATTTTACGAGGTGACATAATACAGCTATGACAACGTCTTCATTGCAGACATGACGAAATTAACGTAAAAATGTTCAAAATCTTAATCGTTTATTTCATTTTATTTTTAACATTATCTACTTTACAATCTTTGTTGGCAATTAAAAATTTATACCGAAGAATTACAAACATTTAGAACAATTTAGATACTTAGGCAGTAACATCTCCTCCACAGAAAACGACGTTAATGCACGCATAGGAAAGGCATACGCCGCTATAAATAGATTATCTATCATATGGAGGTCCAATCTCACAGACAAGCTAAATAGACAGTTCTTCCAGGCCGTTGTCGTGTCGGTACTGCTGTATGGCTGCACCACCTGGACCCTAACTAAGCGACTAGAGAATAAACTAGATGGGAGCTGCACAAGAATGCTGCTGGTGATCCTGAACAAGACGTGGAAACAGCACCCTACGAAAAAACAGCTGTACGACCACCTACCACATATCACCCAAACCATCGAGTAAGACGGACAAGACACGCGGGACACTGCTGGAGAAGCAAGGACGAACTCATAAGCGACGTCCTCCAATGGAAGCCAGCACATGGACAAGCCAGTGTGGGCCGACCAACAAAGACGTACATTGATCAGCTCTGTGCGGATGCAGGATGCTGCATAGAGGACCTCCCGAGAATGATGAGCGATAGGGACGGATGGAGAGAGATTGTCATGGATATCCGCGCTGAAAGCGCGACATGATGATGATGATGATAAAAAGATAAATTCACATAAATTAACTGTTAGTTGGTTGGTTGAATTTTACGACATGTCAACCCTTGCTGGGTTAGTTTATACCGTGAGACGTTTTTGTTTTATTCATTCTTGTTAGATATTTAACATTTTTTAAAACAATTTTTGTTGTTGGCATCCTTCCGTCTACGAGAGACGATGGAGTAGAGCCCAATTTTTTTGTGGAACTACATAGCCTGGGCGGGTTGATATGGAGTATGAGCTGTTGCACAAGCAGCAAATCTCTCTTCTCCACACTGCCACTGTGATAAAAAAGGTAACAAAACCAATGCTGTTTGGCAGTGGTGGTGTCGCAGGAGTTCCTGGGTAACACTGGATTTCAGCATCACATCACCTTATGGACTCTGGATTTGTTTTCGGGGTTAAATGTTGTGTTAATAACTAGCACAATAAAGATGAGGACAACAGTCCGTAAAAAATAGTGTACGGAGTATGACGGTATATGTCTTTCTAGTGGTTGAAGTTCCAATTCTGGAACTTGGAGGAGCGTAGAGTACCTCTTCATCACCATTACTCCGAGGTACACACTGACCCGGAATGGTAGTACATGTTAGGGTCCCATCTATAGGTTAAATAGAAACAAACGAATTTAAAAAATGCGTCTAAAAGAAAAAAGTTGAATACCCAACAAGAATGAATAAAACAAAACTTCTTTATGAACAAAATATCCCAACAAGGTTTGGCAGAATATTATTTGGATTATTCGGACTATTGTTACTAGTACAAAATAAAAATACACCCTTCGTGTGATGTAAAAATAGAAACTTATTGCCTGAGGGGTGGGAGTAAAAAATTCAATGTCAGCGAGTTTGTACCCTAAGTAAAATCATCAAATTCATTAAAGGATTAAAAAATAAAACAATTTGCAATGTAAACTTTAAATATGTATTAGAATAAAACAAACTATATATAGATATATAATACCAGTTATGTATTTATTCAAAACTTGTATTAAAAACAATGAGGACTGTCTAATGTTGCATGTATAAATTTTGAGTGTATTTATTCTATGTTATGACGATTTTGGGTAATGTGACGTAAGCAGTGACGTAATTTTTGTTACATACAAAAAACCGGAAGCGAATCTCCATTATTAATAGATATGTACAAAGTTTCGGCCGTTTGGATGGTTTATATGATAGGAGTTAAGTGGCCGTACAATTAACCTTTTGCTTCCAATATCTAATTGCCTTTACTATACGTATATTACCAGCGCTTTCTGTAGATGGGATATTATTACCTAGGTGTGCTAAATCGATGTCTTAAGTCAATGGAAGTCAGCAGATGGCAAAATATACCACTGATGGTCAAACCAAGAAATATAGAGGCTATACCTTTCCTATGCGTATATTGACATTCAAAGTCAGCTAGACTGTAGCAGTTGAGACCGGGAGTAGATCTCTGCCTCTAACAACAAAAAAATAAGCTGACCAATAAGAAAAAAGAAGACGGCAATAATGTAATCGCCCACGTTGTGTTGCAGGAAAACGACCACTGTACTATTTCAACTATTGATCTACCTCTTCAATTGACGGTCATCAAGAATCCTGATTGCATCGAGATATTAGGAACAGAGCCAATTCAATCTCGACAACAACGACAATCTTATACTTTGTTCTACCAAGGAGAATTTCCAGCTATTTGGGAAATTGAAACAGGATATCTATTCGGCCTAGAAATAACGTAGAGAGTAAAGGTGATATAAAAGTTTCTAGCAGGACCTGTGGATATACCACAGTATAGTATTTTAACTATTACACCCATTATATGTACTTGTACAAAATAAAAAACACCCTCCGGGCGATGTAAAATACATTTTTGAAACATATTGCCAGAAAGGAGTGGGAGTAAAAAATTCAATGTCAGTGAGTTTGTAACCTAAGTAAGTAAAATCATCAAATTCATTAAAGGATTAAAAAATAAGACAATTTGAAATGTAAACTTTAAATATGTATTGAAATAAAACAAACTATATATAGATATATAATACCAGTCATGTATTTATTAAAACTTGTTTTAAAAAACAATGAGGACTGTCTAATGTTGCATGTTCAAATTTTGAGTGTATTTATTGTATTATGACGATTTTGGGTAATGTGGCGTAAGCTGTGACGTAATTTTTGTTACAGACAAAAACCGGAAGCGAATCTCCATTATTAATGGATGAAGTTATTTTAAATTAAGGCCTCTCATATTAGTGAAATGGTTAGCAAGCTAGTCTCGTAGATCCATTACTACTGAATAGCTAGTTCTATACTCGCTGAATGTCCCATACTTGCGACATTGTGTCACATCCTACCTGCGGCAAACGGGTTGGGTAAATATCTCCTTTCATGATGAAAGATATGATTAGGTACACGCAAATACATAGCCAAATTTTCAAATCCTGTTCTTTTCGCAATGTTGGGGAGACCCATGCATATAATGTCATAATTGCGACATTTTGTCATATCCTACCCGTGGCGAACGGGTTGGATAAAACCCTACCTGTATTTAGTCACAACAGCCTAGACACCTCACTCTCTGCCACTGAACATATTAACAAGTCAATCCCTCGTAGGCCAGCCACGAATTCCAGATACGCAACAATCTTCAATAAAGCCAAAGCGAAGTATGAATAAGTTTTTAAAAATAGTGGAGTCCATCCCAATCTAAAATACAATAGCGACAAAAATAAGAAAAAAATGTTCCAGATATGATATAGTTCAAACTCCAGCTCATAGCAAGTAAGTCAAAAATAATGTCGGTGAAATGTTCCTCGTGTTTATTTAAAAGCACTTCGATAAATCAGATAACCTAGGCAAGCTGTTCAATAAAAAAAATAACCTGGAAATAAGCGTAATGGTTATCATTGTTGGAAATGAAATCAGCGACCTGAGTTCAAATCCTTGACGAGGCCCTTTATGTTTCACTTCGCGCTAATGATCTTGGGAAAGGTATTAATTCATCTGTTCTATCCCTCAGCTATGGGAATATATTAGTGAATGCTAGGTTCTCTAACCATAGTTAGAGAAATAGTCTAGAACGAAAACTGAATTCAGTCCCGTTCTGCTGCGCTTAAAGATTGAACTTGTGTCATATATTGCCTGTGGCAGAGGGTTGAATAAATACACACTGCTATCACGGGTTGAACACGGATTTAGGCGCCCTAAACTCGTACAAATATTTATACAACCTCAACGCCACCTATGGAGAGGACAGTGGCGACAACCAGCCGCCCCTATCCGACATTCCAAGTCATTCCTAAGTAGTCACCCAATTAAGTTATGAATAAGCTTATCGCTGCTTAACTTCAGTGATCTAACAGCAATCGGCTGTTTCAACGTGTCTTGACGGTAATGATATATATCAAACCAAAGTCTAAATAAATGTTCTCAACTTTTTTTTACCTATTTGTAGAATAATTATACTAGTTTCAATTACTGTCGAATTGGTAAGACAAAGCAGCAAGCAATCGTAACTTAATACGAACCTGGTTTGCTGCTAAGACTACTGCGAAATGCCAGGTTATTTATGAAACCTCATAACATCATAGAAACCAAGCAGCCAATCGGGACTCAAGGAATGGAATCACCCAAATGCATGAGTGGACTATTCTGGATTCCCATAAGTACCAATTGTCTTGGCACTGGTTCAGTTGGGCTTAGCTTGTTGCTCAAACCAACAGTACGCTAATTAAGTACAACACTATTGACCCCCTTTTAATCCTATTTTACAATGATGGACCCCCATAGCCATCCGTTGTTTAAAAATCCCATTGTATTTTTATAGTTAAATACATTTTACTTGCCTGGGCCCAAAAAAATGTTATATGGACCCCGGTTGAGAACCACTAGTCTAAATCAAAGATTATGAAGGAAATGATCAAATAGGTTTGATAGAATATTAATGAAGCCGTTTCCCGCCAGAAAATTGGTATAATCATAGATTAAGTTTTCAATAAAAAAAATAGGAGAATACCAATTTACTATCCAGTTACGTGTGAGGGGTGAAATATGACACTGGTAATTCCCCTGATATAAAATAGTAAATAGTAAAAACAATCTCAAACGTACACAGGGGATAAAATTAGCTGTAAGTCGTGCCTAGAGGGAAAACGGTATATTCTACAATTCAAAGAAAATAATAGGTTGCTAAATTAGGAATCGGATTTAATATCGAGATGCCGTCACCAGAATAAATACCTTTTATGCCATTTGCCCCCGGACTGCAAATACAAGGCTTATTATCTTTTCTGGTATTCTCAATATCTGAGTGAAGAGCCTATATTCAATGTATTTTTATAATATACACAAAACGCACAGAATCCTCCCGTCTGTCATACATCGACTGATGATCATGAATTTCTCCATGTGAAATTCTAAGTAACGGTAATATAAACTAGCAGGGCCTGTGTATATATCACAACATGAAACACTTAATTATTACAATGTTTGATATATTTACTCAATAGCTATTGCGAAATAGTTCAAATATGTAAAAAGTATAATAATCTTGATTTAACCTTTCTCTCATTCATTTTTTCTTTCTTTTCATCTTTTCATTATGTTCGATTAAAACAGATTAGCGTTATCATTTCCGCACACCCACTCCTCTTCCCTCCCCTCCTATTCTTTTATAATTTTTTTCCTTCTTGTTATATTTCTTATTATTATTTTACTGAAGTCATGATATTCATAAAAAATAAGAATTCGGCGGATAAGCAGCACCAGATAATCAGGGTTTAGATTTTTGCATTTCGTCTTGAGCGATTTGGACGGCATCATTTTTAACCGCAGAGTGTTCACAGTCAGAACTTGAGCCTCACAATCAGACATAGCTTAATATCACACTCAGGACACTATTTTTAAGGGGGTCTCAAACTTTGAGTATTCTAAGCTCTTCCGTCAGGGTTGTTTGTGTGTGTGTACCAATTATACTAAGTATAGTTTATATGGTCCCTGAAATTGGTCATACTAAATAATACTCAACGGAGCTTACAGTATCTCAGAACCCCTCGCACGCATTTTTAGGGATCCCTTCCTTTATGGATCCCTAAAAATGAATAATAGATACAGCCTTGCTATATACCTAGTTCCTAAAGTTTCCATCAATGAGCCTGTTAGAGAAATCTTTCCATTTACTCAACTTAGCTTAGTTTTCGCATAAAAACAGAAGTGTAGGGTTCTTGGTAAGAATCGAACTCAGCACCAATTGTGTGCTAGTCTCGGTGTCTAACCAAATAGACAACACGACTCGACCTGTCATAGAAATATCGTTACACTGTAATCAGAACGTGACTTTTACTTATTCAGTGCGATGCGACGAGACTACCTCAGTGGAGAATAAATACTCGTACTTCTAAGTCGAGATTTCTGAAAACGATATTGCTATATATCCAAGTCATTTCTTACTTTCACCTTCTAACTCTGATGTTTATGCCAGCCGTTTTTTTTTTTGCTTTTAAATAAACACTTTATTAATGTAACTATTTTTAACGCTACCTGTGACTGATCTGATTGAGAAGAGTGTTATTCTTTCTTAACTAGTCAGACTGATGAAAGCATATAGGTTGAGTTTATTAGGTCCATCATCCTTTCTCCTTCATATTTGCAATCAATCAATCAATCAGAAATAGCCAAGGGCAGAAAAATCAAAATCGATACTATTGATACAGCACCACATGGTTTATTATCTTCATTTATATCAATGAAGGTCATGGCTTGCCTAGTCAGTTCTTAAACTTTTTGGCTACTTTAAGTCGCTCACAATGACTCGCTCTTACCACTGCCAAGCAAAATACAAAAACGGAAAGTTAGCTCATTATATTTATTAAACTTAGCTTAGCTGTGGCACAAGGCGAGAAGTATGGAGCTCCCAATAAGAATCAAACTCACTAACAATGGTCTGCTAATCCAACTCAAAAACCATTAAACCCCCGGAGACTCACTTGAAATCTTAAGTAATAGTTCACGACTTAGACTATGTTACACCTTTAACTGTGCGACTTTCAAATTACACATGGTGTGAAGCAATGCATAACATGACAGTGCACCAACTACCACTATACTATCAACCTCAACAGGTACCTTCCACGGCTTATTATCTTCATTTGTATCAATGAAGGTCATGGCTTGCCTAGTGAGTTTATTAAACTTTTTGGCTACTTTAAGTCGCTCACATTACCACTGCCAAGCAAAGTACAAAAACGGAAAGTTAGCTCATTATAATTGAGCGGAAGGACTCAAATTACAATTATAATAGGACTTTATTGGAATAGAATAAGTTGTGAGGTGAACTTTGAAGTAAGTCAGACTAGGGTCTTTATCCTTGGTTAGGCAACCGGATGAGGAGAAGGAAAAATCTGAATTCAGACCTGTTAAACTTTGCTTAAAATTGACCTTATGACCCATCCTGCTTGTAGCAAAGGGATTAGTAAATACATATTTAGCCAAAGGATTTCGATCCTACCGTAGACAGCTGGCATCGGCTCTCACAAGTGTTGCTTGTTAATTTAACAGAAGGACATATTACAGTGATAATTGGATTTTATTTGAATAGAGTGAGTTTTGAGGTGCAGAGATAGTGAACTTCAAAATATCGCATCATACAGGTACAAATATTAAGAAAATTTGGTACATCTGGGGGGAGGGGATTATGAAAGCAAAGAGTTAATCTAATATTCAAATAATTCAACAAAAAATGAATCGGTTAATCCGAGGAGAACGTTAGTGCGTGTGTGTGGTTGGTTAGTTTGCCGGCATATCAACTCTTTTGGGTCATCTAATGCCGAATCAAGTCATTTGGATAAACAAACGATTCTGCTTACAGTAACCTCTGTTGCTTAAGTGGTCACTCAATCAAATATTAAACAGGCTCTATATGAATTGCAGCTTCTTTCAGGATTTGAACGCGCGTCGACGAGTTCATTTCCTACGATTCTAACCATCACACCACGCACCTCCAATTATATATATAGCTCAATTTCTTTGGCCATAGTTATTATCTCTGATAGCGTTTGCGATAAAATATATTTATCACTGTCTAAATATATTTTTTGCTAAAGGGTTGTATCTTTGTTAAATTTTCGATCTTTCTTTTTAAAAATCGATTTTTGGGACAAAGGTGATAATAATGATAATCAGAAAATTTTCAACACACTTTATCATTTGAATATACAGACGCCATGGTTGACCTCAAGTCACATTTTGATGGCGTTATCGACTTTATGAAAGATTCTTTTGAAGAGGATTTAGAGAAAAAAAAAAGGAATATCCTTTCATAATATTAACGTCAAAGCAATGAAGATGAAATCCAGAAAGACATTTTTAAGCAGGCATTTTCCTCTTGAAAGGAAAAGTCGGCTTTTTGAAGGTTTCTTCATGCAAGAATCGTTATCCTTTGGAAATAAAGGCTCTCTCTGTTTCCCCTATATATATATATATATATATATATATATATATTATATATATATATGTGTGTGTGTGTGTGTGTGTGTGTGTGCAATACAAGTTAAGATTCTGAATGTAGAAACATACACAAAATCTCAACTTGTATTACACGCGCGCACACACACTCACAGACACACATATATATATATATATATATATATATATATATATATATATATTATATATATATCTTATTATAATGGAGATTGTTTGCTTTTCTGTCTGTAACCGAAACTATATCACTACTCAAGTCACAATTCCCTTGTTATTTACGTCACATTCTTCATGATTTTATTTTTATCTAAACCTCAATTTCTAATAAAATTGTTTTACCTTATTAATACTGTTAATCATATCTCTACAATGAATAATATGCAATTGTATTTATATATACACTAAAATAGCAGTTTACAGTGTGAACAGGAAGGCTTATTTTGCATATTGAAAATTAAAAAATTGATTTTAATAAATATGTGCTTAGTGTTATTGATTTTTAATCGTATGGTTTTATCTAATGATTGATCAAAATCTCTTCAATAAATCTTAAAAAGAAATCGATTAACGAGAAGATAATAATTCTGATTTTATTCTTTACTTCCTATTTTAAACTAAGTTATTAAATTAGGAAAATTTAGTAATGAAAGACGAGAGTGATAGAAGTGTAAGTTTCAGTTGTTCTATTTTTCGATTATACACCCCTCTGTTTCAAATCATTTTATCTGCATTCTTATTTAGTTTCATTAGCCTTTCTAATTTAATATATTCTATTACATTAAAACTTAAATACTTGCACCCGGAGGGTGCATATATTTTCTAGTATTATATAATAATAATAATTAGTTAGTCAGGAATTTATAAAGATTTAATTTTCTAACACATTTTACATATATTTAGTTTATGTTTCATATGAGTACAGTAAAAAAAATTGTTCTTACCTTTTTTTTAAATGCTTGGCCATATATATACATACATATATATATATATATATGTGTGTGTGTGTGTGTGTCGTTGTACTTTGACTTAAGAGTTAATTCGTTCCGCATATAACCCAATTTCCTCGTATATCAAAATCAATTCTCCCATTGAAATAAACTGAAAGGTCATTAATCCGTCTAGCCCCCCCCCCAAAAAAAACAAAAAAAACCACGACACATTTCTTTTAAACTTTACTCCAAGAGACCGTAGCCAAACATATCCTACCGTTTTGGAATTAAATCGATTCCGCAAGCAAATAAAAACATTCCAATGGAGAGCAGCTTAATTACCGCCCGACAGAGCAGCTTTTAAGTTTGTTATACACAAATAAAAGTTATATTATTCTTACTTGTTTCAAAGAACGGGATAAATATTTTGATGTAAACTCAAAGAAAAACCCGGTTAATTTTGCATTTTAATTAGCACATTTTACATGTTTTAAGATTACGGTTTGAAATTGAATTTTTACCCACAAAATAATCTTTGATCATATAAAAGAGAAAAAAAAAGAATAAAAGAGAGAGAGAAGAAATTTTGCCTCTGAATAACAACTAATTTGAAGTATAGATCCCAAAACTGTTTTTGTTACGGCAACACTAGCTAACCTGACTTCTTTGTGTTACTGATTTTTTTCCCCTGTATATGGCAATTCTTTAGATGACTTTGAACTTTAAAGCTGGAATATAGGCTTTACAATGTTCTTCGGGGAGATTAGTCCGTGTAGAGAGAGAAAGAGAGAGAGAAAGAGAGAGAGAGAAAGAGAGAGAGAGAGAGAGAGAAAGAGAGAGAGAGAGAAAGAGAAAGAGAGAGAGAGAAAGAGAGAGAGAGAGAGAGAAAGAGAGAGAGAGAAGACATTTATTCTTATATTGGCATCACAGATCTTACTGCTACTATTGAAGAAACTCATCTGACAATAACCGTTATTTAATAGGACAAATCTCTCTCTCTCTGTCATTATATATATATATATATATATATTATTATAATGGAGATTGTGTGTTTATCTGTCTGTAACCGAAACTATATTCCTACTCAAGTCACAATTCTCTTAGTTATTGACATCACATTCTCCAGGATTTTATTTTTATCTAAACCTCAATTATTAATAAAATTGTCTTACATTATTAATACTGTTAACTATGTCTACATACTGATAACATGCAATTATATTTATATATACAACAAAATAGCGGTTTACAGTGTAAACCGGAAAGCTAATTTGCATATTAATATTAAAAATGTGATTTTAATAAATATGTGCTTAGTATTATTGATTTCTAACTGTTTGGTTTTATTTTAATGAATATAAGCAAAAATCTCTTCAATGAATCTTAAATGAAATCCATTAAGAAGATAAAATAACTGTCATTTTATTCTTTACTTCCTCTTATAACTAAATACTTAAATTAGAAAAAATAACAATGAAAGACGAGAGTGATGGAAGAGTAAGTTTCAGTTGTTCCATTTTTTTTATTATACTCCCTCTGTTTCAAATCTTTTATTATACTCCCTCTGTTTCAAATCTTTTTTTCTGTATTCTTATTTAGTTTCATAATTTCTAATTTAATACAATATTTTATTACATTAAAACTTAAATACTTGCACCCGGAGGGTGCATATATTTGCTAGTTATTATAATGGAGATTGTGGGTTTGTCTATATGTAACCGAAACTATATTACTATACAAGTCACAATTCCCTTTGTTATTTACATCACATTCGCCATGATTTTATTTTTTTATTTAAACCTCAATTATTAGTAAAATTGCTTTACGTCATTAAGACTGTTAACAATATCTATACACTAATAACATGCAATTGTATTCATATATACAACAAAATAGAGGTTCACAGTGTGAATAGGAAGGCTAATTTGCATATTGATCTTAAAAATTTGATTTTAATAAATATATGCTTAGTATTATTGATTTCTAAATGTTTGGTTTTATCTTATTGAATATGAGCAAAAATCTCGGGGATAAATCTTAAAAGAAATCCATTAACAAGAAGAAATAACTGTAATATTATTCTTTACTTCCTATTTTAACTAAATAGTTGAATTAGGAAAATTTACCAATGAAAGACGGGAGTAATGGAAAATGATGGAAGAGTTAGTTTAAAAGTTGTTCTATTTTCCGATTATACCCCCTCTGTTCCAAATATTTTTACCTGAATTCTTATTCAGTTTCATTAGCCTTTCTAATTTAACATGATATTTTATCATATTAAAACTTAAATACTTGCACCCGGAGGGTGCATATATTTGCTAGTATATATAAAGGGCAGTTGAGAATCTCACGTGGTGTAATGGTTAGCAAGTTATCCACATCTAAGCTTAGTAAATAACTATAAAGGGCAGTTGGTGTGTATGTACGTATGTATATCCTGATGAAACTATGAAAATAAAACAATTAACGACTATACATTATATATATATATATATATATATATATATTGGTGCGGTACCAAGTTTCTTGGTACAAGGTGATTCTAGTCTGGTCCTAATTCTCTACCAGTAGTTTGTTGTAGAGTTCAGGTTCCGTATGAGAGCTCAATGTTTAATTATTGTAAAAAGAGCAAAGTTATTTGGGAATAAAAAGGCGAGGCCGGGGAAATGTATGAATATAAGATGAGTTTGGCCATGTGCCTGTATATATAAAAGATATCAGTGGTCTGAAGAAGCTCGTGGGCATACCCACGAGTGGAAATGGTCCATAACCACGATACCCATGTATTTAAGGCCTTTTTATTCACAAATATATATCACCAGTTCTTTTTTGTGCAAAAAATATGAAGATTTGATTTATGTTCGAAGATATTTAAAAATCAAAATGTACATAGAAATAGTAATTAAATTCTACTTAAAATGTCCAGCATTTATAAATCTCAAGAGTAAATCAATAGACCAGATATGTTTTAACCCAGGCGACGTTGGGTAGCCGCTTCCAGTACTGATTAAAACAGATGTAACATTCACTGACAAAGGGAGATTTTGTCTTTCGAAGGAAATGTACTAGTAAAAACTTAGGGGCCAAACATAATAGATTATTTCATGTCACTTGTTCATTGTCGATTCTTGGTTCAAGTGCTCAAATCTGTGAATATGACAAATTGTATATTGAAAACTAGTAAAAGTACCCGTCTACCCCTGGTGGTAGACCAACACAGCCCCGACTACCGGGTAAGATGTGTACAGGTTCAATCCCGGTTGTTATCTATAATAATAAATGCGAATCTAATGCAATCATGGATGACAATATTTTTCAAAGTCCCACCCCCCCAAAAAAAAAATTCATCATATGCACCGAAAATATATCTATATTAATGCACATCACTGCAAATGAATTAAGTGAGTAATAAAAGTAAAGTCGTCGGGGTAGCCTAAAGTCGGTATCAGCCAGACAGCGAGGGAGTCTATCCCATTTTCACTTGCGCTAGACCAATGAGATTGTTTCGGTTTCTGAGATGGAGCGCCACACCTACCATTAGCTCCTCATTTTATCACACAGATCCTAATACTAAATAAATAAATACATAAATAAAGGAAATACACAATTAGCATTTATCCGTCTACATATGTGAAATGATGCTTGATGATTAGTATTATAAAGATTTTTCGGACTATTGTCCTCATTTTCATTGCTATATACACTACGTTTCGACCGATGTGCCCTCTAGTCTTCTTAATGGAATAAGAACAATCTACCCAATTTATTAAATGAAGGGTTCGGCGCGCGAAGTTCCGGGAAGGCTTCCGATTACGACAAGAAGGCTCCCGTGTTCGACAAGAAACATCTGAAGAAGTCCGGAGAGTATATCGTTCAAAACGTTGTGTATATAACAATGAAAAATGGACAACAGTCCGAAAAATCTAAATAATACAAATTAACATTCAAGAGTTATCTCTCTTGATATATTATAATGATCGGAGTGAGCGCGACTTGCACAAACTCGTCTTAGCTCTATTAACAAGTTGCAGATTAAATTGGAATTATGTTATTCTTATTGAAGTCAGTTAGCCTACTGTTGGTTTTAATAACATCAGCTAAACAGAATTAAAGCAGTGTCCAATACAGCTGGTATAAATAGGAATGAAGAATGATCCATTCATGAATCAAGGTGATTTGGGTCATTTCATTCCTTGAGTTCTGATTGGCTGTCTGACTGGTTGATTTGCATGACACTGTGGAGTCTTATATATACTTGGTCACTTGGCAGTGGACTTTGTGTCATTTCAAGTTTGTATTCAGTTACAATCGCATGCCACCTTGTCTTCCCAGTTCGACGGTAATTGGAACTTATTCTACAATTCTTTAAAACAGAGCAGCATAACTATTGTGCTAACACAAACCTTGCTACGAGGTGCCATTTTCAATATGATATCTATAACAATGAAGGATACATTACATTTCTTACTAAAAAATTGCTGTTAAACCAAAGTTATTTGAAACGAGGTTAGTTTCGTGAAAACACTATGATGATCATCAGCAGCATGTCCTGCTAACAGCATGGATATCCATAAAAATCTCTCACCAACCATCCTTATCTGTTATCGCCCTCGAGAGATCCTCTGTGCAGCATCCAGAATCCACAGAGAGATAATTGATGGAGGTCCTTGCTGGGTAGCTTATACTGGCGTGCCCGTATGCAGGTTTCCACTGGGGAACGTCACTTACGAGTTCGTTTTTGCTCTTCCAGCAGTTACCAGCAAATCTTGTTTGTCTTACTTGGATGGTTTGTGTGGTGTGGAGGGGGGGGCGAGTGACCGTGTAGCTGCTATATTTTGGGGTGTTTTTTCCACGATTTGTTTAAGACCCCATGCAGCATTCTTGTGCATCTCCTATTTAGTTTGTTCTCTAAACACTTTGTTAGTGTCCAGGTGGTGCAGCCGTATAGTAGTACCATACAGGTTTCGATACTTGTCCTCGCCAACTCAACGCATGAGAACTACAGCTTGGGTAATCTGATCTGTGCGGCAAAGCATCCGGGAGTTAAACGTAGGTGTAGTTTCACCTCAGCAAAAACTCTCCCTGTTCTAGTGATAGTGAAAAGGGGATAGACTCCCTGGCTGTTAAGCTTATACTGACAATAGGCCACGCCACCGACTTTTCTATTAAAAGAAAGTAATCATGTCTGAATTTAATCAGCGACAACTGATGCAAAAAAAAAAAAAAAAAAGGAAAAAAAAGAAAATTGATACGAAGATATCACAATTCTATAAGAAATTTCGGTTATTCCCAAGTGGAGTAACACGAGTAACCCAGAAAAAAACAGAACCCAAATTATTTATTTATTTTCCCATTAAACTAACCCTAAACCCCAACTCTTGTTGGACTTGAACTTAAAAAAAAATTAACAGTTTTATTACAAAATGTGTGGGGTCTGTTTTTTCTGGATCACCCTGTAATATTATGTTACTCAACTAGAGGGATTAGGTTTAAGGTTAGGGGTTAGGGTTGGGGTTGGGGTTTAGGGTTAGTTTAATGGGAAAATAAATAATTTGGGTTCTGTTTTTTCTGGGTTACCCTGTAATATCATGTTACTCAACTAGGAAATAACCGAAATTTCTATTTTAATAAAACCTATTCGCTTCTTGTAAGTGACGCTAAGAATATTAAATGAGAATACTACGGCTACTTAGAACACCATGGCTACTACTGCTACAAACTTCAATGGCTG
>CM042149.1:81222536-81227536 GCA_023376005.1 Doryteuthis pealeii
TATCTATCCATATATATATATATTATATATATATATATATATATATATACTTTGTTTCTCTGTATCTATCTATTTTTTCGGCATCTATCTATCTATCGATATCAACCTATCTATCTATTATTCTATCTATTTCTTAGTTAGTTCAGATCTATCGATTATTCTATCTATTTCATGGTCAGTTTAGGTCTATCTATCTATTTATCTATCTATTAGTCAGTTGAGATCAATATATCGATATCTTGGTCAGTACTGATCTTCGCTATAAAACAATCCATGGGTTGACACACCGTAAAATCCAACCAACCAGCCAACCGACAAACCAACCAAAGCATGCACATTGAACTGATAGGAGACATTGAACATGATAAATAGTTTATTTCTTTTCGGGAAATGTAGACCATGTATGCATTCATCCAACCCCTCCACACGAGCAGGATGCGGCACAAGGTCAATTTTTCAGCGGAATTTAACAGGGTTGATTTTCAGAGTTTTCCTCTTTTCAGACAGTTTGTCATACAACGATTAAACAACCAAGTCTGACCTACTATTTATCCATAACTAGATTTATACCATAGTGCTATGCGAAATGCAAACAACCTCGTCCAGGATTTGAACTCTGGACTCTGTGTCCATTTCCTAGGAAGATAACCATTACACAACGAACTCACCTTAAAAATTAAAGAAAAGTAGAACATAATCGAAAAAGAGTCTTTAGCAATAATCTTATTATAATGGAGATTGTGTGTTTTTCTGTCTGTAACCGAAAATCACTACGTAAGTCACAATTCCCTTAGTAAGTGACGTCACATTCACCATGAATTTATCCTTATTTTAACCTCAATTATTGATAAAATTGTTTTACATTATTTATACTGTTAACCATATCTACATGATATTTACCGCGTACCCCACTTGTACGGGTCAGGCACAAAGTCCCTATTAACGTAGGACCACCCACAAGCCGAAGCTCATGGAGTGGCAGGTGAAAAATTGCGTCGATCCGTCGGCATTCCCCCTCAAGGGGGCGCCTCAGGCATGGGCAATAAACCCAGCCCTGCCCTTTAAATCGAGGGGGCAGGTGTTGCCTGGGGGATGGCCCCTGGGATCGACGCCGTTAATTATAGCAATGGTCCAGAGGCCGAAGCCACTGTTGACCATATCTACATACTAATAACATGCAATTGTATTTATATATACAACAAAATAGCGGTTTACAGTGTGAACGGGAAGGCTAATTTGCATATTGATATTAGAAATGTAATTTTAATAAATATGTGCTTAGCATTATTGGTTTCTAACTGTTTGATTTTATTTTAATTGAAGAGATTTTTGCTTATATTCATTAATCTTAAATGAAATCCATTAACAAGAAAAGATAAGTGTCATTTTATTCTTTACTTCGTATTTTAACTAAATACTTAAATTAGAAAACATAACAATGAAAGACAGAGTGATGGAAGAATAAATTTCAGTCGTTCTATTTTTCGATTATACCCTCCTCTGTTTCAAATCTTTTTATCTGTATTCTTATTTAGTTTCATTAGCGTTTCTAATTTAATACGATATTTCATTACATTAAAACTTAAATACTTGCACCAGGAGGGTGCATATATTTGCTAGTAATAATAATAATAATAATAATAATAACAAGCGGTACACTATGTTTCTGCTAGACGTAACTAATCGAACAAGATTTAAATTTCTAAACAGCAACGAAAAATTATATAATTATTTGTTTTATCAAGATAATTATTCAATTTAATAAATAAATAAAGATACTAATTAGTGTTACAGATTATTCTTCAAGATGTAATATAATTACATAACATTATTGCTTAATGTAGCATCCTGGTATAATATTGATACGGGACATTTACCCCCAAAACACCGGCGAAAGTTAACACCGCCTATTGTATGATTGTTATGATAAATATTAGTATTACTGCCGCCATCTTGTGGTTTACCCGTGTTGTTATTGGGTGAACCATAAGAGTTAATCTGTAGCAATCTTTAAGACGAATGGAAGATGTTACAGTTAATATGAACAAACTTGGAAAAACCGAAAACAAGTATATTTAAATCAATAAATTTCTTCAATGCTACTCATTTATATGCTACGTATATTTCTCAAGCAAACTCCGTGAAGTTTTTCGCGGGACAATATTAATTAGTTTGATATGGTTGGTTGGATTTTACGGCATGTCAACCCTTGTTGGGTTATTTTATGCCTAAAGAAATTTTGTTCTAAACTAAACTTTTTAAAACTCATTTTTTAAACATTTTTTTAAAGTCAAAGATAGTAACCTAACAGGTACTACCACTGTGTGTGTGTGTGTGTGTGTGTGTGTGTTATGATTAGTTTGTTTGTTTGTTTGTTTTGTGGCATATCAACCACGGTGGGTCATTTGATGCCGGCAAAGTTTTGAAAGATTCATAGCGATAGTTTGGAAGAAAAAAATTTTAAACTCAATTATTTTTGTAAAAATTTTTTCCATTTAACCCATAGATGGGACTCTAACAGGTACTACCACACCGGGTCAGAGTTGACCTGGGAGTAATGGAAATTACGGGGTACTCCACACTCTCAGGAGTTTCAGAATTGTAACTTCACCATTAAATGCAGTTTTACGTCAAACCCAGGACACCAAAACCCTCAACCACCGCTTTCTAGTACACATGATAAAAAGGATTAGGGCAATAGGGTTGGGACAATCATATAGGTGCTAGGGCTTGATGTAACCAGTCAATTGGTCGGAGGGGGCCTTTTTGCCTGCACGTCTAGCCTAAGAAACGGTCAAAGTGGAGTATTCAATGTCCAGCCACCAGCGATCCGTCCTTAAGCATCGCAGGTCACCACCCACGGCCAACAGGTGGCCCCAGTGGGTGAATTTTATCCCTCTGCAAAATTTCAGTCGGTGTATTTTTCTGCTCCATTCGACGGGGCAGAATTTTAACTGATTTGATGATATTATGAAATAATATCAAAATATAATTTGTCAATATCTTTTTTGCCAACAAAGTATTTTAATTGACAAGAAACACTTTAAATTTTTAGAAAGTAAAATTAGTGGAAGGAATTTTTATTTTCGCCATGTCTGTGATACAATTGTTGACACACGGTTTTATATATAATATATATATATATATATATATATATATACATCCCCGACTATTCCTTCTCCTGCTATGGGTAAATAGTAGGGCAGAATTGGATCTTTAACTTTACGCATTCAGTCAAGGAGAAGGAAAACTGAGTTCAAACTTGTTAAACTCCAGTTTAGAAATTTACGATTTGTCACATCTACACATGAGAGGGGTTGGTATATATATATATATATATATATATAAATATATAAATACACACACACACACACATATATATATAATATATATATATACATTAAATACATATATATATATATAATATATATTACATACAAATACACACAACACACACAATATATAATATAATAATATATATATATATACAAATACACACACACACACAATATATATAATATATATATCATACAAATACACACACATATATATATAATATATATATACATACATACACACACACCACACATAATATATATACATACAATACACACACATATATTATATATACATACAAATACACACACACAATATATAATATATATACAAATACACACACACACATTATATATATATATATACAAATACACACATATATACACACACATACACATATATATATACACATATATATATATATATATATATATATATATATAGCACTATTTGAAATGCAAATAGCCTCGTCCAGGATTTGAACTCTAGTTTACTTTGACCATTTCCTACAATAATATTCGTTACACGAGAGGTGCCTCCATGTCTTAAATATACTTCCTTATTCTTTTTAGGCAATTTGAATTTCCTTTTGGGAATATAGAAGCAAGAATACCGGTACTAATTATCGATTTTGTAAAATAGAAAATAAAGGAGGTTACTAGCAAAGTTAATACATTTATTCCTTCTTTCATTAATATATTCACCATGTATTAATGAAATCGATTAGTCATCCCTTTCGTCTATTTCTTTTTGATAACCTCCTTCCTTCCCGTCATTCTAATTATCGGTTATCTCCCTTGATTCTTTTTTTACAAATTATCCAATAATTTTTCTCCTCTTTTACTCTTTATCTTTCTGCAACCACAATGTATACTGTTATACTGAAGTTTGTGCGTGTGTGTGTTTGTGTGTGTATGTGTGTATTTGGGCAGCATTCTTTCATTTATACATGTAGAATTAAACCAGAGGCACATCTCCTGTTTAACAATTTTATTTTTGATCTTTTCTAATTTTCTGGCAAACTTTTTAAAGTTTGGGTGGAAACTGGTGGATAAGTCCACCAAAGTTCAGTTCCCAAACCATCCTTAAACAAAATTAATTTCAATACAGTACACACATTCTAAAATGCCTATAACACCTTTCTCACCAATTCTTCTCCTTCCAGCTTCCACATTAATATAATTTAAAAAAACAAAACAAAACAAAAAAAAAAAAAAACTGGAATACATCACCCCTGATGATGGCACTTCGAAGCGCCGAAAGTACTCGGGAACTGAACTTTGGTGGACTTATCCACCAATTCCACCCAAACATTAAAAAGTTGGCCAGAAAATTAGAAAAGATCAAAAATAAAATTGTTAAATAGATGTGCCTTTTGTTATATATATATATATATATATATATATATATATATATATATATATATATAATAGTCAATTGAAATGTCTTAGAAAGATGATTTTTGCAAGGGTATTAACAAGACTCACCTAACAAGAATGAAAGAAAGAAAGAACACGTCTTCGGCAGAAAATAACCCAACCGTAAAATCCAACCAACCAACCAACACACATTCATATTGAATGCAGCAATCATGAATTGTTTACTTCAATGTAGTGGACTATTTTGTGAGATGGGAAAAAATATCAAAGCTTGTTCAATATTTA
>CM042149.1:81232536-81240559 GCA_023376005.1 Doryteuthis pealeii
AAGAGTAAGATGGTTAAATCAAGATTATTCTACTTTTTTCATATTGAACAATTAAACAATAGCTCTTATGTAAGTAAAAGTAAAGTCATCGGGGTGGCCTAGAGTCGGTATCAGCCAGACAGCGAGCGAGTCTATCCCCTTTTCACTAGCACTAGACCAAAGAGATTGTTTTTGCGTCTGAGGTGCAGCGGTATACCTATCATCAGCTCCTTGCTTTACCGCACAAATCCCTGTGCTACTCATACGCTGTTGGCGAGGGCCGGAATCTAACCAGGAACCTCGAGATTCCCAGCCGGACACTCTACCGACTGAGCTAAGCCGGCCTATCATCATACTGTGGTGTATCCACAGGTCCCGCTAGTTAAACTTATTTATTTTAAAATATTAAATAAATATTAATCTGATCTATGCAAAGTATTAAGTTAAAGGGAGGAGGGGGGAAACTGAAGTTGGCATAGGAAGCCACACAGAACTCGTATTAGGTTTTAGGGAGCCACAGCCCCCCACCCCCAAAAAGGTTGAGAAACACTGATCTAGAAGATATGAGATCATAGCTAAAAGAAAAAAGAAAAATAAGCAGCTATTTAAAATTATCTGAACGAAACCCTGTAAGTTATAGTTAGACATAAACAGATAAAATCCGTGAGCTCCAAAGAAAAGAAAATACAAGCAGCTTCAATGTCAGTCTTTTCCCGGCGTAAAAGGATCGCCACTGATTAAATGTGAATTCAAATTTCCGTATAGTAGACACATAAATGAAAAAAACAGTTCGTGATGATTCTGACGCTTATTGCAGCTAAAAACCCGAATGAAATAGATTGAAAATAACAAGTGAGTAGAAATACAGAAAACCAGGCAGACGCACATGGTTGATATATGATAGCAATGACGGAAGAATGTAGAGAAGAAAGGAAAGAAAGAAACAAACAAAAAATATGTTAAAGGCTGAAGAAGAAGAAGAAGAAGAAGAAGAAGAAGAAGAAGATTTATAGTCGCTTTCTTTATCGTATGTTTTCTCAGACCTTACAAACCTTTGTTTGAAAATCGTTAGTTTTACTGGTTGTTGGTAGCGAACACTTGTTCTTTATTTCATCTCGGAATGTGATTGATAGACTGTCGTAGTTAGGTGGATGCCAAAGAAAGAGATAAGAGAAAGAGATGCTTATAGATGCGTATAGTAATATATGAAGAATAAACAAACACACTAAACTAAATCTAATGGTGAGGTTCCAGTTCTGGAAATCTGGAAAGCATGTAGTAGAAGGTGGTGGCTAAGGGTCAGTTTCCAGTGGGAAGGGGGACATTGAAGGTCTCAGTCTCCTAGGTATGACGTTAAACTGAATCTAATGGTGAGGTTCCGGTTCTGGAAATTGGGGGGTGTGGAGTGCCCCTTTATTACCTTTACTTACAGGTCTACTCTGACGCAGAGTGGTCGAACCTATTAAAGTCTCATCTAAGGGTAAAATTGTCACGTTTAAAAATTATTCGCATTTAATAGAACCGTGTACAAAAAAAACCTCAATAAACTACACACACTTGTGCAAATATGAACGCGATTCCCCAAAATACCCTTAGACGGGTTGACATGGAATTAAACTCGTAATTCAACCACTGTATATCGAATATATATATTAGTCAGATCTTAGCCCTGAAGAACACTAAGCGAAACTTTTAGTAGGTATATCTGACTCATTAGGTTTATCTTTATTATTTGCTCTACTTAAGTATTGAGCACTCTTTACTTATTAGCTTTAGTGTATTCTGGCGGTTTTTATATGAATATATATTTTCATATATATATATATATTATATATATATATATATATATATGAATTGTTTTTTTCTTTTGGCCAAGTATTATAGTAACAACCAATTATTTTCGGTTGGTACGACTATCTTGGTCTTTTCTTTTTTTTTTTCAATTTTTTTTTCCTCCCCAAGTGATGTTTGGTAGTATATTTTTACAATCAAACTATTTGCCAGGTCTTTTTTTATCGCAAGGGTTTGCCAACAAGTTTGGTATATATATATATATAGGAAAAAGAGCACTGAATTTAAACCTGTCCAATTCCGCTTAAGAAATTGACCTCGTGTCACATCCTACTCGTGCACAGGGGTTGGTAAATATTTATACACAAGATCATTGAGTACTTCCCCCGAAACCCCAGACCGAGGGATCCACGCCTACTAGCATACTCCGGTATGTTTCATATACTTTTTATGAATACTACTTTATGAAAATTGACATGTAGTAGAGAGGAGGGCCGTAGCATAGATTGGGGGCGGGGTGTCATTAATTCAGAGGGTGGGTCTTGAACCCTAGCACAGGCACTACATATACAGACCAATTGGTGCATAAATTCCATTATAAACGATATGCCAACCGTAGTAAAACAAAACAAGTGAAGTCGTCGGGGTGGCCTAAAGTCGGTATCTGCTCGACAGTAAAGGAGTATATCCTCTTTTAATTATCACTAGACCAAGGAGATTGTTTTTTAGCGTCTGAATGGGGCGCCACACCTACCACCAGCGCCTTAATTTATTGCAAAGATCTCTGTACTACTCATACGCTGAGTTGGCGTCGGCCGGTATCGAACCAGGCACCTTGTGGTTCCTTCTTCTAAGACCTTATGTAAGCACTGTACTCCGGTCAACATCCGCATCGTACATCAGGTTTCTGCAATTTTATTTTCTGTTTGTATAAGTCATTTTGTTATTTAATTTTATTTTTGATTTTAATAGAAGTAACGATTTTTCTTACATATTGCATCTACCAAGAGAGAGAGATAGAGAGAGAGAGAGAGAAAGAGAGAGTCCAATAAAAACTAAGAAAACTTAATTAGCCGTTGAGCTGAAGGTCAATGAGTATTTTATAATAAAAATGGCGTATCATCGAAACAACAGGAAAATAAAACAGAATAAAATAATGAGTATTTGCTAATTATAACTATGAATAAACGTCTAAGTAATTTGATCAATAAACACTATTCGTTTATTTGGCGATCTGTACATCATTATGTTAAAAACGACCAATATCCTGTTATTGATCTCTTGAAAATTACTTATTCGGAATATGCTCACTTTTAATAGTAATCACAAGAGTATCAATCTACCTTAGTCTGTTCATATCTATCTATCTATCCATCCATCTACCTTACTCTGTTCCCATCTATCTACCTTACTCTGTTCCCATCTATCTATACCAGATCTATCAATCCATGTATCTCTCTCTCACACACACACATATATATATATATATATATATATATATATATATATGTGTGTGTGTGTGTGTTTGATCTATCTATCCTTAATCCATCTATTAATGTCTTTTTAATCTATTTATCAGTCTGTCTATCTTTCCATCTATTCATGAAAAATATTTGGGATTATGTTGACTCTAACGAGTGAAAAACGTATGGTCTAAGAACGTTCGACTTACAGTCATATCGTTTTTACGAAAGGACTACTGCGAAGCCTTATATACGAAAAGAAACAAATTTTACTAATGGTCTTAGTATCCTGGACATGACGTTAATCTGCATCTAATGGCGAAGTTCCCATTCTGGAGCTCTAGTGAGTGTGGAGTACTCCTTTTATCCCAGAATCTGACCCAGAGTGGTAGTACCTGTTAAGGTCTTATCTATGGGTTAAATAGATAAAATGTTTTTAAAAATGTGTTTAAAGATGAGTTAGAAATGAATGACCAACTAGAATGAATAAAAGACTTCGGCATAAAATAGCCCTACTTTTGACGTGCCCTAAATCCAACCCAACAACCCAAATGTGAAATGCCAAATTTCTTTATCAGGATTATAAAAAGAAAACTGACTTCGACTTCCGAATAGTTGTATAATGTATTAGTGAGAATCATTGTGGTTTATTCTTCACCTTTTCATTCATTAACAACTGGATTTGTAAAGGAAGGAAATGAACTTAGTAATTTGGTATTTTCTCAGTTGCCCTTGTAGGAAAAATTCACCGGAAGTTTTGAATATAGTTCTTGCAATAAACACATTAAAAAAAAAAAACAAAAAAAACGTAGAAGGTCGTTAGATTTGTACTGAATGATATTTTGTACAATGTTAACTTTGATTGGTGCATATTTTATTTTTTTTTTTTTTTAGGTCGTTAATTCTTTTTTTAAATTTAAATTATTCGCATCGTGTTTATTTTCTATGGTGTAAGGTTCAAGGCTATAATAATGCTATAACTTGTTGAAACGAACAAACTCCGTCAATGGTGTTAAACATAACATGGACTTTAATACAGGCACATGGAATAACATATAACATGGAATACAAGATACATAGTATAGAAATACAACTAAGATATAATGAAAGGACACATTCATGAATGGAAATACACTATTTAGGTATAAAAGAGATGCCTAAATGTACATATAAAATATAGAAGGAGTTATGGATAGTACATAAGATTGAAGTTACTTACTGACTTAGTCCGTACGTGGGGATTAGAGGCCCCCACGAGGGTGGGGTGTAGACACAAATGTCTAACCCATGTTGTTCAGCCCGAGAAGAAGGAGAAAAGAGAAAGAGAGAGTGTGTTTGAATCAGGCGCTTAAATACAACAGACCCCTAGTGGTCAAAACGGGGAACCCAGGGGGAAGATAACTCTTCCCGATCCAAAGGAAGACAATCCCCAACAATGGGATCAAGGATTTGGTTTTAATGAAGTGGTTGTCATTTTATGCATATGTAAATAGAAGAATGAAGTATTCACCGGAAGATTTGAATATAGTTCTTGTACAAAACTTAATAAAAAAATACGTTGAAAGTCAGATTGGATCAGAATGGTACGAGGGTGGGTTACAAAGTAATGCCATTTTGTTTAGGACAGATATAATAACCGACACGAGAACATCTATCATTCATTAAAATAAAATCTGGTTCTCTGTGTATCACATCCATACTTCTCCACATTGTCATAGTTTCTCAATAGAAATGTTCCACCTTCGATGAGAGCATGTATCCATGCCCGGTAAGATTTTGTTGACTTTCTTTGAGCCACTTCTTCAGTAAGATTTCACTTCCTCGTCTCTGGAATAATGTTTGCTTCTCAAACCCTCTTTCATAGGGCCGAAGGCAAACACTACTCCAGTGACGAGGAAGTGAAATCTGTAGTGAAGAAGTGGCTCAAAGAACTATCAACAATTTTTTTACGGGAAAAGGATACATGCTCTCATTCGAAGGTGGAACATTGTCACAGTTTCCCTCAATAGCAATGTGGAGAAGTAGGGATGGGATTCACAGAGAGGACCAGGTTTATGATACATGTTATTGTGTTGGTTATTATACCTGTCCTAAACAAAATGGCATTTCTTTTTAAATAACCTATGTGGAGAATTAGAGATGTTATCCATAGAGGACCAGCTCCATTTTGATGTATAATACATGTTCCTGTGTTGGTTAGTATACCTGTCCTAAACAAAATGGCATTATGTTTTTACTCACTCTCGTATTTTGTTCTTTGGCTGATGTATATATTTTTACAGAATCGTTAATTATTATTATTATTACTAGCAAATATATGCACCCTCCGGGTGCAAGTATTTAAGTTTTAATGTAATAAAATATTGTATTAAATTAGAAAGGCTAATGAAACTAAATAAGAACACAGATAAAAAGATTTGAAACAGAGGGAGTATAATAAAAGATTTGAAACAGAGGGAGTATAATAAAAAATGGAACAACTGAAACTTACTCTTCCATCACTCTCTTCTTTCATTGTTATTTTTTCTAATTTAAGTATTTAGTTAAAAGAGGAAGTAAAGAATAAAAATGACAGTTATCTTTTCTTGTTAATGGATTTCATTTAAGATTCATTGAAGAGATTTTTGCTTATATTCATTAAAATAAAACCAAACAGTTAGAAATCAATAATACTAAGCACACATTTATTAAATTCGATTTTTTAATATTAATATGCAAATTAGCCTTCCCATTCACACTGTAAACTGCTATTTTGTTGTATATATAAATATAATTGCATGTTTTCAGTATGTAGACATAGTTAACAGTATTAATAATGTAACACAATTTTATTAATAATTGAGGTTTAGATAAAAATAAAATCATGGAGAATGTGATGTCAATAACTAAGAGAATTGTGACTTGAGTAGGAATATAGTTTCGGTTACAGACAGAAAAACACACAATCTCCATTATAATAAGATTATTATTTTTGTAGATTGAAATTAAAATCATTCGCTTCGTGTTTATTTTCTATTCTATAAAGGATTTCATTTTTAGTGAAGTAAATTCCTATTTTGATGTGGATGAAAAAACACACGAAAAAAAAAAAAAAAAAAAAGGAAGGAGTGTAAATTGCATAAATATCTCCGTCCATCAAAAAAACGGGTTTGTCATATCTGATAAAGTAGAATGTATTGTTCTGGAAGTAGACAGCTTTTCCTAATTTGTTTTTTTTTCTTTTTCATTTCGCTGATGCAAGTGCAGAATGAAGGATTGTGCACATTCTTCTTCTGCAGCACCTCAACAATTTTGCATCTGCAACGGTTTATTTACGATTTACTAACTCACCTAACCACGTAGATGTGCAGACATATATACCTACATTCAGGAATTAGCATATTTTCGCGCATTTCCTTATTCCTAAATACATAAATTCATACCCTAAACACAATAAAAGCATACATTCATTCATGTCTACGTTTCTATTGAAAACGAGAAATATAGATTTAGATTTGAAATCATGTTCATCGTAATAAAGAACATCCATTTTAAATATACAGAACACACACACACACACACATATATATATATATATATATATATATATATATGGAAGTAAATATGGAAATAAATCCGACAATATTAAGAAATTTGAAAAACGAAGTGTTCCAAAAATAAGATGAATTTATTTATCGACGCTTAAACGTTTCGGTTTATTTAAACCTTCATCAGGATAGATTATGGGGTGAAGAAATTGATGGATGTTTTGTAGATGACAGGAGTTAGAAAAATTTTAAAAAAAACTCCTGTCATCTATCCATCAATTTCTTCACCCCATAATCTATCCCGATGAAGGTTTAAAATAAACCGAAACGTTTAAGCGTCGATAAATAAATTCATCTTATTTTTGGAACACTTCGTCTTTCAAATTTCTTTTATATATATATATATATATATAAGGTATGTTTTTATTAAAGATAACCGACAAAAATTCAGAGTTAACTTTTATTAACCAATTCCTATTTGCGAGTGAGAGGTCACAACTGAGGATGAAGGCTGTTTAAAGTAATATATATATATATATATATATATATATATATATATATATATATATACCAACGTAGATGTATATGCTCTATCACTGATATTGAGCATTCATAATTCATAATACAGCAAATCACACGCACACACATGTATATATATATATATATATGTGTGTGTAAGTCATGTTAGCGTGGACATGGAGTCAACAGCACCTGGTTGCAGACAGTTTCTTGCCTATGTAATCTTTAGAACAAGTGCAGTTGGTCTGAAGTTTACATAGGCGAGAAACCGTCAGTGCCCAAGCGCCGTTGACCCCATGTTTACGCTACCTTAACTTAGATATAATTGCTCTATCAATGATATTGAGCACTGTTTACTTTTAAATATACCCCCAATATTACTTATAATCTATATGCGTGTTGCTACTACTAGCTTACTTGATGAGTTAGTGGTGGACCAAATTTTTTTTATGCCTTATTGCTTATAAGAGTCCATAGGAGAATGTCACTTATGAGTTTATCATTAATTCTCCGCCAGTTCCCAGAATGTCTTGATGATCTTACTTTAATGATTTAAATTGCGTAGTAAATGTTTACCCGGAGTTTTTATTGATGTGACGCGTACGTAGGAGTAGTTGGGGGCAGGCATTTTGTGTAATGGTTATTGTCATTGGAAATGGACACGGCGAGACGAGTTCAAATAGTCAAAGCTGTTTGCATTTTACATAGCGCTGTTGAGTTGTCTGCCCTTTGCCTGGAAGAGTT
>CM042149.1:81240569-81298069 GCA_023376005.1 Doryteuthis pealeii
ATCTCCCTCTGGGTTCCGGTTTTACCACCAGGGCGTCTGTTGTATTTAAGCGCCTGTTTTCAAAACTCTCTCATTCTCTTGCGTCTCGGGACGTGAACTACAATGGGTTAGACATTTATCTATACGTACATAAAAAGGATAAGATACAAAAGAGTTACATAGAAGATATGTTAGTTATGGAGAGTCCATAGACTAAAGTCACTTACTAGTGTCTGTAATGGGGCCGAAGCCCCCACACGCGAAGGTATAGACATAAATGTCTAACCCATTGTAGTCACGTCCCGAGACGCAAGAAAGAGAGAGTTTGAAACAGGCGCTTAAATACAACAGACCCCTGGTGGTCAAAAACCGGAACCCAGAGGGAAGATAACTCTTCCAGGCAAAGGGCAGACAACTCAACAGCGCTATGTAAAATGCAAACAGCTTTGACTATTTGAACTCGTCTCGCCGTGTCCATTTCCAATGACAATAACCATTACACAAAATGCCTGCCCCAACTACTCCTACGTACGCGTCACATCAATAAAAACTCCGGGTAAACATTTACTACGCAATTTAAATCATTAAAGTAAGATCATCAAGACATTCTGGGAACTGGCGGAGAATTAATGATAAACTCATAAGTGACATTCTCCTATGGACTCTTATAAGCAATAAGGCATAAAAAAAATTTGGTCCACCACTAACTCATCAAGTAAGCTAGTAGTAGCAACACGCATATAGATTATAAGTAATATTGGGGGTATATTTAAAGAAAACAGTGCTCAATATCATTGATAGAGCAATTATATCTAAGTTAAGGTAGCGTAACATGGGGTCAAACGGCGCTTGGGCACTGACGGTTTCTCGCCTATGTAAACTTCAGACCAACTGCACTTGTTCTAAAGATTACATAGGCAAGAAACTGTCTGCAACCAGGTGCTGTTGACTCCATGTCCACGCTAACATGACTTACACACACATATACTATATATATATATACATGTGTGTGCGTGTGATTTGCTGTATTATGAATTATGAATGCTCAATATCAGGTGATAGAGCATATACATCTACGTTGGTATATATAATATATATATATATATATATATATATATATATATATATATTACTTTAAACAGCCTTCATCCTCAGTTGTGACCTCTCACTCGCAAATAGGAATTGGTTAATAAAAAGTAACTCTGAATTTTTGTCGGTTATCTTTAATAAAAACATACATATATTAATATATATATATATATAAAAGAAATTTGAAAGACGAAGTGTTCCAAAAATAAGATGAATTTATTTATCGACGCTTAAACGTTTCGGTTTATTTAAACCTTCATCGGGATAGATTATGGGGTGAAGAAATTGATGGATAGATGACAGGAGTTTTAAAAATATTTTTCTAACTCCTGTCATCTACAAAACATCCATCAATTTCTTCACCCCATAATCTATCCTGATGAAGGTTTAAATAAACCGAAACGTTTAAGCGTCGATAAATAAATTCATCTTATTTTTGGAACACTTCGTTTTTCAAATTTCTTAATATTGTCGGATTTATTTCCATATTTACTTCCATATTATATATATATAATATATATATATATATATATATATATATATGTATGTGTGTGTGTGTGTTCTGTATATTTAAAATGGATGTTCTTTATTACGATGAACATGATTTCAAATCTAAATCTATATTTCTCGTTTTCAATAGAAACGTAGACATGAATGAATGTATGCTTTATTGTGTTTAGGGTATGAATTTATGTATTTAGGAATAAGGAAATGCGCGAAAATATGCTAATTCCTGAATGTAGGTATATATGTCTGCACATCTACGTGGTTAGGTGGAGTTAGTAAATCGTAAATAAACCGTTGCAGATGCAAAATTGTTGAGGTGCTGCAGAAGAAGAATGTGCACAATCCTTCATTTGCACTTGCATCAGCGAAATGAAAAAGAAAAAAAAACAAATTAGGAAAAGCTGTCTACTTCCAGAACAATACATTCTACTTTATCAGATATGACAAACCCGTTTTTTTTTTGATGGACGGAGATAGTTATGCAATTTACACTCCTTCCTTTTTTTTCTTTTTTTTTTTCGTGTGTTTTTCATCCACATCAAAATAGGAATTTACTTCACTAAAAATGAATCCTTTATAGAATAGAAAATAAACACGAAGCGAATGATTTTAATTCAATCTACAAAAATAATAATCTTATTATAATGGAGATTGTGTGTTTTTCTGTCTGTAACCGAAACTATATTCCTACTCAAGTCACAAATCTCTTAGTTATTGACATCACATTCTCCATGATTTTATTTTTATCTAAACCTCAATTATTAATAAAATTGTGTTACATTATTAATACTGTTAACTATGTCTACATACTGAAACATGCAATTATATTTATATATACAACAAAATAGCAGTTTACAGTGTGAATGGGAAGGCTAATTTGCATATTAATATTAAAAAACGAATTTAATAAATGTGTGCTTAGTATTATTGATTTCTAACTGTTGGTTTTATTTTAATGAATATAAGCAAAAATCTCTTCAATGAATCTTAATGAAATCCATTAACAAGAAAAGATAACTGTCATTTTTATTCTTACTTCCTCTTTTAACTAAATACTTAAATTAGAAAAAAATAACAATGAAAGAAGAGAGTGATGGAAGAGTAAGTTTCAGTTGTTCCATTTTTTATTATACTCCCTCTGTTTCAAATCTTTTATTATACTCCCTCTGTTTCAAATCTTTTTATCTGTGTTCTTATTTAGTTTCATTAGCCTTTCTAATTTAATACAATATTTATTACATTAAAACTTAAAATTACACTGACACCGGAAGGGTGCATATATTTGCTAGTAATAATAATAATAATTAACGATTCTGTAAAAATATATACATCAGCCAAAGAACAAAATACGAGAGTGAGTAAAAACATAATGCCATTTTGTTTAGGACAGGTATACTAACCACAACAGGAACATGTATTATACATCAAAATGGAGCTGGTCCTCTATGGATAACATCTCTAATTCTCCACATAGGTTATTTAAAAAGAAATGCCATTTTGTTAGGACAGGTATAATAACCAACACAAAAACATGTATCATAAACCTGGTCCTCTCTGTGAATCCCATCCTACTTCTCCACATTGCTATTGAGGGAAACTGTGACAATGTTCCACCTTCGAATGAGAGCATGTATCCTTTTCCCGTAAAAAAATTGTTGATAGTTCTTTGAGCCACTTCCTTCACTACAGATTTCACTTCCTCGTCACTGGAGTAGTGTTTGCCTTCGGCCCTATGAAAGAGGGTTTGAGAAGCAAACATTATTCCAGAGGCGAGGAAGTGAAATCTGTACTGAAGAAGTGGCTCAAAACTAAGTCAACAAAATCTTACCAGGCATGGATACATGCTCTCATTCGAAGTGGAACATTTCTATTGAAGAAACTATGACAATGTGGAGAAGTATGGATGGATACACAGAGAACCAGATTTATTTTAATGAATGATAGATTGTTCTCGTGTTGGTTATTATATCTGTCCTAAACAAAATGGCATTACTTTGTACCCACCCTCGTACCATTCTGATCCAATCTGACTTTCAACGTATTTTTTTATTAAGTTTTGTACAAGAACTATATTCAAATCTTTTCGGTGAATACTTCATTCTTCTATTACATATGCATAAAATGACAACCACTTCATTAAAACCAAATCCTTGATCCCATTGTTGGGATTGTCTTCCCTTGGATCGGGAAGAGTTATCTTCCCCTGGGTTCCCCGTTTTTGACCACTAGGGGTCTGTTGTTTTAAGCGCCTGATTCAAACACACTCTCTCTTTCTCTTTCTCCTTCTTCTCGGGCTGAACAACATGGGTTAGACATTTGTGTCTACACCCCCACCCTCGTGGGGCCTCTAATCCCCACGTACGGACTAAGTCAGTAAGTAACTCAATCTTATGTACTATCCATAACTCCTTCTATATTTTATATGTACATTTAGGCATCTCTTTTATACCTAAATAGTGTATTTCCATTCATGAATGTGTCCTTTCATTATATCTTAGTTGTATTTCTATACTATGTATCTTGTATTCCATGTTATATGTTATTCCATGTGCCTGTATTAAAGTCCATGTTATGTTTAACACCATGACGGAGTTTGTTCGTTTCAACAAGTTATAGCATTATTATAACCTTGAACCTTACACCATAGAAAATAAACACGATGCGAATAATTTAAATTAAAAAAAGAATTACGACCTAAAAAAAAAAAAAAAAAAATATGCACCAATCAAAGTTAACATTGTACAAAATATCATTCAGTACAAATCTAACGACCTTCTACGTTTTTTTTTGTTTTTTTTAATGTGTTTATTGCAAGAACTATATTCAAAACTTCCGGTGAATTTTTCCTACAAGGGCAACTGAGAAAATACCAAATTACTAAGTTCATTTCCTTCCTTTACAAATCCAGTTGTTAATGAATGAAAAGGTGAAGAAAAACCACAATGATTCTCACTAATACATTATACAACTATTCGGAAGTCGAAGTCAGTTTTCTTTTTATAATCCTGATAAAGAAATTTGGCATTTCACATTTGGGTTGATGGGTTGGATAGGGCACGTCAAAGTAGGGCTATTTTATGCCGAAGTCTTTTATTCATTCTAGTTGGTCATTCATTTCTAACTCATCTTTAAACACATTTTTAAAAAACATTTTATCTATTAACCCATAGATAAGACCTTAACAGGTACTACCACTCTGGGTCAGATTCTGGGATAAAAGGAGTACTCCACACTCACTAGAGCTCCAGAATGGGAACTTCGCCATTAGATGCAGATTAACGTCATGTCCAGGATACTAAGACCATTAGTAAAATTTGTTTCTTTTCGTATATAAGGCTTCGCAGTAGTCCTTTCGTAAAAAACGATATGACTGTAAGTCGAACGTTCTTAGACCATAACGTTTTTCACTCGTTAGAGTCAACATAATCCCAAATATTTTTCATGAATAGATGGAAAGATAGACAGACTTATAAATAGATTAAAAAGACATTAATAGATGGATTAAGGGATAGATAGATCAAACACACACACACCACATATATATATATATATATATATATATATATATATGTGTGTGTGTGAGAGAGAGATACATAGATTGATAGATCTGTATAGATAGATGGGAACAGAAGTAAGGTAGATAGATGGGAACAGAGTAAGGTAGATGGATGGATAGATAGATAGATATGAACAGACTAAGGTAGATTGATACTCTTGTGATTACTATTAAAAGTGAGCATATTCCGAATAAGTAATTTTCAAGAGATCAATAACAGGATATTGGTCGTTTTTAACATAATGATGTACAGATCGCCAAATAAACGAATAGTGTTTATTGATCAAATTACTTAGACGTTTATTCATAGTTATAATTAGCAAATACTCATTATTTTATTCTGTTTTATTTTCCTGTTGTTCGATGATACGCCATTTTTATTATAAAATACTCATTGACCTTCAGCTCAACGGCTAATTAAGTTTTCTTAGTTTTTATTGGACTCTCCTCTTTCTCTCTCTCTCTCTCTATCTCTTCTCTCTTGGTAGATGCAAATGTAAGAAAATCGTTACTTCTATTAAAATCAAAAATAAAATTAAATAACAAAATGACTTATACAAACAGAAAATAAAATTTGCAGAAACTGATGTACGATTGGATGTTGACCGGAGTACAGTGCGTGCATAAGGTCTTAGTAAGAAGGAACCACAAGGTGCCTGGTTCGATACCAGCCGACGCCAACTCAGCGTATGAGTAGTACAGAGATCTTTGCCAATAAATTAAGGCGCTGGTGGTAGGTGTGGCGCCCCATCTCAGACGCTAAAAAACAATCTCCTTGGTCTAGTGATAATTAAAGAGGATATACTCCTTTACTGTCGAGCTGATACCGACTTTAGGCCACCCCGACGAACTTCATTGTTTTGTTTTACTACGGTTGGCATATCGTTTATAATGGAATTTATGCACCAGTTGGTCTGTATATGTAGTGCCTGTGCTAGGGTTCAAGACCCACCCTCTGAATTAATGACACCCCGCCCCCAATCTATGCTACGGCCCTCCTCTCACTACATGTCAATTTTCATAAAGTAGAATTCATAAAAAGTATATGAAACATACCGGAGTATGCTAGTAGGCGTAGATCCCTCGGTCTGGTGTTTCGGGGGAAGTACTCAATGATCTTGTGTATAAATATTTACCAAACCCCTGTGCACGAGTAGGATGTGACACGAGGTCAATTTCTTAAGCGGAATTGGACAGGTTTGAATTCAGTGCTCTTCCTATATATAATATATATATTATATATATATTATATATATATATATATATACCAAACTGTTGGCAAACCCTTGCGGTAAGAAAAAAACCTGGCAAATAGTTTGATTGTAAAATATACTACTACCAAACATCACTTGGGAGAGGAAAAAAAAATTGAAAAAAAAAAAGAAAAGACCAAGATAGTCGTACCAACCGAAAATAATTGGTTGTTACTATAATACTTGGCCAAAAGAAAAAACAATTCATATATATATATATATATATTATAATATATATATATATGAGAAATATATATCATATAAAAACCGCCAGAATATACTAAAGCTAATAAGTAAAGAGTGCTCAATACTTAAGTAGAGCAAATAATAAAGAAAAACCTAATGAGTCAGATATACCTACTAAAAGTTTCGCTTAGGTTCTTCAGGCTAAGATCTGACTAATATATATATATATTCGATATTCAGTGGTTGAATTACGAGTTTAATTCCATGTCACCCGTCTAAGGGTATTTTGGGGAATCGCGTTCATATTTGCACAGTGTGTGTAGTAGTTATTGAGGGTTTTTTTTTGTACACGGTTCTATTAAATGCGAATAATTTTTAAACGTGACAATTTTACCCTTAGATGAGACTTTAATAGGTTCTACCCCTGCGTCAGAGTAGACCTGTAAGATAAGGTAATAAAGGGGTACTCCCCACTCCCCCAATTTCCAGAACCGGAACCTCACCATTAGATTCAGTTTAACGTCATACCCAGGAGACTGAGACCTTCAATGTCCCCCTTCCCACTGGACACTGACCCTTAGCCACCACCTTCTACTACATGCTTTCCAAATTTCCAGAACTGGAACCTCACCATTAGATTTAGTTAGTGAGTTTGTTTATTCTTCATATATTACTATACGCATCTATAAGCATCTCTTTCTCTTATCTCTTTCTTTGGCATCCACCTAACTACGACAGTCTATCAATCACATTCCGAGATGAAAAAAGAACAAGTGTTCGCTACAACAACCAGTAAAACTAACGATTTTCAAACAAAGGTTTGTAAGGTCTGAGAAAACATACGATAAGAAAGCGACTATAAATCTTCTTCTTTCTTCTTCTTCTTCTTCTTCTTCTTCTCAGCCTTTAACATTATTTTTGTTTGTTTCTTTCTTCCTTTCTTCTCTACATTCTTCCGTCATTGCCTATCATATATCAACCATGTGCGTCTGCCTGGTTTCTGTATTTCTACTCACTTGTTTATTTTCAATCTATTTCATTCGGGTTTTTAGCTGCAATAAGCGTCAGAATCATCACGAACTGTTTTTTTTCATTTATGTGTCTTACTATACGGAAATTTGAATTCACATTTAATCAGTGGCGATCCTTTTTACGCCGGGAAAAGACTGACATTGAAACTGCTTGTATTTTCTTTTCTTTGGAGCTCACGGATTTTATCTGTTTATGTCTAACTATAACTTACGGGGTTTCGTTCAGATAATTTTAAATAGCTGCTTATTTTTCTTATTTTTCTTTTAGCTATGATATCATATCTTCTAGATAAGTGTTTTCCAACCTTTTTGGGGGTGGGGGCTGTGGTCCCTAAAACCTAATACGAGTTCTGTGTGGCTTCCTATGCCAACTTTCAGTTTCCCCTCCTCCCTTTAACTTAATACTTTGCATAGATCAGATTAATATTTATTTAATATTTTAACATAATAGTTTAACTAGCGGACCTGTGGATACACCACAGTATGATGATAGCCGGCTTAGCTCAGTCGGTAGAGTGTGCCGGTGGGAATCTCGAGGTTCCTGGTTCTAGATTCCGGCCCTCGCCAACAGCGTATGAGTAGCACAGGGATCTGTGCGGTAAAGCAAGGAGCTGATGTAGGTATACCGCTGCCACCTCAGACGCAAAAACAATCTCTTTGGTCTAGTGCTAGTGAAAAGGGGATAGACTCGCTCACTGTTCTGCTGATACCGACTCTAGGCCCACCCCGACGACTTTACTTTTACTTACATAAGAGCTATTGTTTAATTGTTCAATATGAAAAAGTAGGATAATCTTGATTTAACCATCTTACTCTTTTTCTTTTCTTCCTTTTCTTCATATTTCATTATGTTCGATTGAAACACCTTAGCATTATTACTATCCATCTCTATCTTCCCCCACTATCTATTTTCTTACATTTTTTCGGTGTAGCATGTCCTTTTTCTTCCCTTCATTTTCATAATAAAAAAGGGATAGTCCATATTTAGCTGAGCTGAGGTGACGGTCTTATTTTTAACCAGAGAGGGTTACAGATGATAACGGACGTACAATTTAGGAACACGAGTATTGATATATCTATATTTCATTGTAAATAATAATTTACAAAAATACTCATATGTATTATTTCTGTCTCCAATTTTCTGTGCCCCCCCCCCCAATTTTCAACTTTGGTCTTCTTAAATCACATAGCTGTTTAAGGGGCCCATATGGCCCAATTAAGAAACCCTGTTCTAGATCCTTAATAATTTATTCTGACGCGTCCAAAGTCATGCTTTCTGGGAGTATATACGAAGAATTCAAAACCATTTACCTGCGTTCAAGATTAATATACACTGATAAATTTCATACAGTAAAATCAATTTGTTTGTCCATATATGAAATAAATTATTAATATACTAGACAAAACATGACTCGTTGGGTCACCATTAAGCTCTGGGTAGATCATTGGAATTAGGAAAAGTGGGTTTGCAAAGAGAGTTTAATAAAAACATTAAAATCCATTTTGTAAGATTTCTAAAGAAAGGAAACATTTTACGTAATCTAAATTTTAAATTGGACCTGATTCTTTTGAATTTTATTAAAGTAAGATGTCTGAATGCTAACGCACTGGCTTGCTGATGCAAACTTAACATACAAATAAAGGGGAAGTTAAATCTCCCGCTTCACACTCTCACAATCTCACTCTTTACAGCCACAGAGAAAATAACCTAATATAACTGAGGAGGTAAGAATACATAGTGGAGGGGGAAAGCGACAGCCAGAATGTAAAGTAAGAGGAGAGGTCAGTTTTTGAGTTAATACAAAAATTTACGACTAATTACGACAATTAAAATGGTTGTAGCCAGTCGATTGATCAAAGGGGTCTCTGCTGATGCACCGTCTAGCTCAAGTAAGCTCTTAAGTAGAGTGTTGCATCGTCATGGACTGCTAGCCCACTTAGGATTCCGTACTAAACATCAACGTTTGCTACTTCTGCCCAACAGGTGACCCTTCTGGGAGCGGGAGTGTACCTATCTTCAGAGTGTGCAGTCGGTTATTATACCGCCTCAGCCGACAGGCGCTTCGGAAATTTCGAAGGAATCATCACGGTTTGCTACGCATGCCCAACATGTGACCCCCGTTTGGAGGTGTGGGAGGTGTTACACCTCTTCAGAGGTGCAAGTCGGTTATTACCCCTCAAGTCGACAGAGCTTTGGAATTTCGAAAAGAAAGAAAGAAAAAGACTTCGATGGTATACGGTTACTCGTGTCTTAAAATGAATCAATTCTTACTTCTTTAATTTGTACAGAACTGAGTTGGCTGTTTATTGACAGACAATTTCTACGTTTATTCTCTGTGAAATATAAAGGAATGTAATCTTCCTTTCCACGCGTCCTTGTTTGATGCCTCCTAGCTAGACTACAATTCACGTGGTTTTCTTTGAAATGTCTACCTGTATGTATCTCTGGATGTATATAAAGCGACATTACCAGTCATCATTCACTCGTTTCAATCTATTTCTCATACTCTCTCTCTCTCGTGCTCTCTCTCTCTCTCTCTCTCTCTCTCTCTCTCTCTCTCTGGTCTCTCTGTCTTAGTCTCTCTCTATCTCTCTCGTCTCTCTCACCACTTGACTCTCACTCCACCACACTCTCTCACACACTAGCTACTCTCTCTCACCTCTCCTCTCTCTCCTCCACACTCTCTCTTCTCCGTTGCTCTTTCCTTCTCCTTCTCTCAGTGCTCTTTCTCCTCTCTCTCTCTCGTTGTCTTTCTCTCTCTCTCTCTGTTGCTCCTTTCTCTCTCTCTCTTCGTGCTCTTCTCTCTCTCTCTCGTGCCTCTTCCTCTCCTCTCTCTCTTGGTTCTCTCTTTTACGCTCTCTCTCTTTCTCGCCCCCTCTCTCTTCTGTCTCTCTTCTCTCTCTCTGTCTCGCTCTGTCCTCTTTCTCTGGACTCTCTGCGCTCGATGTCTGTCGCTCTTCTCGCTCGATGTCTTTGTCTCTCTCTCTCTCGCTCTCTTCTCTCTCTCTCTCTCTCTCTCTCTCTCTCCAACCTTTCTTAATTCCCTTTCTTTCGATTACATCGACTCCTTCTCTCTTTCTCATCTCTTTTCGTCCCCTACTTCTCTCTCTCTCTCACTCTCTCTCTTTTCTCACTCTCTCCCCTCTTCTCTCACTCTCTTCTCCTCTCACCCACTTCTCTCTCTCTCTCTCTCTCTCTCTCCTCTCTCTCTCTCCTCTCTCTCCCTCTCTCTCAACCGTCCGCATTTCTTGTTGAGATGGCAACACAAGACCGATTTATCGATTTCGGCGGCAATCTTTGCTTGCACGGCTTTCATTTTAGTTATTCTCTTCACCAAAGACAACTGAAATTGATAATTTTTTTATTAAGAAAAATATTTCCATTATCAATTATTAGCTTAAAGCAACTGAAGCTGCCTATTAAAACACGGTTGCAGAGGATCATATCCTAATTATAGATTTCATATTGGGATTAAATTGCAAATGAACAAGAGAAAAATAACCTTTGGTTAGCATCAGATGTGTATCTCGCTTTAGAAAGTATAATGAATTGTTGTGAGCCAACGAAACGAATAGTATTATCAACAAGCCAACAAAGGATCATTCTATTCAAATTAAATCCAATTAATAAATTTGTAATCCGGTTCTTTTGCTTAATTATATAATAACCAAACCATCAGTTTCTGTTACTTTGCTCCAGCGTTAACGTTTACAGTGTGGGAGAGCCACTGTGAGCGGATTAAAATAGGCAGTTAATGTATAGATCATTTGCCACATCCCACTTCTGAGTCCGTGACACAAATGACCATTATTATGTTGGGCCCACCCACAAGCCGAAGCTCATGGGTGGTAGGTCACAAAAATGTGTTGAATCCCGTCGGCATTCCAACTTCAAAGGGGGTCGCTCAGGCACTGGCAAGAAACCCAGCCCTGCCCCTTTAATCCAAGGGGAAGGTGTTGCATGGTGGGGTTGCCCCTGGGATCAACCGATGTAAACTTGTTAAGGTCAGCGAGAAAGCTCACTAGACCCCCGGTCGAAACCAGACTTAGATAGATGACATATCTACATTTATGATTTAATATATAGATGCTTGACAAAATAAATTTAAAAAAAAATTTTTAAAAACGTCTTGCGTTTGACGAGAGATAGGAACCACTTTGGTGTTATCGATACTTGTTTCACTCTCTGACATTAATATTAACTATTACCATTTATTAAATCAACATAGAAACGACTGTTTTATTTAATATTTTATTATCATCAAAACACGCATTCTAACTAATATGTATGATCCTCTCCCGGTCTCTAAACACAATCCCCACACCCACACCACCACACTAACCACACATTGTACGCATGTATATAATTTTGGTCAGCCATTTCCCAAATTCTAGCGTTCAAGCCTTTCAAACACACTAAACGCACCCACATTTTGGGCAATGCCATATTTAATCCACGCAAATAATCCTAAGACATATTTATCTGGCCATTTCTTCAAAGGATATTTCTTCATCATGAATTTTCTCGTCTTGTCCACAGGTTCCCAATAGTCACAAACATATCCTAAATTCATTTCTATGACTCATACAAAACTCCAAGACATATTTCTCAATATATATCATATTTCCTTCATTAGATTATTCACTCCGTTTTGGGAGTTTTACACCAGACGTTGCTGATGGTCTTTCATTGGAGTCTTGGAAGACACAAGTTCCTCAGGTTCTCCATCGACTCTTGCTGAATATTCTATGCCGATTGCAGCAGCTGCAGTGTTTTTGATGCGTCTCAAATTCTTCCTCTTCATTTCCAGATCCCCTACTCTTTTCTATTATCATTATTATTATTATTATTATTATTATTATTATTATTAGCAACAGAAAACACTCTCGGGCATCGTAAAATTAATTTTTTGAAAGACATTGCCTGAGAGGGTGGGAGTTAAAAAAATCAATGTCAGAGGTGTTTGTATCAAAGTAAGACAAATCCTCATATTTATTAAAGAGTAAAACGAAAAAAGAAAACACATTTGAAATGCAAAACTGAGCCCCGTCCCTCTCAAATAAATGTTGCGTGCAATGTAAATAATCAAACAATTATTTGATATTTTCCACATCAAATGTTACACAAAATCATAGAGTATTTATTTATTGTAAACTTTTTAGTTAACTCTGTTCTGTAAAAAAAAAAAAAAAGAACTAGAGTGAAAAGCAATTTTTTTAAATTGCTTACTCAAATTTGGGTGTATATAGCATAGAAAATTGTGACTAGCTGTGACGTTGAGCTACTGACGTAGTTTTTGTTAACATCACAGAAATACAGACAATTCCATTTATTAAAGATTATTTTATATTATTATTATTATATTATTAAGCTTTACTTTTGGTTGTTGGATTTACAGCATGTACCACGTTTGGGTTATTTCATAGCCGGAAAGACGCCTTGTTTTATATTCTTGTTGTTAGGTAATTTAGAATTGTTTAAACACGCTTTAAAAAAAAAATCCTTTTTTAATCTATTTAACCAAAACAATGCATGATGGGAACCCTAACAAGTCTAACCACTCCGAGTCAGAGTGGAACCTGGGAGTAATTAAATAGCCAATGCCTTAAGTTTGCCTTTAAAGTGCATATAGTTGAGGTTTTTTTTTTTTTTTTTTCCTATTTTCATTTTCTATGAATTGTGTTGTCCTTTTTGTTTTTTGTTTTATCATGTCATTACTGTAAACTGTCTGCTGTACTACTCTCTTTGCTTTGTTATTAATTCATTATTATATTATTATTATTATTATTATTTATTTTATTTATTCATTTAACCCAGTCGCGTCAAAAGATGGGTGCTGTTATTTAATATCCTAGGCTAAAAATAATTTAAAATCAACTTTAATTAATTTTAAAAAAAATTAATGCCAATTCAAAACAACAGAAAATCTTGATAATTTTAGCCACTCATCATCAGAATCAAATGTATAGGATGTGTAATTGTAATATTGTCAATTTTTGTTTTTGTTTTGGTGTAAATATTGAACAAGCTTTGATATTTTTTCCCATCTCACAAATGTCCAATACATTGAAGTAAACAATTCATGATTGCTGCTTCAATATGAATGTGTGTTGGTTGGTGGTTGATTTTTACGGTTGGGTTATATTTTCTGCCGAAGACGTGTTTTTACTTTCCTTTCATCTTCTGTTAGGTGAGTCTTGTTAATACCCTTGCAAAACTCATCTTTCCCTAAGACATTTCAATTGATTTTATATATATATAATTATATATATCATATATATATATATATATATATTATATATTAAACAAAAGGCACATCTATTTAACGAATTTTATTTTTAGAATCTTTCAATTTTCTGGCCAACTTTTTAATGTTTGGGTGGAATTGGTGGGATAAGCCACCAAAGTTCAGTTCCCGAGTACTTTCGGCGCTTCGAGTGCCATCATCAGGGGTGTGTTTCCACAGTTTTTTTTTTTGTTTTGTTTTGGTTTTGTTTTTTTAAATTATATTAATGTGGAAGCTGTGAAGGAAGAATTGCGTGAAAAGGTGTTATAGGCATTTTAGAATTGTGTTGTTATGCCATTGCGGAAATTATTTTGTTTAAGGTGGTTCGGAACTGAACTTTCGTGGACTTATCCACCAGTTTCCACCCAAACTTTAAAAAGTTTGCCAGAACAATTAGAAAAGATCAAAAATAAAATTGTTTTTAAACCAGGAGATGTGCCTCTGGTTTAATTCTACATGTAATAATGAAAAATGCTGCCCAAATACACACATACACACAAAACACACACACGCAGCCAAACTTCAGTATAACGTATACATTGGTTGCAGAAAAGATAAGAGTAAAAGAGGAGAAAAATTATTGGATAATTGTAAAAAAAAGAATCAGGGAATAACCGAAATAATTTAGAATGACGGGAAGGAAGAGGTTTCAAAAAGAAATAGAGAAAAGGGATGACTAATCGATTTCATTAAGTACATGGCTGAATATATTAAATGAAAGAAGGAATAAATGTATTAACTTTTGCTAAGTAAACCCTCTTTATTTTCTATTTTCACAAAACGATAATTAGTACCGGTTTATTCTTGGCTTTCTATATTCCCAAAAGGAAATTCAAATGCCTAAAAAGAATAAGGAAGTATATTTAAGGACATGGAGGCACCTCTCGTGAACGATTATATTGTAGGAAATGGTTCAAAGTAAACCAGAGTTCAAAATCCCTGGACGAGGCTATTTGCATTTCAATAGTGCATATATATATATATATATATATAATATATATGTGTATATATATATATGTGTATGTGTTGTATATATGTGTGTATTGTTTATATATATATATAATGCTGTGTGTGTGTATTTGTATGTATATATTATATATTGTGTTGTGTATTTGTAGTGATATTATTATTATGGTGTGTGTCATTGTATGTATATATATTATGTGTGGTGTGTGTGTATATTTGTATGTATTATATATTACTATATATATGTGTGTTCTGTATTTGTATGTATATATATATTATATATATCTGTGTTGTGTGGTAGTATTTGTATGTATATATAATTATATATATATATATGTGTGTGGTATGAGTGTGTATTTTGAGTGTTAATATATATTATATATATATAATATATGTGTGTGTATGTGTGTATTTATATGTATATATATATATTATATATATATATGTGTGTGTGGTGTGTATTTATATATTATAATATATATATACTATATATATAAGTATACCACCCTCTTCCATGGGTGTAAAGATGTGACAAATCGTAAATTTCTAAACCTGGGAGTTTAAACAAGTTTGAACTCAGTTTTCCTTCTCCTTGACTGATGCGTAAAGTTAAAGATCCAATTCTGCCCTACTATTTACCCATAGCAGGAGAAGGAGCATATTCGGGGATGTATATATATATTATAATATATATATATATTTATATATATAAAACCGTGTGTCAACAATTGTACACAGGGACAGTGGCGAAAAATAAAAATTCGCTTCCACTAATTTTACTTTCTAAAAATTTTACAGTGTTTCTTGTAATTAAAATCTTTGTTGGCAAAAAAAGATATTGACCAAATTATATTTTGAATATTATTTCATATATCATCAAATCAGTTTAAAATTCTGCCCCCGTCCGAATGAGCAGAAAAATACACCGCTGAAATTTTTGCGAGGGATTAAAATACCACTGGGCCACCACTGTTGCCGTGGGTGGTGACCTGCGATTGCTTAAGGACGGATCGCTGGTGGCTGGACATTGAATACTCCACTTTGACCGTGTTCCTTAGCTAGACGGCAGCGAAAAAGGCCCCCTCCGACCAAATTGACTGGTTTTTTACAAATTTCAAGCCTAGCCCTTATTGAGTTCACCTGATGAACCTATTGCCCTTAATCTTTTTATCATGTGTACTAGAAAGCGTGGTTGAGGGTTTTGGGTTCCTGGGATTTGACGTTTAAAGACTGCATTTAATGGTGAAGTTACAATTCTGAAACTCCTGAGAGTGTGGAGCTACCCCGTAATTTCCATTTACTCCCAGGTCAACTCTGACACCCGGTGTGGTAGTACCTGTTAGAGTCCCTCTATGGTTAAATGAAAAAATTTTTACAAACAAAAATAATGAGGTTAAAATTTTTTTCTTCAAACTATCGCTATGAATCTTTCAAAACTTTGCCGGCATCAACATGACCCACCCGTGGTTGATATGCCACAAAACAAACACAACAAAACAACTAATCATAACACACACCACACACACACCACACACACACAAGTCGGTAGTACCTGTTAGTACTTATCTTGGACTTTAAAAAAATGTTTAAAAAATGAGTTTTAAAAAGTTTAGTTTAGAACAAAATTTCTTTAGGCATAAAATAACCCAACAAGGGTTGACATGCCGTAAAATCCAACCACCCATATCAAACTAATTAATGATTGTTCCCGCCGAAAACTCACGGAGTTGCTTGAGAAATATACGTTAGGCATATAAATGAGTAGCATTGAAGAAATTTATTGATTTAAATATTACTTGTTTTTCGGTTTTCCCAAGTTTGTTCATATTAACTGTACATCTTCATTCGTCTTAAGATTGCTACAGATTAACTCTTATGGTTCACCCAACTAACAACACGGGTAAACCACAAAGATGGCGGCCAGTAATACTATAATTTTATCATAACAATCATACAATAGCCGGTTGTAACTTTCGCCGGTGTTTTGGGGGTAAAATGTCCCGTATCAATATTAACCAGGATGCTACAGTAAGCATAATGTTTATGTAATATATTTACATCTTGAGAATAATCTGTAACACTAATTAGTATCTTTATTTATTTTATTAAAAACTTGAATAATTTTCTTGTATAAAACAAATAATTTATATAATTTTCTCGTTGCTGTTTAGAAATTTAAATCTTGTATCGATAGTTACGTCAGCAGAAACATAGTGGTAAACCGCTTGTTAATTATATTATTATTAATTCTAGCAAATATATGCCACCCTCCTGGTGCACAGTATTTTAAGTTTTAATGTTAATGAAAATATCGTATAAATTAGAAAACGCTAATGAACAATAAGAATACAGATAAAAGATTTGAAACAGAGGAGGTATAATCGAAAAATAGAACGACTGAAAATTTATTCTTCCATCACTCTTGTCTTTCATTTTATGTTTTCTAATTTAACGTATTTAGTTAAAAACGACAGTAAAGAATAAAATGGACACTTAATCTTTTTCTTTTAATGGTTTCATTTAAAGATTTAATGAATATATGCAAAAATCCTCTTCAATTAAAATAAAATCAAACGTTAGAAACCAATAGCTAAGCACATATTTTATTAAATTACATTTCTATATCAATATTGGCAAATTAGCCTTCCCGTTCAACTTGTATAACCGCATTTTGTTGTATATATAATACATTGCATGTTATTAGTAATGTAGATATGGTCAACAGTGCTTTCGGCCTCTGGACCATTGCTTATAATTACGGCGTCGATCCGCAGGGGGCCATCCCCATGGCAAACCTGCCCTCGATTTAAAGGGGCAGGGCTTGGGTTTATTGCCCATGCCTGAGGCGCCCCCTGAGGGGGAATGCCGACGGGATCGACCCGCAATTTTTACCTCCACTCCATGAGCTTTCGGCTTGTGGGCGTGGTCCTACGTTAATGGGATTTGTGCTGACCCGTACAATGTGGGGTACGCGGTAAAATATCATGTAGATATGGTTACAGTATAAATTAATGTAAAAACAATTTTATCAATAATTTGGAGGTTAAAATAAGGATAAATTCATGGTGAATTGTGACGTCACTTTACTAAGGAATTGTGACTTACGTAGTGGATTTTCGGTTTACAGACAGGAAAAAACACACAATCTCCATTATAATAAGATTATTTAAAGACTCTTTTCGATTATTTCTACTTTTCTTTAATTTTTAAGGGAGTTCGTGTGTAAGGTGTATCTTTCCTAGGAAATGGACACAGAGTCCCAGAGTTCAAATCCTGGACGAGGTTGTTTGCCATTTCCATATGCACTATGGTATTAAATCTCTAGTTATGGATAATTAGTAGTCAGACTTGGTTGTTTAATCGTTGTATGACAACTGTCTGAAAAAGAGGGAAAACTCTGGAAAATCAACCACTGTAATTCCGCTGAAAAAATTGACCTTGTGCCGCATCTGCTCGTGTGGAGGGGTTGGCATGAATGCTACTGGTCTACATTTCCCGAAAAGGAAATAAACTATTTATCATGGCTTCAATGTTCCTCATTCAATTGCTGCTTTGGTTGGTTTGTCGGCTGCTGGTTGGTTGGTTTCGGTTGTGTCAACCCATGAGTTTTATATAGCGAAGATCAGTACTGACCATAGATATCGATATATTATCTCAACTGACTAATAGATAATAATATGATAGATAGACCTAAACTGACCATGAATAGATAGTAATAATCGATAGATCTGAATCTAACTAAGAAATAGAATAGTATATATCAGATAGATAGTGTTTGATAAATCGATGATAGATAGATGCCGAAAAAATAGATAGATACAGAGAAAACAGTATATATATAATATATATATATTATATATATATATATATGGTAGATACAGAGAGACAAAGTAGATAAATTATATATGATAAGATCAGAAAAACAGTATTATATATATATATTTATATATATATAGCATAGATACTGAGAAACAACAGTTATGATAAGTAATATAGATAGATACAGAGAAACAAAGTATATATATAATATATATATATATATATATTATAATATAAGAGAGAGATGAGAGAGGATCTATCTAACAGAGAAACAAGTAGATAATATAGATAGATAGATACAGAGAAACAAAGTAGATGTTGAGAGAGAGATAAGAAAAAAGATATATATATATATATATATATTAATATATATATATCCAGAGAAACAAAGTAGATAGATGATACAGAGAAACAGTAGATAGATAGATAGATAGATACAGAGAAACAAAGAGTAGATTAGATAGATTAGATAGATAAGATAACAGAGAAACAAAGTAAGATAGATAGATACAGAGAAAATATAGAATACGGTAGGTGCGTAGATAGATAGATTAGCAATTCATATCCGAATTCAATGTCTTTTCCTCTATTGCCTAATAAAGATATAGACGTCATTTTGAGTATCCGTGTGTTGGCTTTTGTACGTTCAGATATTTCCCCCCCCAAAAAGTACTTATTGAGATTATTTGGGTGTGTGGCGGTAGATTCATCTGTTACTTTACTTGAAATGTAAAAAGATGTGATTTTTAAGAAATGAACGTTCCTATTTTCTGCTTCATGTCAGTAAAAGGAACAGGTGCCTAATTGCTGACTTCTGTCCTCGTTAGCATTCAAATTGTAAAGAAAAAGAAGATTGAAAGGAAATTGAGAAGCTGACTTGAACAAATCTGTCGTCTCAGTTATTTAGTATAACTTTGTTTAGTTATTATTTTCGTTTAATTATTTATTCATATTTGGTGGAGATATAACTCACAATTGAATATAATTTTTAGGACGTGGAATGAATCACAAATGCTCTTCTAGGGTAGACAGATTTGAATCAATGATAGCTTAGTTAAAATCCACACACACACACTTATACACACACCCATATACACAGCACACACACATATTATATTATTATATATATTTAAACAGACTGGATAAGAAGGATTACCACTCACTTTTTCTCATCATTCTGGATATATATTTCTTAATATATATAATATTTGTGTGTGTTGCATATTGTATGCATATATATATTATAAGTATTTGTGTGTGGCATATGTGTATGCATATAATATATATATTATATTGTGGTGTGGGCAATAGTGTAATGCATATATATATATATTTGTGTGTGTGCATATATGTATGCAATATATATATATATATATATATATTGTGTGTGTGTGTGCATATGTGTATGCATATATAATTATTTGTGTGTGTGTGCATATATGTAGCATATATAATTATATATATAATATATAATATATATATGTGTGTGTCATTATGTATATATATATTATTGTGTGGTATATGTATGCCACATATAATTGTTGTGTACATGTACATTATATATATTATGTGGGGGGTGCTGCTATATATGTGTGTGTGTATATTATATATATAGAGAGCAGGATAGATAGATTTGAATCGATAGATAGATTTGAACCCAGTTAATATATATATATATATATATAATATATATATATACTACCAAAAGAGTAGGTTAAATTGTGATTTGACCAATTAAAATATATGGATAGATCATTGTATATGCGAAATATATGAATATTACGCATGGCGTATATGCATACTTATTTGCAGATGCACATACATACATATAATATTGAATCAATTATTATAGATAATAGATTTGAATCAGGTATATATAATATATATGTGTGTGTGGTGTCTACTATATAATATAATATACACTGACCAACCAGATAGAGAGATATCTAACCAAATAAGATATATGGATAGATAGATCATGTAATATCGTAAATTAATAGGCATGGCTTGTATATGCAAAATTATTTGCAAAATAACACATATACATATAAATATAGATTTAACATGTACATTATTAAACTTGTTTGTTTGTTAACGCCAATCTTAATAAATGACAGGAAATGTTTTATTTTGAAGGATCAGAACAGAACAGATAACGTGTCCCATTAATTAATCGTATTATGATAATATCACTGAAAAGATGTCTGACTTTCATACTGCCATCCGTGATGGAAACTAGCCTCGCAAAGGCCAAGACCTAACATCCTCGCCATACTAGACGTGTACAGCATAGACAATAGCACGTTGAGGATCGAGAAAATGCTATCAACAGGTTGGCGCTGATTTACTATCAGCATGAACGGAAAGCCTCAATATCGTGATCTCAAAGAAATAGCAACGTTAGTAAATAAGGAGAAATAAAGGATATGTCATATATCGGTTAATGTAGCAAGAATACTAGATAATAAGCACAAATATGAGAGGAAATTTGGTAAAAAAGATTAGACTGTGTGAGTAGGGTTTTTTTTTTTGTTGTTGTTTTCTTTTTTTTTCTTTTTGAAATTATTAGTTCACAAACGAGGCTGTGGCGCAGCCATTGAAGTTTTGTTAGCAGTAGTAAGCCATGGTGTTCTAAGTAGCCGTAGTATCTCATTTAATTATCTTAGCGCACTTAACAAGAAGCGAATAGGTTTATAATAGAAATTTCGGTTATTTCCTAGTTGGTAACATGATATTACAGGGTAACCAGAAAAAACAGAACCCAAATTATTTATTTTCCCATTTAAAAACTAACCCTAAACCCCAACCCCAACCCGAACCCCTAACCTTTTAAACCTAATCCCTCTAGTGAGTAACATAATTATTACAGGGGATCAGGAAAAAAACGACCCCACACATCTTTGTAATAAAAACTGTTATTTCTTTTTTAAGTTCAAGTCCAACAAGAGTTGGGGTTTAGGGTTGTTAATGGAAAATAATAAATAATTGGTTCTGTTTTCTGGGTTACTCGTGTTACTCCACATTGGCGAATAACCGAAATCATATAATTGTGATATCTTCGTATCAATTTTCTTTTTATTTTCCTTTTTTTTTTTTTTTTGATCAGTTGTCGCTGATTAAATTCGCGACATGATTACTTTCTTTTAATAAGGAAAAGTCGGTGGCGTGGCCTTATTGCAGTATAAGACTTAACAGCCAGGGAGTCTATCGCCCTTTTCCACTATCACTAGAAACAGGCGAGAGTTTGCTGAGGGTGAAACTACAACCTACTTTTAACTCCCGGTATGCTTGCCGCACAGATCAGATTACCCAAGCTGTAGTTTCTCATGCGTTGAGTTGGCAGGACAAGTAATCGAAACCTGTAATCGGACTACTATCGGCTGCACCACCTGGACCACTAAACAAAGTGTTTAGAAGAACAAAACTAAAAGAGATGCCACAGAATCTGCATGGGTCTTAAACAATTCGTGGAAAAAAAACACCCCAAAAATACTAGCAGCACACCGGTCACTCGCCCCCCCTCCACACCACACAAACCATCGAGTAAGACAAAAAGATTTGCTGGTAACTGCTGGAAGAGCAAAAAACGACTCGTAAGTGACGTTCCCCAGTGGGAAACTGCATACAGGAGCCAGTATAAGCTACCCAGCAAGAAACCTCATCAATTATCTCCTGTGGATAATCTGGATGCCTGCACAGGGATCTCATCGAGGCGATAACAGATAAGGATGTTGGTGAGATATTTTTATGGATATCCATGCTGTTAGCAGGACATGCTGCTGATGATATCAAGTGTTTTCACGAACTAACTCGTTCAAATAACTTTGGTTAACAGCAAATTTAGTTAAGAAATGTAATTGTATCCTTCATTGTTTATAGATATCATATTGGAAAAATGGCACCCGTTAGCAAGGTTGTGTTACACAAATAGTTATGCTGCTCTGTTTTAAAAGAATTGTTAGAATAAGTTCCAATTACGTCGGAAGCTGGGAGAACAAGGTGCATGCGAGTTAACTGGATTACAAAACTTGAAAATGACACAAAAGTCCACTGCCAAGTGACCAAGTATAATATAAGACTCCACAGTGTCATGCAAAATTCAACCAGTCAGACAGCCAATCAGAACTCAGGAATGAAATGACCCAATACCTGATTCATGGATGGATCATTATTCTTCCTATTTATACCAGCTGTATTGGACACTGCTCTAATTCTGATTTAGCTGATGTTATTAAAACCAACAGTTAGGCTAACTGATTTAATAGAATAACATAATTCCAATTTAAATCTGCACTTGTAATTAGACTAAGACGACGTTTGTGCAAAGTCGCGCTCACTCAACGATCATTATTAATATATCAAGAGAGAGATAACTCTTGAATGTTAATTTTTGTATTATTAGATTTTTCGACTTTTGTCATTTTCATCTGTTATTACACAGACGTTTGAACGATAACCTCCGACTTCTCAGATGTTTCTTGTCGAAACGGAAGCCTTCTTGTCTAATAATCGGAAGCCCTTCCGGGAACTTCGCGCGCCGAAACCCTTCATTTAATAAATTGGGTAATTGTTCTTATTCCATAAGAAGACTAGAGGGCAACATCGGTCGAAACGTAGTGTATATAGCAATGGAAAATGAGGACAATAGTCGAAATCTTAATATAATACTAATCATCAAGCATCATTCACATATAGTAGACGGATAAATGCTAATGTGTATTTCCTTTATTTAGTATTTATTTATTTATATCTAGGATCTGTGTGATAAAATGAGGAGCTAATGGTAGGTGTGGCGCTTCCATTCCAGAAACCGAACACAATTCTTCATTGGTCTAGCGCAAGTGAAAAGATAGGACTCCCTCGCTGTCTGGCTGAATACCGACTTTAGGGCTACCCCGACGACTTTACTTTTATTACTCACTTAATTCATTTGCAGTGATGTGCATATATGATATTTTTCGGTGCATTATGATTGAATTTTTTTTTTGTTGGGGGTGGGACTTTTGAAAAATATTGTCATCATGATTGCCATTAGATTCGCATTTATTATTATAGATAACCAAACCGGGATTGAACCTGACACATCTTAACCGGCTAGTCGGGGCTGTGTTGGTCTACCACCAGGGGTAGACGGGTACTTTTACTAGTTTTCAATTAACTTTGTTTCATATTACACAGATTTGAGCACTTCGAACCAAAGAAATCGACAATGAACAAGTGACAGAATAATCATTATGTTTGGACCCCATAGTGTTTACTAGTACATTTCCTATCGGAAGGACAAAATCTCCCTGTAGTGAATTTACATCTGTTAATCAGTACTGGAAGCGGCACCCAACGTCGCGCTGGCGGTTAAAAACATTATCTGGTCTATTGATTTACTCTTGAGATTTAATGCTGGGACATTTTTAAGTAGGGAATTAATTACATATTCTAATATGACATTTTGATTTTAAAAATATCCTCGACATAAATAAATCAAATCTTCATATTTGTGCAACCAAAAAAGATCTGTGATATATATTCGTGAATTATAAAAAGGCCCTTAAATACATGGGTATCGTGGTTTATGGACCTATTTCCACCGTGGGTATGCCCACGAGCTTTCTTCAGACCACTGATATTCTTTTATATATACAGCACATGGCACTCATTCTTATATTCATACATTTCCCCGGCCTCGCCTGTTATTCCCAACACTTGCTCCTTTTTACAATAATTAAACATGAGCTCTCATACGCCGAACTCTACAACCAACTACTGGTTTAGAGATAGGACCAGACTCTAGAATCACTTAAACTGTACCAAGAAACTTGCGGTAACCGCACCCATATATATATATATATTATATATATATATAAATGATAGTCGTAATGTTTTATTTTCATTAGTTTCATTCAGGATATACACGTACATAACACCAACTGCCTTTATACGTTATTTACTAAGCTTAGATGTGGATAACTTTTCTAATTACACCACGTTGAGATTCTCAACTGCCCTTTATAATTTATACTAGGCAAAAATATATTGCACCCTCGGGAGGCAAGTATTTAAGTTTTAAATATGATAAAAAATATTCATGTTAAATTAGAAAGCTAATGAAACACTGAATAAGAATTCAGTTAAAATATTTAAGGAACAGAGGGGGTATTATATATCGGAAATAGAACAACTTTTAAACTACAATAATATCCATCATTTTTCCTTTACTCCGTCTTTCATTGGTAAATTTTCCTAGATTCAACTATTAGTCTAAAAAAGGAAGTAAAGAATAATATTACATTGTATTCATTCTGTATGCCTCTTCTTTAAGATTTAATCCCGGATATTTTTTGCTTCATATCAATTAAGCGAGATAAAACCACAAACATTTAGAGAATCAGAAATTCAATAATACTAAGGCAATATTATTAAAATCACAATTTTAAGATCAATATGACTTAAGCTTCCTATTCACACTGTGAACTCTATTTAGTAGTATATATGAATACAATGCAGTTAAGGTGTATAGATAGTTAACAGTTAATGCACGTCGTAAAGACAATTTTACTAATAATTGAGGATTTAAATAAAAAAAATAAAATCATGGCGAATGTGACTGTCAAATAACAAAGGGAATTTGGACTTGTTATAGTACATATCAGTTTCCGCGTTACATATAGACAAAACCACAATCTCATTATACATACTAGCAATCTATGCACCCTCCGGTTGCAAGATATTTAAGTTTAATGTCAATAAATATTTGTTATTAAATTATGATTTGAAACTAAATAAGCAATACGGAAAAAGATTTGAAACAGAGGCGATATTAAAAAAGATTTGAAACACGAGGAAGTTATAAAAAATGGAACAACTGAACATTACTCCTTCCCATCACTCTCGTCTTCACTGTTATTTTTTCTAATTTAAACCGTATTTATTATAAGAGGAGTAAGAATAAAATGACAGTTATTTTATTCTTCTAATGATTTCATTTAAGATTCATTGAAGAGATATTTTTGCTTATATTCATTTAAAATAAAACCAAACAGTTAAGAAAACAATAATACAAGCACATATTTATTAAAATCACATTTTTAATATTAATATGCAAATTAGGCTTTCCGGTTACACTGATCAAACGCTATTTGTTGTATATATATATAAAATGCTGTTATCAGAGTAGAACATAGTAACAGTATTCAATAATGATAAGACAATTTTTATTAATATTCGAGATTAGATATAAAAATAAAATCCTGGAGAATGTGGATGTCAATAACTAAGAGAATTGTGACTTGAGTAGGATATAGTTTCGGTTACAGACAGAATAAAACACACAATCTCCTTATAATAATTATAATATAATGATTATAATAATATAATGACCAGAGAGAGACGATTATGTCCTATTAAATAACGGTTATCTGTCAGTGAGTTCTTCAATAGTAGCAGTAGATCTGGTAGATGCCAATATAAGAATAAATCTCTCTCTCTCTCTTTTCTCTCCTTCTTCTCATCTTTTCTCTCTCTTCTCTTTCTCTTCTCTCTTCTCCTCCTTCTCTCTCTCTCTCTCTCTCTTTCTCTCTCTCTCTTCTCTCTGCTCTTTCTCTCTCACACGGAACTAATCTCCCCGAAGAACATGTAAAGCCTATATTCCAGCTTTTTAAAGTTCAAGTCATCTAAAGAATTGCATATACAGGGGCAACAAAATCGTAACACCAAAGAAAGTCAGGTTAAGCTTTAGTGTTGCGTAACAAAAACATTTTGGGTTATACTTCAATTAGTTGTTATTCAGAGGCAAAATTTCTTCTCTCTCTCTTTATTCTTCTTTTTCTGTAAATCAAACATATTTTCGTGGGTTAAAATTCAATTTCAAACCGTTAATCTTGAAACGATGTAACAACGTGCTAATAAAAGCAAGAAAACCGGGGTTTGTCTTTGAGTGTACAATCCAAAATATTTATCCCGTTCTTTGAACAAGTACAGACATAATATACCTTTTTATTTGTGTTATCATGTATAAACAAACTTAAAGCTGCTCTGTCGCGTGCGGATAATTAGCTGCTCCATTGAATGTTTCTTAATTTGGTTGCTGAATATTTACCGACTGGCATCCGGATATGTTTGGCTTACGGTCTCTTGGGAGTAAGTTTAAAAGAAATGGTGTCGGTGTTTTTTTGTTTTTTTTGGAGGGGGGGCTATCTCCTGATAATCTATCCGGATGACGGTTTAAATAAACCGAAACGTTTAAGCGTCGATAAATAAATTCATATTATTTTTGAACACTTCGTTTTTTCAAATTTCTTTTATATATATATATATATATATATATATTATTATTATTATTTTATTTTGCTTGAAGGCAATTATAAATGCATGTATCGATAAAATTCGATAATTATAGAAAATAAACTCGACAAGTAAATCCCGCAAAGGATGGCTCGCCATGCAGAACACCGTACAGACTGTTTCGACTTATTAAGTCTCTTCAGCGATGTATACTAACGACTCCCCTCCGACAGGAATCGAAACCGGGACTTCACAGGCATAGTCAGAGACCATATCCGTTCGCCGCCGGTACATAGCGAACAATCCCTGCGAAATTAACCTTGTCAAGGAAACTATTACACGCCCCTGCCATAGTAGGCAAGTAGACGTTTATTTAGTAAACAAACCCGGCCGTTAGCTCTTCGGCGAAGTGAATAAGATTTTTTGGATGTTTGATATAAGGTATGTTTTATTAAAGATAACCGACAAAAATTCAGAGTTAACTTTTATTAACCAATTCCTATTTGCGAGTGAGAGGTCACAACTGAGGATGAAGGCTGTTTAGCGTAATATATATATATATAATATATATATATATATATATATATGCCAACGTAGATGTATATGCTCTATCACTGATATTGAGCATTCATAATTCATAATACAGCAAATCACACACACACACATGTGTATATATATATATAATATGTGTGTGTGTGTGTGTGTGTGTGTGTGTGTGTGTGTGTAAGTCATGTTAGCGTGGACATGGAGTCAACAGCACCTGGTTGCAGTTTCTTGCCTATGTAATCTTTAGAACAAGTGCAGTTGGTCTGAAGTTTACATAGGCGAGAAACCGTCAGTGCCCAAGCGCCGTTGACCCCATGTTCACGCTACCTTAACTTAGATATAATTGCTCTATCAATGATATTGAGCACTGTTTACTTTTAAATATACCCCCAATATTACTTATAATCTATGTGTGTGTTGCTACCACTAGCTTACTTGATGAATTAGTGGTGGACCAAGTTTTTTTTATGCCTTATTGCTTATAAGAGTCCATAGGAGAATGTCACTTATGAGTTTATCACTAATTCTCTGCCAGTTCCCAGAATGTCTTGATGATCTTACTTTAATGATTTAAATTGCGTAGTAAATGTTTACCAGGAGTTATTATTGATGTGACGCGTACGTAGTAGTAGTTGGGGGGGCATTTGGTGTAATGTTTATTGTCATTGGAAATGGACACGGCGAGACGAGTTCAAATTGTCAAGGCTATTTGCATTTTACATAGCGCTGTTGGGTTGTCTGCCCTTTGCCTGGAAGAGTTATCTTCCCTCTGGTTTCCCGTTTGTGACCACCAGAGGTCTGTTGTATTTAAGCGCCTGTTTCAAACTCTCTCGCTCTGTTGCTTCTCGGGACGTGACTACAATGGTTAGACATTTATGTCTACACCTTCTCGTGTGGGGGCTTCGGACCCCATTACAGACACTAGTAAGTGACCTTAGTCTATGGACTCTCCATAACTAAACATATCTTCTATGTAACCCTTCTTATGTATATAGTATGCGTATATTAGTAGACACTGTTGGGTTGTCTGCCCTTTGCCTGGAAGAGTTATCTTCCCTCTGGGTTCCGGTTTTTGACCACCAGGGGTCTGTTGTATTTAAGCGCCTGTTTCAAACTCTCTCATTCTCTTGCGTCTCGGGACGTGACTACAATGGGTTAGACATTTATGTCTACACCTTCTTGTGTGGGGGCTTCGGCCCCCATTACAGACACTAGTAAGTGACTTTAGTCTATGGACTCTCCATAACTAAACATATCTTCTATGTAACTCTTTTGTATCTTATCCCTTTTTTATGTACGTATATTATCCACTGTGTATCTTATTTCATGTATATGTACTTCATGTCGTAAATGTCTCTCCATGTGCTTTTATTAAAGTCCATTGTTGTTATGTTCAACACTCGTGTCGGAGTTGTTTGTTTCAACCAGTCATAATTTATATTGTAACCTTGAACCTTACAGCGCTAATACGAATCAAAATATTCTCACTCCAGCCATGGGTAAATCGTAGGGTAGACTTGGTATGAAGGAAACTCTGGATTCGAACCACTCAGGCCCTGTTCTGGTTAAGGAAAAACTACTTTGAGAGCTCCACTAAAAAAAGAACACGTAGGCAAAATTAAAGTAGATATTTACCTAGCATCCCACGTATGCGGGTGTGACACAAGGTCTTTTTAATGCGAGCCCACCCACGAACTGAAACTCATGGGATGCTAAATGCAAAAATACGTTGGCTCCGTCGGCATTCCCCCTTATGGGGGTGCGCCTCGGGCACTGGGCAATAAACACAGCTCTACTCCTTTAAATCAACGGTGGCATGTATTGCCTGGGGTGATAGCGCCCTGAGATCAACGCTATTAATTACTTCACCGGTCCAGGGCCGAAGCTACTGGACACAGGGCCCCGAAAGGCCGAACTCAGATTAAACATCTTGCTACCATCACAGCTGCTATAAGTCAAAAACGAAAATAAATAAATAAATAAAAATAAGTAAATAAATAAATAAACGTGTTTGCCAGATGAGCCAACCCCGTGTTGATGAAGAATAGAATTAACACAGTCACACTGACATCCGTTAAAAAAAAAAAAAATGAAAAGAAAATGGAAAAAAAAAAAACAAAACAATAATTTGGTTTTGGAAACTAAATCCACGTCAGTGACGTGAAGTCACGTTCGAGCCACGTGACTCCGCACACGAGAAACATGCGGGATTTCAGGTGAAGCCCTCGCTTCAATCTCCTCTTCCATGCGGCGGTGGCGGCGGCGGCGTTGTCGTACTACCATGAAACCCTTCCCCTTCATCACTCTTGCCCGCCACTAGCCCCCACCGCGTGCCTGTTCAACCCCACGCGTTGAGATGGCAATTCACTGTAAATGTTTTGAATTTAGTAAGAAGAGGTCACATAATTGTATTATCTTTTAAGTGGTAAGCAGCTTATTGTCTGGTGGGCTACCTTCTTTGAGTGTTTCTGGTTACCGTGTAGTCGAAATACACATTTAAAAATTATATGCCATGGAAAAAAATAGAAAGAAAGAAAAGTAAAGGTACCCATTTTTATTTGGTTGGGGTGGGTGTCATCTCTCAAGTAGAGGTATATTTCGTAATCAAATATAAGTCCGGGTATATCAACAGTTATATGGGTCTTGATCACCTCTTTTACTTTATATATACATATAAATAGATAGATAGATCCCACCCACGCACACACCCACACACATAAACACACACACACACACACATATATATATATTAAATTAAAGTAGGTGGCGAATCCTATTGTCTGTATCATCCGGACAGCGAGGGAGCCTATACCCTTTTTATTACCAGTGAGATTGTTTTTACTGAGGTGGAGTGACACACCTACCATCAGCTCCACACTTTACCGCACATGGGTATGACAGCGGCAAGTGCCCGTGTCCAGTTTTGGAGATCTAGGGAGTGCGTGACCCGGAATGGTAGTACCTGTTAGGGTCCCATATATAGGTCAATAGATATCTTTGAAATTTCATATCCGATATGAATAGCTGATGCCATATTTCTAAATTATTTGTAGGATGTAAGACATGGTGAATTTTTAAGTGGAGTTTGACAGGTTTGAATTCAGATTTTTTCTTTTTCTAGACTGATTGCAATAACAAGGTTAAAAAGTTAAATCTGTCCTACTATTCATAATAAGAAGTAATAGGAAATATAAAAAATAGTAATAAAATAGAATGTAATGAATTATGTGCTGTAATATGTTTTAATGTTTATTTTGACATTAATATTTTTGTTTGATTTATTAAGTTTGGAAACTTAAATGATTTTAATGAACGTATTACCATCAGCGTATCTGTATCTCAAATTTTCGCTCTCAACATAAAGCAAAAAATTCGATCGAGTGACAAAGCCCAACTTGGAAATCTTGTAAGTCAAGGTACCTCTGGTTTTATGGTGCATATTATGAATGTAAGACAAATGGTAGATTTTGACAAACAAGTGATTTTTTAGAGCAACCTATATATATATATATATATAATATATATATATATTAGTCCACCAAAGTTCAGGTAACGAGTACTTTCGGCACTTCGAAGTGCCATCATCAATTCCATTTTTTAAAAACTTTGGTGGACTTATCCACGAATTCCACCCAAATATTAAAGTTGGCCAGAAAAATTGAAAAGATCAAAAATAAAATTGTTAAACAGGAGATGTGTCTTTGTTTAATTCAACATGCATAAATGAAAAGATGCTGCCCAAACACACACACACACACACACACACACACACATATATATAATAATATATATATATTGGTCTATTGTCGGTATCAGCCAAATAGCGAGGGGTCTATCCTCTCTTCACTAGCGCTATACCAAGGAGATTATTTTTGTTGAGTGGAGCGCCACACCAGTCGTAAGCTCCCCAATTTACCGCACAGATACGGTTACCCAATCTGTAACAATATGTATGCAACGTAAGGTACATACAATTAGATATCCCTCTTCTCTTATCCATACGTACGAATCACGGAACTGTCTATTCTTAACACTTATTCGACCTTCTCTGACACAAACAGCTTAAGTTACTGACACAGAATTTAGGAAAAAATATCATTCATTTTCGTTTTCTGATATTCTAGTCTTCATTATATTTTTTTTTCTTCGTCATGACGTTGCTCTTTCGACGCATACATTTCAGTCAACACGTTGTCTGCTCTAAAAAATCATTTGTTTGCCAAAATCTACCATTCGTCTTACATTTTATAACAAACACCGTAAAACAATCCGACCCCTCAAAAAACAAAAAAAAAAACAAACAAAAACAAACAAACAAAAAACATCCACATCTACCAATCTAAGTACTAAGCTTTTTTCTTGTATGGAATTCTTTTTCGTAAGCAAACCTCCCGAAATATCTAAGCACCATTCAATTTACCTTTAGTAACCAAAGTAAAGAAGTATGCAGCCCTGTCATAACAACATGAGTAACACTTGATTGCCACTTAAACGAATAAGCTTTAAACGGAAGTTTGGAGGACATTGTCATTTGGTAACTTCGTTAAAATATTCGTTCCCGCTGAAAATTAGGCTAGAGTATCATTGCTTAATATCTATTTACCTAACCCCTACGCACAACTAGTATATGACACAAGGTTAATTTCTTAAGCGGAGTTTAAATGTTTTCCTTTTTCTAGATGAGTTGTCTAACCAAGGTTAAAGTCTTTCGAACTATTTATACATAGCTGGACAGGATTTGAACTTGTTTCACCGTGTCCATTTCCAACGACGGTAGCCATCACACTTAAATAGAAAACATGAATTCTAAAAATGTGTTTAATTAAAAAAAAAAAAAAAAAAAATTGAATTAAAATGAAAAACAAACATCTTCGCCATAAAATAACCCAAGAGTTTATATGCCGTAAAATTCCACCAACCAACCTAATTTATATAATCAAGATGAAAAATATAAAATTAAATTTTAATTATAAAAAAAAAAAATCTTATTTGGTTCGTAAAGTTATTACAGTTACATATTTGTTTCTAAAATAATTATTTTCTTTAAACCATTGACTTACTTTAGAAAATTATCTTGCAAAAGACTCAGTTGGTTGACTACATAAGCAACAGCAGCTACTATAAGAAAACCCTATCCTTTGTTTATCTAAAGCACTTAAATTCGACATTAAATGACCCGAAAAGGATTGATATGCCGCAAAACAAATCAACCAACCCAACCAAAGCAATAGTAGGTATTGTAAGCAACCTGAGTCCTTTTTAAAAAATAAAAAATGGCTTGATTCGGTATTAAATGACCCGAAAAGGGTTGATATGCCGTAAAACAAATAAATCAACCAATTAAAGCCATTGCGTCATCACTTAAGCAACGGTAGGTACTGTAAGAAACCGGAGTTCATTCTTTATCAAAAATGGCTCGATTTGGCATTAAATGACCCAAAAGAGTGTTGATATGCTGTAAGAAAACAACAACTGACCAGCCAACCATACAAAAGAAGCAGCATAACAATTTGAAATATATATCTCAAGTCATCACCTTCTTGAAGTTAATTTAAAATTAATTAGGAATGTTAACACTGAATAAACACAAATGACCAACGAAGATACAATAAGGAATTAAGCTTAGTTTATTTTTAAATAATACCCTAACGCTTACCTGAATGATCATCACCCTGGGGCGATCATTTTTGCTAGTGATTTATTTTAGCTCAAAAACTGTTTCTTTGGCGCAGATCTTGGTAAATTGAGCAATGCTAAGTCGGTCAAATTCATACTAAATTATAGATATTTGTATTATACGATATGCATGGAGAATCATATCGTTTCCAGGTAACTGTCAGTGTATAGCTACATCACTTCGTTTGTAGTATGTGATACATAGTTAAATGAAAGGTGTCTATGCGAATACGTGACTAGTGTCAGGCAAGCCTCGGTCTCGGGAAAGGACTAGCTAGGTTTCTTTTTGAAGACAAGAAGACACAGTTAACAGAAATTAGCAGATAACACCTTTTAATTCCATCCCGAAGGTCGTGAAACGTATTTATCGCTAATTTGCCGTTCGATCAATAAATCAATGTCCTTATCAAGATGCATTCAGTTGTTTTGTGTTTTCTGTTAAAGTAAGTATCGTATATACTCGTGTATAAGTCGATTTTGACTTAAGATCACGAAATAATACATTTATGAAATTATTTTTAAAGCCAAAGTATTACTTCATTGCTTTTCGTTTGGTTGAATTTCAATCTTATAAAAGAATTACTCATTTTTACTGAGATGAATCTGTGATTTCCTTATTTTTTCACCCTTTCAGACAAAGCTTCAAAATGCGACTGGCCAAACACGTGCGTTTGTTTACAAGCGAATCATAAAATACAATATGGCCGCGGAGAGGTATACATTGTATAAATGATTTAAAATCTATTCCAAATTTGCAATTTGGATTTGAGTTAACTTGTAAAAGTTAGAACCAAATCAGTTTGGAAAAGGTTAATCGTTTTTCTACATTGATTTTTGTGACCGATATTTGGTGTTAGCGAAATGGGGATAGACTCCCTGGCTATCGGCTGATACCAACAATAGACCACTCCACTGACTTTACTTTATATCCAGTGATCGTGGGTTTAAAATTAATAATAAAGAATTATCTATTGTTACATTATGGAAGGATATTAAAGAAGAGTTTACTTTAATTGATCCAGAATTGCATTTGATGCTGATATGAATTGGGATTTTCTTCTATTACTTGCAATAAATGTAAAAGAAAGAGAAAGACTTCTCTACATTTAAGGGAAAATAAAACTTGTTGGTCTCATTTACATCCTAACATACATATCCAGAGTTAACACTCCGCACCCCCCCTCGCACCAGTTGGATGTGACCCATGGTCGATTTGTTAAGGTTAACATGTTTGAATTCAGAATTTTCCTTCTCCTAGATTGGTTATTTTATCAAGGTTATTAAGCCCAGTCTGTCCTAATATTTTCCCGTGGATTACGATGTTGGATCATCACTGGTAAATAAAGATACATGCGGCATTTAACGATAGAGTTTTAGATCATGTTCTGCTATCATTTTGGGCCATTTTTTTTCAATGATCCACTCTGAGAAAAGAAAAGAAAAACTTATCTTGATCAAAATTTAGTTTGTCGAAACTGATGAAACAAAAGCGGTTAATGAACAAATTACTTAATGATCCAGATAAATTATTTGAGATTTTAATTAACAGATATAATAGTTAATATTTTGTGCCCTTTGAAAATGACTTGTTTCCGCAAAATGCTCGAATAATTAGCTCGGCCCTGATGCAAAAAACAATAACGACTTAGACCTTACGAAAAAAAAAAAAAGATTAAAATAAAACAAAACCCTAAACTATACATACCGTGTTCCCTTAAAATAATACTTACCTGCAAAATAAGCCTAGTGGGATTTTTCAGGATGATTTTAAAATAAGCCCTAGTTGAGAGCGACAGACAGACGAAAGAAATAAGAATTCTTCACAATCATATAATGCGACTCAAACATTCATCTTCATTAGTAATTTCTGTTAATTTAGAAATTTCATAATGATCTTTTTTGTAAGGTCGTCTATCGATATATGAAGAGTAAGACATCCCTACAAAATAAAAATTGGTATTATAATTCGGAGTGAAAATTAATAGGAGCCCTATCTTATTTTCGGGAAAACAGGGTAGATACATAAAGCCTATTGATTTCAAAAGTTTAACACATATAATTATTTATTAAACTTAAGCTTAGGTGTGGCACAAGGCCAAAAGCTCTAACACATATAGAAGATTGTCAACAAAGTGTCATGGAATACTCACCTAAGTTCTATGACAGGTGACTGAAAGGAAACCTTTTTTCGTTTTTTGGGAGGTGTGTTGTTGATCATTTTCCCAATGAGGGCAATGCCTCATGCTGGAGAGCAAGAAATCCACACAGTAAGTTTAATATCCAATCCCGAATGGTCTTCCGATCCAATAAATCCAGGTTAATCCGTTATCCACAATTGGGTTTTAATTAGATCCAAAAAAAAAAGAAAGAGAGCAAGATTCGCCTTTCGAATCACGATAACAGTCGCAATTTCATTCACATGCTTCGTCAACCATATAATGATGATTAACAAGTAAAGAGATGCTTATATTTTTTTGTTTGTTTGTAGTGCCTGGTAAATCCTCTTGCAATAACAATAAAAAAAATAAGTCACTGTTTCAGTTATGTAAGCATCCTGTTTCCAGTAAAGCCCTTCTTCTGTAGTTCAACTCTAGTCATCTACAGATGAAAAGCTTGTAACAGAGTTTCGCTGCCGTAACATAATAGTAACTGGCGCGCAGCCATAAATAGCCAAAGTAAAACATGCACAAGGTTGATGTGGGGGAGTCAGAAGAATAGAAGCGTAAGAAAAACTCTCACACATGTCGACAGTTGTTGTTAGTATGAACACACAGCTAAGGCCACTCGTTGTTGGCAATTATCACTCTTAACCACGTGTAAAGAGATCTTGGGTGCAGTAATTAATATCGCCCCTTGTAACCGTTTGCTGTAACCATCCTAACGACTCAAAGAATATAAACTACATTTCTAATACATGCCTTAAGATACTCAGTGTCATCCAATGGGGGCATTCTGATTTAGAGTTGAAATTCTTCCGGAAATAATCTGAGATCTTATCTTTTCTTTTTCTTTATATTATCAGATTAACAACAAATTCTCACAAAGAAAATTCCGACGTTCTTATCTAAATCTAGACGATTGTATTGTGTAATGGTTAACGAGCTAGGCCAGAAAATAAATTGCACGTTGAACTTTCGACTAAATACCTCGTATTTACAGCCTTGTATCGAACTAATCTATGCTCACCGAAAGATTATCCAGACGGTCGTGTTTTAATTCAGTTATATGTGGATGTGCTGTTTACATTTCATATAGTGCTAATAAACTTGGGAAAGGTATGACTCCAAATATTCTCCCTCCACCTATTGTTAAATAGTAGGATAGACTGGGTTCTTTAGCCTTGGTTAGGTAACCAGTCTAGGAGAAGGAAAACTGAATCCAAATCCGTTAAACTCGATTCAAGAAATTAACCTGTGTCACATCATACTGCAGAAGGGTTGGTAAATATATATACCATTGGAAACGAGTTCAAAAACTGGATCAAAGCTGTTTCATTTCACATGCGCTAACCCCTTGGGAAAGGTATGAATCCAACTGCTCTTCCTCCACCTATGGGTAAATAGTAGGGTAGACTGGGCTCTAACCTTGTATAAATAACCAGTATAGGAGAAGGAAAAATGAATTAAACTCTCTCTCCAGCTATGGACAAATAGTAGAGCAGACTGGGCTCTTTAACATTGGTTAGGCAATCGGTCTAGGAGAAGGAAAACTCTGAATTCAAACCTGTTAAACTCCACTTAAAAACTTGACCTTGTGTCGCATCCTGCTCGTGCGGAGGGATTGGTAAATATATATGTGGAGGTGCTGTTTGCTTTTCATATAGCGCTAATATACTTGGGAAAGGTATGACTAAATATTCTCCCTCCAACTATGGTTAAATAGCAGGGCATTCTGGGTTCTTTAGCCTTGATTAGGCAACCAGTCTAGGAGAAGGAAAACTCTGAATTCAAATCTGTTAAACTCGACACAAGAAATTGACCTTGTGTCGCATCCTGTATTATGTAGATATGTCCGTGGTATAATGGTTGTAGTCCAAGGAAACTGACACGGCGACACGAGTTCAAATCTTGGGTAAGGCTTGTTGATTTTATATAGCACTAATACCAAAGGGAAATTATGAATCCAAATATTCTCCCTCCAGCTATGGGTAAATAGCAGGGCAGACTTGGCTCTTTAAACTTGGTTAGGTAACTGGTCTAGTAGAAGGAAAACTGAATTCCAACATGGTAAAGTCCACTTAAAATTGATCTTGTGTCACATCCTGCTTGTGCGGAGAGGTTGGTAAATAAATACATGTGATGATGATGATGATAATAAGAATGATGATAATGAATTCCGTTTAAGATATATTTCGTATCAATACAATCAATTGGATATTGATTAATCCAATCATCTAGAGAATCATTCTATACATCGCTATTAGTTCGTGAAATAAAAAAAATATCTAAACAAAAATGTTCTGATCAACATTGTAAGTATAAGAATATAGTGACTTCAAAGTTTACAGTACAAATATCAAATCCTCCATAAATTAAAATAGGTGCGTTTTATAATAGACACTGAAATCCACTGTGCTATAAACCAAGTCGTATTGGTTTATATCATGAACATGATTTAATTAAAAGTCGAAACCAAATATCAATTCCATGCGTTACCTCCTGTGTAGATAATATTTTTGAAGACTTCTTAAAAAGCAAAACAAAAAAATGAGAACAAAAAACAACAACAAAAAAAAACCCAAAGAAGCAACTAAATCCTCTTGATAGAAAACATCCAATTTTGTCTTTTTATGTTGCTATGAAGGACGTTTTGAATTGTTTTAGTGGGGTCCATTATTACTTCACTGGAATAGAACGTCGGTTTGAAATTTCCACGCTGGATTCGTCACGTACATATAGACGCCCACACGCGCAGATTTTGGTCACGACTGGAAATTTATATAAAGGCAGAACACCAGGTAAAGAAACATGTCGCGAGTTAATAATAAGGATATTCAGATTAAGCATGTTATATTGCCGCCAGATACGTGTTATTGAAAATCACGATTCCTCTGTTTTCTTTTTACTTTCTGTTTTCTCACGTCATTTTCCACAGTTTTATATATCTCATTTATTAATCTTTTTTGCCTCGTTTTCAACTTCACTTTTCTTTCGATCGTTATTTTAATTCTCCTTTTTAAAATTCATGTTCTTCTCTCCCTCTTTGTAATCACTAGTAATAGTTTTAATAGCACCTCTACTATTCTTCTACAAGGATGGTTTTTGACATTAAATAACACGCTGATATACAATTAAACAAAGAAACCAAACCAAACCTCTCATCGGTTCTATAGAAAGAAAACTGCACCTCACTATTTAACCTATTTCGATTTACACTGTTACAACTTTATCAATATTTGGTTCTATAGAAAGGAGACCGAACTTCGCAGTTGAACAGAGATTTCTATTGGTATTATCAGATATTCATCAATCATTGGTACTATAGAACAAATAAAAAACTGAATCTCACAGTTGAACATATTTCTATTTACATTTACGACTTGACAAATCCTTGGTGCTATAGAAAGGAGACCGAACCTCACAGTTGAACAGTGATTTCTATTGGTATTATTAGATGTTTATAAATCATTGGTACTAAACAAAGAAAACTGAATCACACAGTTGAACATATTTCTATTTATAGTTACAACTTAACCAATCCTCGGTTCTATATAAAGGAGATCGAGCCTCACAGTTGAACAGAGATATAGTACCTCTAAGTATTCTATATCTAATATCTTCCTCTTATTTATAACTGAATTTTCCTATATTCATTAACTATAAAACTTAGTCTTATTACACTAATCTCATAATATAAAACACGATTTATATTTCCTTGAAACATTGTCTCAATATCTTCATTTTATGTCATGTTCCTTTTAAACGTGAAGCTTTTCCAGTCTTTCAAAACGACCACCATTCTGGCTTTGTTATAATTTTTCTAGTTTTCTATCTTCCTTCCTTTTCGATTGTCTTTCATTCGCGTCGGCAGCGTTTACAGTTTCCAACTAGAACTGGAAAAAAACCTCCAATGTTGATAAGATATATACCGATCGCTGACGCTATCAAGAGAAATGCTGACGCAAATTCGCCCCTCTCAGCGCACACTGGCACTGACGTAAAATTGTATGAACATATTGCTGGGCATGCGTATATGTTGTGCACAGTGAGTAGAATCTGACGTTATGCCAGTTCCCGCGCTTCAGACGCAAAGCGCGGGCAATGAGAGGGCGCTCAAGTGGACATCGCGTCCGCGTCCGTTACGAATTGACCGAGCAAGGAGGCCTTGACGCCATTCACACAGATATTATCGCCTCGCGATACTGACAATTAGACAAGGGAGAAAAGGGAAAAAAAAGACAAAAACAAAACAAAAAAAAAAAAAATCGTAAAGATGAGAAAATTTAAAGAGATATTATATAAAGAAAATGTAATTGATCTTAGGATATTTCACTTTGGTAGTTTATTCCGAAATATTGCAGTGGTATTTCCTGATATATATTTACATATCAGGAAAGACCACTTCATGATTTCGGAATAAAAAAGATCATAATTGAACAAGGTGAAATGTTTTAATCTATTATTTTATTAAAGAGACACAGATTAGATCAAGTTGGTTTAAATCAGTTGGTAGAGCAACCATCTAGGAATTGCAAGGTTCTGGGTTCGATGCCGGTCCACACCAACTCAGCGCATGAGTAGCACAGATTGGGCAATATGATTGATAAAGTGACAGTAGGCGTGGTGCTGTATCTAAGCAAAAAAACAAAAAACTTTCTGGTTTAGCGCTAGCGAAAAGGGAATACACTCCCAGGCTTTCCGGCTAATACCGACAATAGGCCACTCCGTCAACCTTTTGTATACTAGCAAATATATGCACCCTCCGGTTGCAAGTATTTAAGTTTTAATGTAATAAAATATATTAAAATAGAAAGGCTAATGAAACTAAATAAGAATGCAGATAAAATGATTTCAGAGGGGGTATAATCGAAAAATAGAGTAACTGAAACTTACTCTTCCATCACTCCCGTCTTTCCTTGCTAAATTTTTCTAATTTAACTATTCAGTTAAAATAGTAAGTAAAGAATAAAATTACAGTTATTTCTTCCTGTTAATGGATTTCTTTTAAGATTTATCCGAGATTTTAGCTCATATTCATTAAGATAAAACCAAACAATTAGAAATCAATAATAGCACATATTTAGTAAAATTAGATTTTCAATATCAATATGCAAATTAGTCTTCCCGTTCACACTGTAAATCGCTATTTTGTTGTATACATAAATACAATTGCATGTTATTAGTATGTGGATATAGTCAACAGTATTAATAATGTAAAACAATTTTATTAATAATTGAGGTTTAAATAAAAATAAAACCTATGGAGAATGTGACGTAAATAACTAAGGGAATTGTGACTTGAATAGTGATATACTTTCAGTTACAAACTAAAATACACAATCTCTATGATTTCAAACAGAGGTGGGTATAATCGAAAAATTGAGTAACTGAAACTTACTCTTCCATCACTCCCGTCTTTCCTAGCTAAATAAGATGTGTTTTAAACACAATGAGTGTCTCGACACAATCCAATTGTGAAAGTCAAAATAGTGTTAATGGTTGTCGAGATAACCATTGAAATATTACAATTTTTTAGAAATGTGGCTTTCTTCATTTTTTTCTGAGGAAAGTGTGTTTCATAATCGATATTGATAGATTACCTTGACTGAATTCACTAAGAAATGGAGAGTTTGAATTTCATTGATATTTAATACAGGATAATTCTTCTTTTTTTTTTTTTAAAAAAAAGACTCATACAAAAAAATCACAGTGCAATTCGTGCTGGTGTGGATGACCACCGGCGTCACTTACACAATGAAAATAATTCACAAGAAAGAAAAAAAATCTAAAATCGTTATCATTCCCTGTACATTAACACAGCGTTAAAAAATCGTCATGAAAACTCTCAGGTGAGGTAGAGATGCGGAAGAGAGATTACTTTTGAGACATCTTTTTAATAAAAATAAAAAGATAAAATAAAATAAAATATGAAGCTATTTTGAATTGGTAATAGAAGGCAAAACATAGTATGAGTGAAAAATCAGATTTAAATAGAAAAAAAAGCATTTTAATTCCTATTGTAAGGAATTACAGAAAAATACACAAAACCAAACGCTGGAAATATATATAAGAGTAAAAGTTGCGGAATAAAAATGGATAAAACACAAACAATCTCAATCAATTAATATTTCACAAAAATTGATTGAAATTGTTTGTGTTTTATCCACTTTTAATCCTCAAGTTTTAATCATATTTTGTTAGATTTGACCCAATCTGTTATTTTCTCATCTACAACAGAACAGAACAGAACATAGAACAGAACAGAATAGAGATAGATAGATAGATCAGGACAGAATAGACATAGATCAGAACATAGATAGATAGATAGATAAAAAATCAGAACCGAATAGACATAGATAGATAAATATATAGATCAGAACAGAATAGACATAGATGGATCAGAACAGAATAGACATAGATGGATCAGAATAGACATAGACATTGACAGATATATGTATCAGAATAGACATTGACAGATATATGTATCAGAATAGACATTAATAGATATATATGTATCAGAATAGACATTAATAGATAGGAACAAACATACAGCCCGGGTCAAAATTACTGGCTCCCATGAAATTCAAGTACATAATGTAGAATATCTCATGAAAACTTAAAAAAAGCCAAACAAAACAAAAAACAAAAAAAGCCCGCAAAAACCGAATCTCGTCAAACAGCTTTGGTCTATTGACAACTGATGGTGGATAAAGAACGGCAAATGATAAAACAAGTTTATATAAATTTGGTTATTTTCTGTTGATTTCTGAAGAAAAAAAATGAAAGAGTGCTATTAATAGTGACCATGACTAAATATTTTATTTGTAATGCAGTCCATTACTTATGAATTTGTATTGCAATAATATTATTCATTCTTTTAACCATTTGGCAATTTCTGTATATATGCTTTTCCTGGCTTGGTCAGTCGTCTTGTCTGGCTAAAATCAACCTTTGCCGCCAATCAGGTGAGCTTCATTGATTACTATCAAAAACCTCATTGGTAATATCAATAAATTTTGTGAGCTTAACACTTGATAAGTTCTTTTCATCACAAATATCCGTTTTACTTTGTTTCCGAACGGTGTGCCGCGGGTGATCAAATATTGCAGTTCGAAGTTGAATTAAACCCAATCCATTAGAAACTGAGACATTCATTCCAGTGAAAAGTTTCAGATTTAAAAGAACTCTATTCATTTTAACAATACCGATTGATTACAGATTGATTGGTAGTCAACACGTCTAGGGTTATTTATGCCCAGGGGTTAGGGAATCCCGTGCACGTGTACGTTAATATTGTTACATATTAATTGGTAAGAAATCCTTATGGCGATCAGTACAGCTGATTGAGAGTGAGTGACAATGCTTGACCTCACTCTTTGCTTTCTGGGATAGAATCGTGAGAACAGAATCCGATAGAAAGCCCCCCTTCCGGTTTAAGGTGGGCAACTCAGTAAGTTAGTTGAGAGTTAGGACTGAAGCTAGCTTATAACATCAAAGGTAAATCGAAGTCTTGTTGTTATTACTAAAAGCTAACAATGACACAAGGTTCCCCAGCAGAACCAGACACGGAATCCCAGATAAGAAAGACCAGACGAGACCTGTAGAAGATATACGACCATTAGAAGATAGAAGAAGCAGATCCGGCCAGAAGAATAAAAGAGGTATATAACAATATTTACAATTTTTTGTCTAATTGTTTATCATCGCAAAAGATAACAAGGAAAGACTTAAGAATTATTAAAAAAAACTCTTTATGTTAATATCTCTGGTCATGTTGGCTGGTTGGATTTTACGGCATGTCAACCCTTGTTGGTTTATTTTATCCCGAAGACATTTGTTCTATTCAATCTTGATTGGTGTAATAACAAAAGATACCAATAAAAGACTTAAGAAAGATTCATTCTCCTTAGAATAATTGCTACACAAATTGTGACTTTAGATAGTTTAGTAGTTACTAAAGAGTTCTCCAAAAGGGGAGGTAATCATAGATAGGGGAGGTAACTCTCAATTACTCCTTAGAATAATTATCACATTGTTCCAATTAAATACGAATAATTTTTAAACAGACATTTCTGACCCATAGAAATCAATCATGTCAATCTCTAGCACCTATATGATTGTCCCGATTTTATTACCTTCATGGTCAAATCCCAACACATTATTTATGTGCTAGAAGGTGGAGGCATGTCAACCCTTGTTGGGTTATTTTATGCCGAAGTCATTTTTTTCTTCATTCTGGTTGGGTATTCATTTTTTATCAAACCCAATTTTTTAAACACATTTTTAATACTCATTTAAAAAAAAATCTGTTTAACCTATAGATGGAACCCTAACAGGTAATACCACTCAAGGTCAGTGTACCTGGGTGTAATGGCGAAACCCAGGACACTAAAACACTCAGCCACAGCCTTGGAGCAACGATTGATCGGAGGGTGCCTCTCCAACTGACCGACTAGTCTAAGTAAGGACCAAAATGAAGTGTTGCAAATCATGGACTGCTCAGCACCAGGATTCCGTCCTTAAGCATCACTGATTGCCTCATAGGGCCAACAGGTGGCCTCACTTGGGCGATTTTTATCTCTCTGCAGAGGTGCAGTCGATGTACTCTACAGTCCCAGCCGACAGGGCGGCCAGCGCCTCGGAGATCTTATTTTTGGGATTACCCTCATATCTAGTGAATCTTCCTTGTGCTATTTCAGACTGAAAATAAAAGTTTTTATTTTTATTTCTGTCTCGCAATGTAATGCTACACAAGAAGACAGTTATCAAATTCCAAGTTAGAATACAAGAAATTCTCAGGTCACCGTTTTTATGAAGACATATACAGGCAATAAACTAGTCAGACTGATGGTCAAATTTTGTAATTAGTTTTAAAGATTCATTTCAAATGAAAGTTTTTCAGACTGACATAACCATAAAAGAATTTTCCCCTAAAACCAAATGATTGCCAAATAATTTAATTTTATAAAAATACTACTACTAACTTTAGTAGGTGTGTGCCATAGCTCAGTATTCAAACGAATTTTAGAAGGTAATGTTAACAACGAAAAACATCCGATGAAAGTAATTTATATCTTATTTTTCAAGCATTTTACGGCTGGTGCTATAGAATACACTGAGTGCATTTCTGCAGAGGGGTAAAATCCGATAAATCTACCTGTTGGCCATGGGTGGTTACTATTGAGGCTTAAGAACGGGATCAAGCTGGCCGAGCAGTTCATGACTTGCAACACTTTGCCTCTTACTTAGTCTAGACGGTCGGAGAGATCCTTTCCGATCTATCGCCTATATTATGGTCTAAAACCTATTTCCCTTATGCAAGCCCTCAACCATTTTTATTATAAACGTGCTAGAAGGTGGTGGATGAGGCCCTTAGTGTCCTGGGTATGACGTTAACCTGAATTTATTGATTGAAGTTCCAATTCTTGACCTCTGGGAAGCGTGAGTACTCATTTATCACTGGTACTTCCTATTCCACCTTGGCCCGGAGTATTAGTATCTATTAAACAATACATTTAAAAAAATGAGTATTAAAAATCTATTTAATAAACGGAATTTGAAAAAAAATAATACTCCAAAAAATGAATGAAACAAAACGTCTTCGGCATAAAATAACCCAATAAGGGTTGGCATGCCGTAAAAATACAACCAAGCAAGCAACCAACCCGCCGTTTTACAAGAGAGTGTAGAATAATCATACTAGTTCCAATTACAATCGAATTGGTAAGACAAGACAGCAAGCAGACGATACTTAATACGAATCTGTTTTGCTGCGAAGACTACTGCAAAATGGCAGGTTATTTATGAAGCCTCAGAACATCATAGAAACCAAGCAGCCAATCAGGACTCAAGGAATGGAATCACCCAAATGCACGAGTCGACTATTCTGGATTCCCACAAGAACCAGTTGTGTTAACACTGGTTCAGTTGTGCTTAGCTTGTTGCTCAAACCAACAGTACGCTAACTCACTTCAACAGAGAGTGTTGTATTGAAAAATCCAAGAATTTTCATTGGGTTATCGGAGAGCGATAGCATATTAATCTGAGGTAAAATTTAATTGAAATGTTGAGTACGTCTGCTTGAAAATAACTCATTAAAAAATATATGAAGATTATTTGTTGGGCGAGTGTTGTTGGACTGTGAAAATCTTTTCGTGACTGTACGACATTATCTAAATTTTAAATAACAAACCAACCTTTCGAAAAAAAAAAAAAATAAATGAAATAAACGAAAAAGATAATTACTTAAGAAAGTGCCAGAGAAAAATCAAATCAATCTCACCCTTTTAAAATATGGTATCGATTTCATTTCATCGATTTTAATCATTTTTATTGCACGTGCGTTTATTTTAAAAGATGTCCGTTGTTACTCTGCTTAATCCAAGCAAGCTATCTAATGAACAGAATGACGCCATTCTCGTGGCGATCACTAATTTGAAAAGAAAGACATTGAAAATAAAGATTAACAACAATAACCACACCCCGTATTCCAAAGCCTCGAATAATTCGATGCTGTTATTTTGAACGAAGGTCAAAAAACGTGCAGCCTACAACGTCATTTTAAAATTCTATGATAAATATTAATCTGATTTGGTTTGGTTTGTTTTTGTTTTACGGCATATCAACCTCAGTTGGTCATTTAATGCCGATAAAGTTTTGAAATAAATCAATTCTTAATGGATAATACAATTTTTTTATAGATACATTTTTCTATTCAACCCATTGATGGGACCCTAACAGGTACTACCACTCCGGGTCAGAGTGGACCAGGGAGCAATGGTGATGAATTGGTGCTCGACATTCCCCAAACCTCCAAAACTGGAACCTCGCCATCAGATAGAGTTTAACGTCATTCCCAGGACATGTAGACCCGCAGCCACCGCCTTCTAGCACCCATTTGATAAAAAGGGTTGGGGCTTGCCATAAGGGCAATAGGGTTGGGAAAATCATATAGGTGCTAGGGCTTGACGTGACCAGCCGATTGATCGGAGGGGGCCTCTCCGACCGCCCGTCTATCCCAAGATAGGGCCAACGTGGAGTATTGCAAGTCATGGACTGCTCATCCACCTGGGTTCTATCCTTAAGCATCACAGGTCGCCACACACGGCCAACAGGTGGCCCCATTGGGGGTGTCTTACCCCTCTGCAGAGGTGCAGTTGGTGCATTCTAACGAACCAGCCGACAGGGTGTCAGTATTATCGGAGTTCACATATCGGCCAAGGTTTCCTCTCTAGGCTATGCAGCTTTGAACTAACACCGCGCTCGTTCGTATAGTAGGAAAATGCATTACAAGTAACCATTTTTATCAGTTTAGAATATAGGATAATATTACTACCCAGGTACGTAAACTGGTCTACCGATTTTAGACGGGTACCATCAAGTGTGTAGTTGCCTCCATCTTGTTTAAAACTCACGAATTCAGTATTATTGGAGTTCACATAGCGGCTGATGTTCCTTGCTGTCATCTCTAGGCAATGTAACTTCAAACTAATACTCCGTTGATTCTTTCTTATAATAGGAAAAAGGCAACCATTTTTTAACAGTTTAGAATATAGGATAATAGACGAAAAAAATAACATTTAAGCTAATTGATATTCCATTACACCTACTAAGTTGACATGTCTTGTTATCACGTTCTGAAATAGAATTTGATGTCGGCAAGTGATAAGAAAAAAAAAAAAAAAATTAACAGAAAGCCTTTACTTCTATCGACATTAACAGAGTTGGTGGCAATTGCTATCACGTGTTAATATGATAGAGAAAATAATTTTAGGCATCTGTGAAATTCTTGAGGAATTTGCAATGCAAACTGAACGCTGTCCTTTTGTGTATCAGAAGAATGCTTTCGAACTTTATAGAAGAGACACGTTTTTAACTCTTTGAACACTGGGCTTACCCCCCACAAGTGCCCCCTCCTCGACCCGCTGGGCTCTTGGTTGAACATTTAAGATCTTTTAATCTGTTATTTAACATTCTTACAGGCTGTGAAATACCAGATAACATTTTCTAGGCAATAGCGATGTTGATATGGGGATCCTCCCTCATCCCCATCGATGGAATTCAGTTTGCCCGGTAGATGTACTTCTGAGTAGGAATATAAATACCGTCCACTCATATTCTAATGTTTAATGTCGAGTTTCGTTTTGATTCATAAGATCTGAATGTTTGTATTCAAATGCTATGCCCTGTCATCACCCCAGATAAATAATGTACATATTTTTTATTGTATTTTTTATTCTTATGGAAGCGCGTGGTGTAATGGTTAAAGTCATAGGAAATGGACTCGTGGCTCAGAGTTCAAATCCTGGACATGGTGATTGCATTTCACTTAGTGCTAAAAACCCTTGGGAAAGGTATGAATCTTACTCTCTCTCTCCAGCTATGGATAACTAGTAGGACAGACTGATTTCTTTAACCTTGGTTAGGCAACCGGTCTAAGAGAAGGAAAACTGAATTCAAACTTGTTGACCTTGTGTCACATCCTGCTCGTGCGGAGGGGTTGGTGAATAAATAATGTACCATATCGTTGTCACTTTGAGGAAAGAAAGGGAAGAAAAAGAATATGCTACACATCAGAGGGAAAAAGAAAGCAAATAAATAAATAAAGAAAGGTGAGAGATAGGAAGTGAAAACACACATCGTCTGCTTCCATTAAATAAAAAAGGAAGAAAGAGAAAGAAAAAAGAAAAAGGGGAAACTTTTTTTTAAACACAGATCAAATTACCCAATCTGTGCTACTCATGTGTGAAGAATCATTAAAGTTCCAATTACCGTCGAACTGGGAAGACAAGGCAGCAAACGGTTGTAACTTAAATACAAACCCGAATGCTACAAAGTCCACTGCAAAATGACAAAGTATATATAAGACTCCACAATGTCATTCAAATCAAGCAGTCAAGCAGCCAATCAGAACTCAAGGAATGGAATCACCCAAATCACCCAAATTCATAGATAGATCATTCTTGATTCCTATTTATACCAACTGTCTTGGACACTGCTTGAGTTGTACTTAGTTTGCTGCTGTTATTAAAACCAACAGTAGACTAACTGACTTCAATAATGTGCTGAGTTGGCGGAGACTGGCATCAAATCCGGAACCTTGTGATTCTGTGGCTTGTGCTCTACCGACTGAGTTAGAGAAAATCCCGCGAATAATCATGTGTAAACATATCACCGAACGGTCAAACCTATTATTAAATTAATGGCTAATCGGTCATTATTCGAATCACCATTCTAATAATCGTTGTTCGTTATTTAGATGTATTTTCAATTCATGACATTTTGATGATTGCGATTCTCATTTTCCGTTTTGTGTTGTTCGCCCAGCTGTGACGTAAGATGCATTCCATTGATAGCTATCGATAACAGGATGTCATATTGTAGTCTTAAAATATAATTGGAAATATGACATTTGGGACGAGAGAAACGAGGAGATCTGATAGGTGTAAGCAATGAACAATTAAATGTATGGATGAGGAGGGAAAAAAAGAATAGAAAAAAAGGCAAAAATGACAGGTTGAACTAGAGAAATAGCAAAAAATGAATAGGAGGAGGTGAATATATATATATATATAAATATATATATATATGTGTGTGTGTGTGTGTGTGTGTGTGTGTGTATGTATGTGCGAGACTGAGAGAGACATACAGAAGAGAAGTCTCAAATCATTCATAAACTAAGTGCAATTTGGATCCAGGAAGTAAGTATAACTTCAAAAGTCTAGAATCATCCATGAACTACATACGTATGACCTAGATCCACGAACTACGTACGTATGGCTTGGATCCACGAACTAAGTCCGTATAACTTCAGAAGTCTAGAATCATCTATGAACTACGTACGTATGGCATGGATCCACGAAACTACGTACGTATGGCATGGATCACGAAACTACGTACGTATGGCATGGACCCACGAAACTACGTACGTATGGCATGGACCCACGAAACTACGTACGTATGGCATGGATCCACGAAACTACGGACGTATAACTTGGATCCACAAAACTACGTACGTATAACTTGGATCCACGAAACTACGTACGTAGGGCCTGGATCCACGAAACTACGTACGTGGGGCCTGGATCCATGAAACTACGTACGTAGGGCCTGGATCCACGAAACTACGTACGTATAACATCAGAAATCTAGAATCATCTATGAACTAAGTACGTATAACTTGAATCCATCAACTAAGTACGTATACCTTCAGAAGTCTAAAATATTAATCAAAAACCATTTATTGATGTTTGTGTAGGCCTTCCATTATTCCACTTGGGTAAAATCGCCTTAACACACTCACATAGAATGAAAACAGCATAAAATAGGCAGGCATATTCATTTGAATATGCACGGATCTAAAGAGGTCCTATCTTTTAAAAGAGAAACGCATATTTCTTCATAAGCACAGTTGAAAACGCAAGAACATGAGTTGATTGTGAGAAATGAAAGAAATAAAAAAAAGAGATAAAGCAAATGTTGTATCAGAAATAGCTCAAGAGCTGCTGAGAGGAAAATTAGCAATGGTGGACAAGACGAAAGCAAAATGGCGGCAGGGTTTCCCGCGCTCATCAACTTTGATAATGACGCACATTATCGTTTTCTGTCTTCCTCTTGTTGCCTCTACTTGATAGCAGCATCATTACGCGGGGGTGTCAATAACACGCATCGGAAGGTAGAACAATGGACAATGGACGATAGATTGGAAGGAAAGAGCAACAGACAAAAATATCTTTTTGTGGGGTTTGCCTGTCTATGACGTCAGTGGTAACCACAAGCTTGTTGAGAGTTGGAAGACCTGTGACGGAAATAAGTCGTCGGGGTGGCCTAAAGTCGGTATCAGCCAGACATTCTATTCCCTTTTCGCTAGCGTTAGACCAAAGAGGTTATTTTTTTAACGTTTCTAGGCGGAGCCTTACACCTACCGTCAGCTACTCACTTTAACACTCAGATCCGTGTGCCACTCATACGCAGAGTTGGCGAGGACCGGTATCGAATCCGGAACCTTGTGGTTCCTAGTTACACGCTCTAATGACTCAGCTAAACCGGTCCTGTGACGGAAATAAAAAGGTGAAATATATCTATCTGGGTTTGGTTTGGTTTGGTTTGGTTTACGGCATATCAACCAAGAAACATCAGTCTTAGAAAACTAAATCAGGAAAACTTTTGTTGGTTGTTTTGTTTGACCTTTCGGGTCATTTTGCTAACAGCACCTACTGTAGTTTCACGTGACCACCTTTCCTTGATATTTCCGACACTTCTAGCTAAAGAATAATTAAAGTTCCAATTACCATCGAACTGGGAAGACAAGGCAACAAACGGTGTAACTTAAATAAAAACCCGAATAGTTACAAAGTCTACTGCAGAATGACAGGATATATATAAAAATCTACAATGCCATTCAAATCAAGCAGTCAATCAGAACTCAATGAATGGAATGACCCAAATCACCCAAATTCATGAATGGATCATTCTGGATTTCTATAAATACCAACTGTCTTGGACACTGCTTAAGTTGTACTTAGTTAGCTGCTGTTATTCAAACCAACAGTAGACTTACTGACTTACATACTAGCATGCGTACATAAATCTTTCTCAGCTATATAATACGAGGAATAAAAGAGATTAGTTGATTGTTTCGTGGTATAAAAAACTTTTCAGGTCATTTAATGCCGAATCAAGTCATTTTGATAAACAAATAATTCAGGTTGCTTACAGTACCTGCTGTTTATGAGTGGTCACCCAATTAAGTATTGAACTTGCTCATCGCTGCTTAACTTCGATGGGTTGGGGGTTTTGTTTTACGGCATGTCAACCCTTTTTTGATCATTTAATGCCGAATCAAGTCATTTTGATAATCAAAGGACTCGCCCATTTAATATTGAACAGTCTCATCGCTGCTTAACTTTGCTGATTAAGCGGGAACCGGTATTTTTAACGTTACTTGACGGTAATTAGGTGTCAATTTGGTTATCAAATACGCCATAAATATTTCCAAATTGGTTTTCCATTAATTTAAACATAAAAATCCTGGTAACCATTCACTAAGCGTTCATTGTATATTTGGTTACAATGTCATCATTTTATTTAACCGGTAAATATTGGATCCCACCCAATCCAAATGTAACCAATAGTTACCATTGTCCTATTTATAGCGTATTTACAAATTTATAATGGAAATCACGCCAATGTTCCATAAATGTAATGAAACATTTTTTATATATATATAATAAATATTAGTTCAATTCATAAATTATGTTTACATTTACTTACCAGCCGTTCGAGCGTGTGGGTGAGGCTAAAAAATATTCGCTTGCTCCCATATGGTCTTTCCATGAGAAAGAAACTGGGGTGATAGCTGGGTTTATTGCGCAGCGCCTAAGGCGACCTTAAGTGGAGATACCGATGGGACTATGTATTCTTTGCAAAGGTCACGCAAGGGTTCGATTTGTGTGTGGCTCCCACTATAAAATGACTTCGTGTCTATTTCAGTTTGGTGGGAAGGCAGAAAAAATGTAGACATTTTTTTAAATTATGGTCAAATCACGATGAAAGCTTCGGTTCCTGCTAGATCACAGAGGTTAAGCAATACTGAATTTATTCAGCATAAAATAACCCGAAAAGGGTTGATATGCCATAAAAACAACAACCAACCTAAAAGCAAAGCTTTTTATTCAGTATTATGTTGGCTGAAAGCACCGGTTCCCGCTAAATCACTGCGGTTAAGCTGTGGTGAGCGCGTTCAATACTTAATTAGGTGACTACTTAAGCAACATCACGTATTATAAGTAACTTGAGTCATTTGTTTATCAGAATGACTTAATTCAGCATAAAATATCCCGAAAAGGGTTGATATGCCGTAAAACAAACACACTACCAACCAAACTACAAGAAAGGCTATTTATTCAACTTCATGTTGACCAAAAGCACCGGTTCCCGCTAGAACTACGAAGTTAAGTAATGATAAGTCTGATCAATACTTAATTGGGTGAACACTTAAAAAAAACACAGGTGCTGTAATCAAACTAAGTCTTTTGTTTATCAAAATGACTTAATTCAACATAAAATGACCCGAAAAGGGTTGATATGCCATAAAACAAAAACAACTACACATTATTTTTGGAAGCCCCTAATTTTGCATTCAAATAATTTCGGCAGTTAGCGGTCTCAGAATGTAAAAACGTCTCTTAATCAACGTTTGCATTAAATAAAACTAAATGGTTTTAAAGAACGTGTGCCCCCGATGTTATTTTGTCCGGTCCATGGAATCCATTTTCCTTTCACTGAATTCTAATTTGAAAATGTAATGCTAACTTTAACTCGCCGTTTTAATTTGCATAGAAGAAAACAATTAGAAATAAAGTAAATCAGATTCCTTCATTTATCGAACAGAAGAATATCCAATCGAACGGAAATAAATGAAAATTGCCGGCGTTAAATTAGTTTGATTGCTTTTAGAAGAAGGTAGTTTATTGCTATTTCCATTTTATTACGAAAGTTTTAACCAGAGATCTGAATATACAGTGGGCTATGATAAGTTTTTAGCCACCCTTAATTACAACAACTTTGGTTTGTGTAATAAGGTGTGACACTATCTAATGACGTGGAACCATGATGGTGGTTTGAGTCATTAGTTAGGGAAAAGTTTGAGTATAGGTAACGGAAAAGTTTGAAGGATGACGTCAGAGAGGACGCGTGGCATGGTTTTTTTTTATTTGAAGAGGAATGACGTGGCGATGGGGAGAAAGGAAGAGTGAAAGGTGAGATTCAGCCTGGCCGGCGAAGGGTTAAGACAGTTAAGTCTGGTCTCACCCATGTGATGATCATGGGCAAAATAAAATAAAACTACTTGATCAAGTAACAAAAAGATGTCTTTGTAATTCATTTAATTTATACAAGCAAAAAACAACTAGACAACAAGATGGCAACCGTAGTAGATGGTAGAAGGATCAACAAGAAAGAAATAAGATCTCCTCACCAAGTAAGTCTAATCTGTCTGTGTGTCTCTCTTTCTCTCCAATATCTCTCAATCTCTGAAGAACTTTCTTATCAAAGAACTCTCACTCTTACACACCAATTAGCGATGTCAATGTGCGTATATGATGTTACATAATCTATGCGGTTGCATAAGATTATTGTCAATCCCCTGTATTGGGATGGCCCTTTTTATATCACGGGCGGGACTTTCCATGGAATAGTACAGAAAGCCCGCGAAATACGTGAAGTCACGTGGGACCTGGTCGGGTCCTCAGTTTCTGTTGGACGTCAGGCAGATAGGATGTCCTTCCTTAACGGGAACTCTCTGCATACGCTATGTTAGTCAGATGTTAGTTACATGAAATGTTTAGTTAAGTTAATAAAAGCTTAAGAAATGCACATGGTTTTGTGGTTGGTGAATGTCTTGGTAACAAGACTGATCTAGAAGAAGAAATGAGTTAAGTGCGACCGACCACCAAGATGAAGCCAAAGACGGTAGAAGAGATGTTAGAAAAGACGTCAGAAGAAGAATAGAAGTAAGTAAGGAAAAGGGTATGCAATAATGACACGTATCCCATTTGGTACGGTGGCCAACATAGTATCACATGTGGTACGTGTGCTCATATAGTTTCACAAAGGTCAGGAAGGAATCCCAAGGAATCAAGTCACTGTCATGGGTAGCCCAAATCCTGACATGAATCCAATAGAGCACGTTTGGAAGCACTTTGACCTAAAACTTCGAGAGCAGGCTACCAACATCACGCTAGTGGCAACCCTTAAAGAAACATTGCTAAAGGAATGGTAAAATATGGATCATACGATCGTTCACGAGTTGATAAAATGAAAGATCGAATACGATCACTGAAACAAGCAAATGAAGGCCCTACTCCATACTAGTTCTAAATATTTTTTTCTTTTTTCTAGTTGGTATTATGTATCAACTCTTTTGGGTCATTTAATGTAGGACCTGTGGATATACCACAGTATGATAAGTTAATTATCACAACGTTTGATATGCTTACTTAAGAGCTATTGCTAAATAGTTCAATATGTAAAAAGCATAATAATTTTGATTTAACACTTTGAACTTTGAAGTAGTTTTTTTCTCCTGGCTGAAAACTTCTCTTAGGCCACTCTATTTATTAAAGGTTCAACCACCCTATCAGCTGAGGCTGTAGAATACGCTGACTGTACCTCTGCAGAGGGTTAAAATCACCAATGGGGCCACCTGATGGACGTGGCGACACGTGATGCATAAGGACGAAATTCTAGTCCATGACTCCACTTTGTCCCTTACATAGGCTAGCCGGGTAGTCGGAGAGGTCACGCCAAGCCCAAGCATCTATATGATTGTCCAACGCTATTGTCCTTATGGCAACCCCAACCATTTTTATCTTATATGTGCTTGAAGGCGGTGGCTGAAGGTCTTAATGTCCTGGTATGACGTTAAACTGCATCTAGCGGGGAGGTTCCCATTCTGAATCTCTGAGGAGTGTGGAGAACAGCATCACAATACTCCCAGGTCCACTCTGACATGGAATGGTAGTACGTTAGGGTTTAATCTATGAGTTAAATAGATTGATTTGGTTTGTTTTACGGCATATCAACACAGTGGGTCATTTAATGCCGACAAAGTTTTTTGAAATAAATTCATTCTTAATGGATACACAATTGCTTTATAAATACATTTTTCTATCTAACCCATAGATGGAACCCTAACAGGTACTACCACTCCGAGTCAGAGTGGACCAAGGAGCAATGGTGATGAAGGGGGATCTACATTCACCAAACCTCCAGAACTGGAACCTCACCATTAGACAGAGTTTAACGTCATTCCGAATATCACATCATCGTACATTATTGTACAGAACTTATCTACTGAATCAGGCGACCTCAACGTTAATTCATTATTTTCTTTCTTTTGAGTCGACCGAAATCATTTGTGATAAAATCTGATGGTTAGGTTGGTTGGAATTTACGCCACGTCAACCCTTGTTGGATTATTCTATGCCGAAGACGCACATATTTACCAACCTCTCTGCACGGTTGGATGTGACACGAGGTCAATAGGTTTGAATTCCGAGTTTTCCTTCTTCTAGACCGGTTGCCTAACCAAGGTCAAAAAGCCCAGTCTGTCCTACTATTTATCCATAGCTGGAGAGAGAGAGAGAGAGTAGGATTCATACCTTTCCAAGGGTATTAGCGATAAGCGAAACGCAAAATACCACATCCAGGATTTGAACTCGGGGCGATGAGTCCATTTCCCATGGCTTTAACAATTACACCTCGCACTTCTATATGGGAAACGCAAATAGCCGCGTCCAGGATTTGAACTCGTCTCGCCGTGTCCATTTCTGCAACGATAACCATTGCACTATGCGCCACCAACTAACCTACAAGGAGTTATCTGCCCGGCTTGTTGTCGCTTGTTTACACCAGGGGACATATGATATTTAAGCGGCTGATTCGAATTTCTCTTCCTCTTTCCTCGCTACGAGACCACATGGGTTAGACACGGTCTACCCCTTTCTCGGTGGGGCGCCGGCCCCCCTCCTTGTCAGTCATTTCTATCTATGGACGCTCCAGTCCTTTTATATATGTAGGTTTATCTACTCATGTATTTGTATCTTATGTATCCATGTACTCTTCTATTATGTATCCTTTGTATTCATGTGCTGTTATCTATTAAATGTATTGTCCCTCAACCCTTGTCGGAGTTGTATGTTCTTCAAATATTCACTTTGAATCTTACACCGCTATTGATACGTCTGTTATTAGTTAACTGATATTAAATAGTAGCACATGCCAACGCCAACAAAGTGCATGTGATCTTATAGTATTCCGTGTTGATATGGGATATTAACATAGCAGCTGATGTTAAGTCGTGATCCGAATTGTAAAACTTGATGAAGCTTAAACTGCCCCCCCCCCCCCCCAGAAAAAAAAAACAACAAATTTTACAGAGACCAACTTTTAAGCAAGTGCACGACAGTGTTGCATTGAGAGAAAGCAAAATCGGGTCGTCGATGGACACGGAATCTAAAGTAGAAAATCTTTCGCTCTAACAACGTTAAAATAGAATCGATATCATCCGATAGGTGGCGTGCTTACAATATTCAAAGGTGGGAGACACACACACACACACACACACAAACATTCATATTGTACGAATGCGTATAAAGAATTATATAATGACTTGCACACACATTATTAAACACGAATTCATGATAAAGACTAAATAAATCTGCAGATATGCATACACTGTACAAGAATAGATACAGGTGTGTGTGTGTGCACAAATAAAATGCCATTGGCACATACACACACATTTATTTTTATCTGCATCCTTGTACTATTAAAATTAGTAAAATAATTATTTAGGCTGTTTAGAAAAATATATACATTATCAAATTAAGTTTAGCAAATATTATAACTATATTTATGAACTATGTATTTATTCTATTGATATAAGATTTAGAAAGTATTAAAAGTGATACAGTGTCACGTATATAGCCATACACACGCATACATACACACACATTTTTGTCTGCATCCGTGTACAATATAAATTAAAAAAAGGAATTATTGAAGGCGTTGATGGAAATATATACATTATCAAATCACGTTTAGAAAATAATATAGAAATTATTTACCAGAACTACGTATTTATTATATTGATATAAAATTTGGTTAGCATTAACAGTAATACAGTGTCACGTACACAGACACACACACTTATTTTTGTCAACATCCGTGTACAATATAAATTTGTAAAAAAGAATTATTGAGGCTGTTGATTTAAATATATATATTATCAAATCATGTTTAACAAATAATATAGAAATTATCTACCAGAACTATGTATTTATTATATTGATATAAAATTTAGATACTTTAACAGTGATATAATATCACATACATAGCCACTCACACACAATTGTCTTGCATCCGTGTACAATATAAATTAAAAAAAAGAATTATTGAAGCTGTTGATGGAAATATATACATTATCAAATCAAGTTTAGAAAATAATATATAAATTATCTACCAGAACTATATTTATTATATTGATATAAAATTTAGATAGCATTAAGAGGGATATAGTGTCACGTACATAGACACACACACACACAGTTTTTTTTTTAATCTGCATCCGTGTACAATATAAATAAAATAATAAAGGAATTATTGAA
>CM042149.1:81303069-81305569 GCA_023376005.1 Doryteuthis pealeii
TCAGTATGTTATTGTCTATCTATGTATCTATCTAAGTTTTTTTAATTATCTATCTTAGTATGTTATTGTCTATCTATGTATCTAAGTCTTTTAATTATCTATCTCAGTATGTTACTGTCTATCTATCTATCTATATATATATGTAACTGTTGTAAATCCCTAAAATAAACCGCGGCGTTATTGAGAGCAAGCACTGGCAGAAATATACACGGAGATAAAATGCTAAACAAGTGTAAACAGCATAAGATGCCTCATCCAGATATATAAGAAGAAAATGTAAGTAAAAATGAATACAAAGGAACAGACATACTTATAGACTGGAGGATTAGGAAGGAGAGAGAGAGAGAGAGAAGAGGGGAGAGAGAGAGAGATAGAGGAGAGAGAGAGAGGAAGAGAGAGAGAGAGGGAGAGAGAAATATAGAGAGAGAGGGGAAAGATATATATATAGAGAGAAGGGAACAGAGAGAAGAGAGAGAGAGAGAGAGGAGAGGGAAGAGAGAGATAGAGAGAGAGGGGGAAGAAGAAGATAGAGAGAGAGGGGAAGACAGAGATAGAGAGAGAGGGAAGACAGAGATAGAGAGAGAGAGAGGGAAGACAGAGAGAGAGACAGAGATAGAGAGAGAGAGGGAAGACAGAGAGAGAGGGATGACAGAGATAGAGAGAGGGGAAGACAGAGATAGAGGGGAAGACAGAGATAGAGAGAGAGAGGGAAGACAGATAGAGAGAAAGATAGAGAGAAAGACAGAGATAGAGAGAGAGAGGGAAGACAGAGATAGAGAAGATATAGAGAGAGATATATATAGAGAGAAGGGAAGACAGAGAGAGAAGAAGAGAGAGAGAGGGGGAAGACAGAGATAGAGAGAGAGACAGAGAAGAGAGAAGAGAGAGAGAGAGAGAGAGAGAGAGAGAAGAGAGAGAGAGAGGGGGGGGAGAGATAGATAGATAGAATATCCACAAAGGAAAAAAGAAAAAGGAAAGGTAGTGAAAGACTTTAAGGAAAAGAAACAAATAAAAAAGAACACAGCAAATAAAAAAAAAGATAAATAAAAAAAAATAAAGCCCCCCGCCCCCCAAAAAAAAAACCCAAAAAAAAAAAACAACAACAACAACAACAAAAAAAACCGAAGAATTTAAATGAGAGGAAAGTAAGAAAAATATTGCAAAACCAGATAAACAGAAAGGTTTTCTATTTTGAAGGAAGAAAGAAATCATGACACTTGTATGATCTGTTTTATTGTACTAATCTCTGTTAGTATCATTAGTAGTGTGTATTTTACTGTGCGGGCATCCATACTTGTACTCATGACTTGATAAGGTGTGTATGTGTGTATTATGTGTGTGTGTCCTTTTAGGCATCCATATAAACGAATGTACTTTGAAAAGAGAAAGCGGGTGCGTAATAGATATAGATCTATTTGGCGGGAAAAGTAGCAAGAAAGAATAGATGAGAAAAAGAAAGAACGAAGCAAAGCTATGGAAGGAGAAGAGGACAACAATTGTATTCAAGGAGATCATCTGTAAACTAAGGAAGACACGGACACACGCACATAGATATATTTATTTATTTATATAAGGAAACACAGATTAAATAGATTGATTAATAAAGACTCGATATTTTCAAAGTAGAGTAGGTTCTATTATGCTCAGACACACACACACAATATATATATATATATATATATATATATATAGATAGATAGATATATATATATATATATATATATATATATAGAGAGAGAGAGAGAGAACTGGTCATAAAGAAAGAGAAATAAACAAACACTTAAAAAGGTAAGCACAAACTTATATATGTGTGTGTGTGTGTGTGTGTAATATATATATACAATACATATATATATGTATATGCATATACACACACCTATTTACACATATAGATAGATAGATATACATATATAAACATACACACACCTATATACATATATAGATGGATATAGATAATATATACACAATATATATAATATACATATATACATAATACATTAATATACACCATATATATATATATATATATATAGATATACATATATACAATACACATTTATATACATATATACACACATATATATTATATACATAATACATACTACACACATATATATATATACATATATACATATATACATATATACACACACCTATGTACACACATATATATAATATACATATACACACATCTATATACATATATACACACACCTATGTACACACATATATATAGATATACATATATACACACATCTATACATATATATACAGACACGAAAATATATATAAATAAACACACACACACACATATATATACATATATACACGCGACACACTCATGTGTGTGTGTGATTTATTAGAAATCGCAAGGCAGGTGAATAATTGGGAAGAAAGAAAAAGTGAAAGAAGAAAATCAATTCCTGAATGAAGAAAACAGTTTGAGAAACGAATTTGAGATAGAAAGAAAGAAAAGAAAGGGTGAAAAGTCGACTAAAAA
>CM042149.1:81310569-81373069 GCA_023376005.1 Doryteuthis pealeii
TTACTTTACCGCACAGATCCCTGTGCTACTCATAACGCTGAGTTGGCGAGGACCGGTATCGAACTAGGGAACCTTGCGGTTTCTAGCCGAACACTCTACCGACTGAGCTAACCCGATCCTATTCACGTATAAAATAGGTTAATAACAAAACAAGATAAAACCTTACGAGTTTCATGTTGACAATCCCCAGAAGAGTTAGTCAGACGTGTTGATTACTAATTCACCTCAGAAACAACACCGTGAAACTCTTAGTTGTCTGTTTTTGCCTGTTTTATTATCATCCTATTTCATACGTAAAAGCTAAACATGAATAAATAAGAAAACACAAACAGCTAAAGAAATTAAACGCAGTTTAAGTAAAAGTAAAGTATTTATTTACCGCGTACCCCACTTGTACGGGTCAGGCACAAAGTCTCTATTAACGTGGCACCACCCACAAGCCGAAGCTCATGGAGTGGCAGGTGAAAAATTGCGTCGATCCCGTCGGCATTCACCCTCAAGGGGGGCGCCTCAGGCACTGGGCAATAAACCCAGCCCTGCCCCTTTAAATCAAGGGGGCAGGTGTTGCCTGGGGGGATGGCCCCCTGGGATCGACGCTATTATTATAACCTAACCGGTCCAGCGGCCGAAGCTCGCCGGACCCCCAGTCGAAACCGGGTGGCTATGCCAGGTAAGTAAAAGTAAAGTAGCAAAGAGCGAAATTGATACAACAGTATAAAACGCCCTTCCTTAAATCCTACACAAAGAAAACCAGCCTTCCCACCATGCTCCATTAACTAAACTAGAATCAAGTGTTTGACCCTTCCCATGATCCACCATGCAACAGAATATTAGAAAATACACTCTTTATAAATATTAAACAGCATAACCCCCCCCCAAAAAAAAAACCCCAACAAAAACATTAAAAAATCTATGATTACCATATTATTTGAATATTGCCGGCATGAGTAACGAAGTTTTTAGTGAGAAATAATTGTCCAGTAGCTAAGAGTTAATCACAAATGGTTGATATACCGTAATATCAATACCAGGGGACATAAATTAAAAGATCTTGTAAAGCAAATGCAAGACAAAATTATTTTAGTAACAGAGTGGTGAATACATGGAATAAACTACCATCATCAATAGTGAATGCCCCATCTCTAAACTCCTTTAAGGCAATATTAGATAATCTGTGGAAAGAGTATAAATATTATGTGGAATTAAAATGAATGTTTATAAGGAACAGCTGACAGGTCTCAAACCTAATATACTGATATTATTATTATATTATTATTATTATTATTATTATAAAACCAAATTAAACCAAAACACTATCGTATGGGATACTATTGACAATTTTTGGCAGCGTTTATTCTCATGTAATTTTACCAATTAGAGTTTATTTGATATTGCATAAATTCACGAGTGTCTTATTCATTAAACAAATATCTGATTAATAATCTCAGTACACATTTAATGATTTTGCAGACGAAGATCATTTAATAATCCATATTTCTTTTTTACATAAAACAACCAGAAAAATATAAGCATCGTTCAAGAACAATAACTCAATATTAGTCTTAATACTTTGTTATCTCCCTTGATGTTTATGTTTTATCGGCAAATGAAATACTGTTTATTGAACAGTTCTATTTGTGATATAGTTAGTATATTATTTTGATTATATTGTACCCCTTCAAAAAAAGAAAAAAGAAAAAAAAAAGAACCCCCCCCAAAAAAAAAAAGAAAAGAAAAAGAAAACAGGAATTGAATATAAAACTAACTGGTAACTGACTACAGTATTATATTTATTACACTTACTAGCAAATATATGCACACTCCGGGTGCAAGTATTTAAGTTTTAATGTAATAAAATATGGTATTAAATTAGAAAGGCTAATGAAACTAAATAAGAATACAGATAAAAAATTTGAAACAGAGAGTATAATAAAAGATTTGAAACAGAGGGAGTATAATAAAAAATGGAACAACTGAAACTTACTCTTCCATCACTCTCGCCTTTCATTGTTATTTTTCTAATTTAAGTATTTATTAAAAGAGGAAGTAAAGAATAAAATGACAGTTATTTTATCTTGTTAATGAATTTCATTTCAGATTCATGGAAGAGATTTTTGCTTATATTCATTAAAATAAAACCAAACAGTTAGAAATCAATAATACTAAGCACATATTTATTAAATTCGATTTTTTTAATATTAATATGCAAATTAGCCTTCCCGTTTACACTGTAAACCAGTATTTGTGTATATATAAATATAATTGCATGTTGTTAGTATGTAGACATAGTTAACAGTATTAATAATGTAAGACAATTTTATTAATAATTGAGGTTTAGATAAAAATTAAATCATGGAGAATGTGATGTCAATAACTAAGAGAATTGTGACTTGAGTAGGAATATAGTTTCGGTTACAGACAGAAAAACACACAATCTCCATTATAATAAGATTGCACATACACACACACACATTATATATTAAGAGCTTAATATATGATATTTATATCATTTCATACTGAATAAGATTTATAATTCCATATAAAGGAAAAAAAAATAACCAGTCATTTATCTATTATCAAATTATTTTTTTTTTACCTTTTTAAAAGAAGCCAGTATCTTCAGATAGATAGCCTAACACAAAATGAAGAAAAGGAAAAAATAAGTATGTGCATATCTGAAGATACTGGATTCTTTCAAAAAGATGCTGGTTGCTGGTTTAAATAAATTAATTTATAATAACGAAATGACTGGTTGTTAATTTTTTTTTTGCTTTATATGGAATATATATATATATAATATATTATATATAATATATATATATATATATATATATATATATATAAAATTTATATTTTGAAGGCAATTACAATGCGTATAAAAAATAAAATGTCCAGTGTCTAATCAATTTCGAAGAAACTTCATCTTCAGAGACTGTTTTTGAAATGGACGCGGTCTTGTGTGGTTTTTTTGTTTTGGACGTTATAAATACTCGTCTCTTGGGTTGTTATAACGCCACGCGGAAGAGCCGTGATATCCGTTGTTCAATCATTTCAATCCCTTTATTTATTTTATATATATATATATATATATATATATATATATTAATATATATTATATATGTGTTGGTGTGTGTGTATTTATGGAATGTGTATGTTAACTAATTATATATTCAGTGTTTAATTCTAACCTACTATATATATATATATATATATATATATATATATATAAAGAGGGCTCACTATCATATATATCTAAGTTAGTGTAGTGAAGTCATTAAATCAATAGAGCTTAGTAACTGTGAATTTCTTGCCTAAGCAGTTTTGAAACCAAGTACAGTTGACTTTGTCTTCGCTACCCTAATTTCTACAAACAGACTAAATACATATTTGTAATGTATGAAAAATCTATTAATGAAATGAAAAATAAATCACATTTAATTATATGGGATCCTGAATAGAATCATTCCACCACCAAGTAACCTAGCCATTTGTTAATTTATACTCACACACATTATATATATATATATATATATATATATAGTATAATATATATATATATATATATATATATATATATATATATATGTGAAATATTAATAATGGTAAGAGTAAAGGTAAAAACGGATCTTAATAGGTAATATGCAATGATACTTAACAGACACTTAAAATTTAATATTTCAAAATTTATATCGAAACACAATTTGTTTTCTATTTTAAATGTAAATAGATTTAAAATAAGCTGAGAGCATTTATTCCCCCCTGTAGATAAGTCGAGAAGAGTTATCCCCCTTGTTGGTGATAATTGTACGCGAACGTAAAAAGACATTTTTCCTTGTTAACTGATAACAAAAGTAGACAACAATCGATTACAACCCCCCCCCCAAAAAAAAACAACAAAAAATGTATTTATTTATTCTATTTTATCTTATTTTTCCTATTTAATAGTCAACTTGTATTTTCGTTTCGCTTTCAATATTGAATCAACTCTCATCTTAACTAACTAGGTAATTAACTTCTTGCAAAATATTCAAAGAAAATGTGTAGATATTACTTGTTTGGGTACAAGGAATGAATAATATAATTTTTACTAGGTTACCCAATTTGTCAAAAATCCGTGGTTTTACAACACAAATATACCCACCACACACACCGTTTAAAAAAATACAAAAAAATCAGGGAATTATCCGATTTTAATGAAATTTCCAGTTTTGATATATCAATGAATGAATTTTATAATGTATCAGTTATTTAATTTAAAAAAAATTCTGATTTTTTTCAGGTCATTTAAATTTGACCCCTCCTTATTTTGGGGGGTGCAAAATATCAGTGGGGTTACATATGATAGATACTAATGTTTGTATAAATAAAAAGACAAAAGACCGAAGGTGGGAATAGAAAAAAAAAATGGATACTACTCTAATTGAAAATAAGTACCGAAAATCGGAAATGAAAATAGAAATAAAAACTAAAAAAAAAAAATTTGAGATTTTTTTACTCATTTCGATAATTATTCAATTGTCTATATCTTATAAAATAAAAAAGATATACATCAATATTTGTTCTGTTTAAATGGGGGGGGGGCACTAAGTTTTCAATAGATTTTTCGACAAAAAATTATTAGAGATTGATACTAAAGTAAAGTAGTTATTAAAAATGTTTTTAGGATCTAATGATGACATTTTAAACTTATCATGATACTCATATTTTAAATGAATTTTATATATTAATTTATTATAGGAGAAATACCTAATTAAATCATAAAGTTTTGAAATAAAATAACTAATGCCTTATAAAATTCATTCACTGATGAATCAATACTGAAACTTTCATTAAAATCGGATTATTCCCTGATTTTCGGTGATTTTTTTTCAATCGAGAGTTAAATATATTTTGTAAACACGGATTTTACGGCCACTTACGATATATTTTTGATCAAAATTGACCCCAAAAAAAAAAAAAAAAAAAAAAAATTAGTTTTAAATTTATTAAGAATAAATTACATGTAAAATATTTTTTACTGATGCTCTTAGACAAACATTTGACCTTAAATAATATTTAATCAATTTTAATTCGTTTTTAAAATGAAAAGTAGACGAAAAAATGTGTATACCTAATTATTGATATTTTTAATTACTTTCTTGTGTAAAATTTATCAAATATATTAATGAAAAAAAAAATGAGGCATAAATAATCAATAGTTAAATAATAGTTTAATAATCTAGATAATTAATCAAATTAAAGCATTAACTGAATTAATCCATTTATTTCTGGTTAACATGATTTTGTAAACTTCGAACAGAATAGTTGTATAAACATTAAGTATGACAAAAAAGTTACCTCCCTTGGTTCATATCTTTATATTAGTTGTTGATGGAATATGACAGAATTCAGTCGTCACGTATTTTGTTTCTTTCGTTCATATTTTATATTATATACAATGATACCTTGACTTACGAGTTTAATTCGTTCAACTCGTAACTCAATTTCCTCGTATATCAAGTCAATTTTCCCTAGTGAATTGAAATAATATTAACCCCCCCCCCCAAAAAAAGCCCAAATTTGTTTGTTACTTTTTTAAAATAAGAAATATTCCACTTCATTGTATAAAACATAAAGAAATAGAATTTAATGAATTATGTGCTGTAATATGTTGTAACTTTTATCTTTTATATAACATTTTTCTTTGGCATAATAAATTTGGAAACTTAAATGTATTTTGTGAACTTATTAACATGAGCTCGCTCGTACCTCAAATTTTAGCTGTCAAGGCAAAAAAAAAAAAAAAAGAATAAAACAAAAAACAACAACTCGTATGTTGCAGCACTCTTAAGTCAAGGTACCACTGTATTTAGAAATTCTACCTTTTTAGAAATCTCTTACAAGGAATAATATTTAATCATAGAAAAAATTGAGGAGAAAATTGAAGAGAAAATTTTATGGGGTTTAATTTTTTGTGGGAAGATTGTGGTAGAATATTCAGGATAAACTGTACCCGGTTAGAACAAGTGAACTTAGGTCGGGGGGGGGGGGGCAAAGTTTAGGTACCGAACATGTATGCCAAAATGGGTGTCCCCTCTAGGAAAAATTGTAATGTTATAAAAAGTATCCGGTACCTCTGAAAGCGGTGGGGGTCATTCCTAAAATGAGGTAACCCGGCACTATTGATATTTTTGTAATTTAACCATTGCTGTTATTTTAAACAATAACAAAATAAATAGAATTATTCTAATTAATTATTATTCTGATAATTCGATTGCAATCTATTAGATTTCTAAATGTCACAGTTGAATGAAATGTCTATCTTTATTAAATTCTAAAATGACTTGATTAGTTAAGTTAGATTTACTCGAAAGATGTCTTGCATTTAAACAAAATTTTGAAATGATTCATGATAAATATTTTAATTTATGATCAAGATATAGAAATTAATTATTTATATTATATCTACATCTAAGAGATAAACGTTATACTTAAGTAATAAGTACTGATACTTTTTATGATATTACAATTTTTCCTTAAGGATCTGTTCCTTTTCGGCATACATGTTCGGTATCTAAACTTTGTCTCCTCTTTACTTTGGCGTTTACTGTTGAAACGTTTGGTAAGACTAGTGAATTGTAACTGTTAACGGATATCTTTTCAACCTCATTTCATGTTATGTCGAATTATTCAATTCTGGTTAAATATACAACCCATAGCAGTATCGATTTTCAATCTTGAATAGCATCATTCCGACATAACCTGAAATGAGCTCGAAAAACTATAGCAATTCTGTTGTTGATTGCCAAACTAGAAAAAATCTCTATCATTACAAACTCGTGAATAATACAATCTACGATCGTTGTTTTTTTCAGTAGATTCTGATATAGTAAATGCTTACCAAACTAGTAAAAATAGTAAATATTGCCTTTAAAAATAATATTCAAAGTTAAATATAAAGCAATTTTTTATCTGCAAGAATAGTTGATATCATACAAGTTTTTTTTTTTACAGTGACTTTCTGGAAAAATTTGCCTGAGTTACTTCCCTTACATTTACAAGTGTAATTTCGTTTGGTCAAGTTGTTTAATGGCATATCAACTTCTTATGGGATATTTAATGCCGAAATTTGATTTATTTCTAAATATTTAATTGTAATAATAACTATATTTCTATGGTTCATTTGTATTTTTACGAAATTACATTTTTTTTCTGTCTAATCATTTGTTTGCTCACATCAATATGACATCAAGTATTCCTATCTAATACGGATAATTCTTAAACTCATCTATTTGATTCACAAATGGGACCCTAACAGGTACTACCACTCCGGGTCAAAGTGGACCTTAGATTAATGAAGAGGAAATCCATACTTTCAGACTATAGAGAACACGTGACTTTCGGAAACATTTTTTCACGCTCAGAATTGCGGAGACATGGAATAAACTGCCCGTGTCTGTTGTAGGCTGCCGAAGCACTGAGTCTTTCAAAGCCTCCATGCTTCCTGTAGTCCGCCGACACTATACCTGATGCCACTCTCCACATACATATGCACACACGCGCACACATACATGCATATTACTACTGTAAACTGTTCATGTTCCTGACACTAATACATTATTCTGTGTACTTGACATGAGACTTTGATGAGTTGTGGGGCACCTGAGCATTGTACACAATAAATTTCATTATTATAAAAAATCGATTTTGAATTTAGTTTAAGAAATAATCATGAATAAAGTAAATTATTACTGGATTTTAACGATCATAGGTGTTTATATTAAAATCTTATTTGGTATAAAATAAATGTATTTAAACAGTATAATTAAACTAAACCAAAGGGTTAATTATGAAACTTCTGTGCAAAAATAGAAAAATGAAAAGATTGATAGATAGATAGATAGATAGATAGATAATAGATAGATCACAACTGGCTAATATAAACATAATTTTCTTGAAAATGGAAATTTGTTAAAAAAAAAAAAGAAGCAATGTATTGTATAAAACATAATAAAATAGAATGTAATGAATTATGAGTTGTAATAAGTTTTAATGTGTATTTATCATGGATACTATTTTTTTTTTTCGGTTATAAATTTGGAAACTTAAATATTTTTAGAGAACTTATTAACATAAGCGTATCTGAAGCTTGCTCGTACCTCAAATTTTAGCTCACAACACAAAGGAAAGAGTTGACCGAGTGATTGATGCTAACTCGGAAAACACGTAAGTAAAGATACCATTGTATATATTTATTTATACATATACATGTGCATATATATATGTGCACACATATGTATATATATTCATGTATACATATATATGCCTGTATATATACTGAAATATGGACTCTACGTATGCTTCTGGTATAGATACATGACAATCGAATGGCCTATAATTTAAACAAGCATTCATCATCATCATCATGTCACGCTTCAGCGCGGATATCCATGACAATCTCTCTCCATCCGTTCCTATCGCTCATCATTCTCGAGAGGTCCTCTATGCAGCATCCTGTATCCTATCCGCACAGAGCTGACCAATGTACGTCTTTGCTGGTCGGTCCACACTGGCGTGCCCATGTGCTGGCTTCCACAAGAGGACGTCGCTTATGAGTTCGTCCTTGTTTCTCCAGCAGTGTCCCGCGTGTCTTGTCCGTCTTACTCGGATGGTTTAGGTGATATGTGGTAGGTGGCCGTACAGCTGTTTTCTCGTAGGGTGTTGTTTCCATGTCTTGTGCAGGATCACCCGCAGCATTCTTGTGCAGCTCCCATCTAGTTTATTCTCTAGTCGCTTAGTTAGGGTCCAGGTGGTGCAGCCATACAGCAGCACTGATACGACAACGGCCAGGAAGAACTGTCTCTTTAACTTGTCTGTGAGATTGGATTTCCATATGACCGATAATTTATTTATTATTATTTATTGCCTTTCCTATACGTGCATTAACGTCGTTTTCTTGGAGGAGATGTTACTGCCTAATTACAAAAGAAAATGTTGAAAAATTAGATTGGAATTTACCTACAATGGCCGTGGAATATTAAGCACAAAAAAGACTGTATATCGATGCAATATTTCAGAGCGAATTTTGCTCCTTCCACAGGCAAGATAATAACACTTTTAATTTAATTTTCAATCTTTAAGATATATATATACATATATATCATGACTATGCACTGTTCATTTTCCTAACATCTATATATTATATACTATAAATGCATCTTTGATGAGTAGTTACACACCTGGTCACTGTACGCAATTTCATTTTCATTATATTATTATATTTCATATGTATCAATATTTTAACACTGAACTATTTCTTTCCGATGAAGACGTAAAATAAGAATAAAGGGAAGTAACTCTTACTGATTATTTATAAATTAACTCTTCAGCTGAATGATACGAATTATTCCAGACGATGTAACTTGATTAAGATAATGTCATGGCGTAAACACAACTAAAAGGTTAAATTTCACTTAATAAAACTTCACTTGTCAGTGACATTTTATCGGAGAAAATCTTTTATTAGCTCAATTATTTGTTCGTATTATTTCCATAAAAAAGTTTTATTCGATAAGAAGAGATGATTATATCAAGAACGTGACGTAGTTGATGCCTTTTCTTACAAGGTCAATTAATTGTAATTTCTAGAACAGCTTAGTCTAACTAAACTCTGGTTACCGGTTATTAAATTGTATTAACTGAAATAGTTTGTTTTGTTTTACGGCATATCAACATCGGTGGGTCATTTAATTCTGTCAAATATTTTATAGATTCGTAGCGATAGTTTGGAAGAAAATCTTTTAAACTCATATTTCGTTTATAAACAAATTTTCTATTTAACCCATAGATTGAACCCTAACACGTACTACCACTCCGCGTTAGAGTAGACCAGAGAGCAGTAGTGATGAAGGAGTGCTCCATATTCTCCAGAACTGGAACCTCACCTTCAGATACAGTTTAACGTCATTCCCAGGACATGGAGACACTCAGCTATCGCCTTCTAACACGAACGATAAAAAGTGTTTGGGGTTGCAGTAAGGCCAATAGGGTTGGGAGAATCATATAGGTGCTAGGACTTGATATGGTCAAACGATTGATCGGAGGTCTCTCCGACCGCTGGCCGTCTACCCTAAATAAGGGCAAAAGTAGAGTGTTGCATGTCATGAACTGCTCAGCCACTTCAGTTTCATCCTTAAGCATCACGGGTCACCACAAAGGGCTAACCGGTGGCCCCATTGGGGAAGTCTTACCCCCCTGCAGAATTGCAGTCGGTGTATTCTAAAGCCCCAGCCGACAGGGTTATCAACTGAAATGGTCCCTTGGTCATATGGAGCTGCGGCCTGTGAGCCACATCTTCGGGACTACTTTATATTTAGTAGGCTTGTAGGCACCACTAAATTTGACAGTTTAGGTTCGTGTGAACACGTGCTTATATATTATCTTCCAACTTACGTCTTGTGTTCTCATTCCACAATAAGTCGGTCAACCCCTCCGATTTCAACATCGATCAAGGGGCTTTGGCCTCTAGACCTCTCATTCAGTTCCCTCAGGCAACACCTCCGCCCCCAGATTTAAAGGGACTGGGTTAGGTTTATTTCTTGGTGTTTGAGGCTCCCCCAAAAAGAGGAATGCTGAAGGAAACTAGACATTTTTTGGCACTTGCCATCGCAGGAGCCTCGCTTTGTGCGTAGCTTCCACATTAAAAACACCTTGTGTCGCATCCCGGTCTGTAGGGAGGTCAGGAAAATACCTAGAGTAATGACTCGTGTTGCCATAACAACGGACTTCCTAATTGATCAGTTGTGAAATCAATTTGTAAATTTATTTCAGAATATTAATATTTATAAAAAAAATCAATAAATATTATTTCAATAAATATTAAAGTCGGTGGAGTGGACTATTGTCGCAATCAGCAAGACAGCAAGGGAGTCTATATCCTTCTCGCTTGCATTAAACCGGTGATATTGTTTTTGCCGAGGTGGACAGTCACATCTACCATCAGCTCTAAGATTCTTTACCGCACAGATCAGATTACCCAAAATGTTAATTGGGTGACGACTTAAGCAACAACAGGTACTGTAAGCAACCCGAGTTGTATGTTTATAAAAATGACTTGATTCAGCATTAAATAGCCCGAAAAGGGTTGATATGCCTTAAAAAATATCAACTGTGCATGTCCAAATTAGGAAGCGATGACCCTATTTAATACTTAATTGAATGGCCACTTAAGCAACAACAGGTACTGTAAGCAGCCAGATTTATTTATTTATAAATAAACGGAATTGATTCAGCTTTAAATGACCCCGAAAGGGTTAATACGATGTTAAACATAAAAACAAAAAGACCCACTCGATATTTCCAAATTAAGCAGCAATGAGCATATTCAATACTTAATTGAATCGCCACTTAAGCAATAGCAGGTACTGTAAACAGACTCAATTCTTTGTTTATAAAAGAACTGACTTGATTGAGCACTAAATAGCCCCAAAAGGGTTGATATACCGTAAAACAAAAACAAAAAGACCCACTCGATATTTCCAAATTAAGAAGTAATGAACCTATTCAATAATTAATTGGGTTGTCACTAGAGCAACAACAGGTACTGTAAGCAACCCGAATTCTTTTGTTTTATCAAGAATGATTTGATTCATCAATAAATGACCCCAAAATGTTGATATACTGTAAAACAAAAACAAAAAGAACAAAATATGTCCAAATTAAGAAGCAATGAGCCTGTTCAATACTTAATTGGATAGTCACTTAAGCAACAACAGGTACTGTAAAACAACCTGAATTGTATGTTTATAAAAAAACTGACATGATTGAGCATTAAATGACCCGAAAAGGGTTGACATGCCGTAAAACAAACCCACCAATCAACTAAAAGGCCAGCGTAACATTTCCGGTTAAGCCGTCCAGATTTTCATCATTACAAGCGATTAGTTATCGTCCATATTTGATGAAAATGAATTCCTCAAGTTGAAATGCAATTCAACAAGCAAATCTCATTTGAAGGCGTTCTTTCTGAATCCAATAACAATATTGCTTTCGGCAGTGTTGAAAATCCTTGAAGCAATCAAGGAAGCATTACCCAGCATCTCCTGGGTTACTAAACCCACGTTATTCCCCATCTCCAAGGTAACTAAACCTCAAGTATAATTGGATTTTTCAAGGATACTTGTGATTTATTTAGCATTTTAACCAAAGAACTTGGCTGTATAAAATAAAATATAATCATGGTTTCTGTGGGCCACTGGTTGGAAGTTGAATGAAATATTAAGGAAATTCAGCATACACTCCTACGCACAATATAATTAACTGGCAGGACCTGCGGTATACATCAGTATAATAATTGGATTATTACAACGTTTGGTATGCTTACTTAAGAGCTATTGCTAAGTAATTCAATATGTAAAATGTATAATAATCTTGTTCTAACCCTTCCTCACTCGTTTCTCTTCTTTTTCTTCTCTCTTTCTCTCACACACTTATATATATATATATATATATATATATATATATATATATGTGTGTGTGTGTGTGTGTGTATAAGTTGAAAAAGGGAAGTGAATCCGACATTTATGTTGAAAGATAAAAGGAAAGAAAAATGGAGCATTTTTTGTATACTTCATTTTTTAAAATGTTTTCTCTATTACTATTATTATTATTTCATTTTGCATTTAAAATAATAATGAATAGAATACAATGTATATAGGGAGAAACTCTTGGTCGAAACACGTGTTGGCATTCCAATACATAATTCTTATCAATACAACATTTTCTTCCCTCTTATCCATTATTATATATATATATATATATATATATATATATATATATATATATTATAATTTGTGTGTGTGTGTTGAAGGATAAAAGGAAAGAAAATGTATGGATAAGAATTATTTATTGGAATGCCAACATGTGTTTCGACCAAGAGTTTCTCCCTATACACATGTATTCTATTTATATATATTCTATTATATATATATATATATATATATATATATATATATATATATATATGCACGCCTTTTTTACTTTCGACTTTATACTTATTGAGTTCGATACTCTCGAGGCGCCGTGTATTTTTGACTTCGTGCCAAACTTACATAAGCTTATTAAATGACTGTAGATATACGTACACCATAAAAGCTTGTGATTCGTCATTGATATTTTCACTTTCATTTCAGTGACTGACTGAGATAGTCAAATTTTTTATAAAAAATCAAAAGAACACAGAGTGCACAACAAATAGTAACCTCGATGACTCACCCCCCCCCTAAAAAAAAAACCCAACAAAAAAAACTAATAAAGAAATTCAAAACAAAAACAATTTAGAAAAAATAACTACAAAATTACTAATCAACCAACATTGGCAGTTACATCGAAGAATCGTCGAAAAATCAATTCACATCTATTTCCATCAGAGATAGATGTCTTTCTTTTTGATGTTACTGAGTGCATATGTATTTACCAAAACCACTCCTAACGAGAAGGATGTGACACAAGGACAATTTTTCAGATAGGACCCTTTAAAGGTGAATGAATAACTGTGAGAGTAAGACGTCACTGAATTCCTTATAATATTAAATACCTACTGATCACCAAATTTCATGTCTCTTCTATGCTCGTAGATTCGTTCATCAACAAAACTTCTTACATACACACACACATGTATGTAGATAATATGGGGCTATATTTGTAAGTATAGATTTACCAAACCCCTCCACACGAGCACGATGTGACACGAGGTCAATTTGTTTAGCAGACTTTAAAAGATTTAAATTCAGAGTTTTCCTTCTAGACAGGTTACCTAACCCAGTCTGTCCTATTTACTCATAGCTGAAGGGACAGTAATTAAATTCATATATTTCCCAAGGGTATTAGCGCTATGTGAAATGCAAACAGCCTTGTCCAGGATTTGAACTCGGGTCTACAAGTCCATTTTCTACGACTCTAACCATTGCACCACGCGAATCCATTTGTTATAAGTAAACAGTGCTCAATATCATTAATAGAGCATTTATATTTAAGTTAAGGTGACATAGAGCCATAACAAATTTAAAGAGACTAGTCTACCCTACTATTTACCCAAAGCTGGAGGGAGAATAATCGGATACATATTTTTCTAAGGGTATTAGCACAATGTGAAATGCAAATAGCCTCGTCTAGAATTTGAACTCGGGTCGCTGTGTCCATTTCCTACGACAATAACCGTTACGGTATGAGCACTGTTACTGAGTGCATAGAGCATACTACTTGTTTATTTTAATATCTTGCTAATCGGCTGTGTATTTAACCAGAGCTTTATGTAAAATATTGCCACAACACTTATGGGTCCTAATTGAATAAAAAAGAGACAGGCAAAATTATTATTGACTCGAGCATTAAATTGAAAGAACCACGACGCCTATTACTACGAGATGTACACAGATTTAACATTTTTAGGTTGATATATCACAGATAACAAAACTAAAGTGTATTCATGGGTAACACTAATGCTAATATCTATGCAGAGTGAAAATTACACTGTAACTTGAAAATTCACTAAACCCCTTGCTGTCATCCCCTCTAACAACACAACGGTATATAAAAAACCTACACGTATGTGCGTTTCACATAGACGAGAAACTGACAGTTATCAAGCATCGTTGACTACACCTCGTACCCCCACAAATAGAAACGTACTAACAGAAGTTGAGCCTCACATTAGATACAGTTTAAATCATACCCAGGACACCAGTTTTTAGGGGGTCTGACTGATGATACAGTATTCTAAGCCTCGCCGACACTGTGTTTATCTTCCGTACACATAGACGAGAAACTGACAGTTATCAAGCATCGTTGACTACACTCGTACCTCCACAAATAGAAACCCTAACAGGTACTAACAGAAGTTGAGCCTCACCATTAGATACAGTTTAATATCATACCCAGGACACCAGTTTTTTTTAGGGGGTCTGATCCCTCCTCTGATGATACAGTATTCTAAGCCTCGCCGACAGAACAGTGTTTATGAGTGTGTAAAAATCATACTAAGTATAGTTTATATCATTGGTTCTCAACCGGGGTCCATATGAACCCCCGGGGACCATATAACATTTTGAGACCCAAGGGAAATAAAATGTATTTAACTATAAACATACAATGGGATTTTTAAGAACCATTGGATTATATTGTCTTTGAAATTGCCTACGTGGGTAACCATTACACCTCCCGCCTCCGCTAAATACGTATACACACACAAACAAACATCTATTCGATATAGGTTTTTACATATATGGATATTTCTGATATACTTATCTATGCATATTACTTTCCATAAAATCCTGCATTGCTGTCTTATCTGACTTGCATCATTATTCAGATATGTTTGGAGATGTATACGTTTTCTTCTAGATATGAATGCATTTAAAAACAATTATAAATGCATGGCTTTGTGCATATCTGTTAGCTCATAGAATCGATTATATATATTAAGAAAGAAAAAAAAATCTGTTTTTTTTTGTTTTAGAGGTGAGATAATGCACGGGTGTTTGAGCATGCGTGTCATGAAGCGGAAGTATTCTCATTTCCTGTTTGTTCCCTTGAGGAAAGCTCATATTTTTCTTTTGTTTTATTTTTAACAGATTTTTTTTTTCAAACATTTCATCAAGTAACGCTTCAGTTCACCAAATAAGAAGCAAATGATGTTCTCAATTAAGTGAGTTAATCCGCTTTTCAGGATTTCAAGGTCAACGACATAATGGGAAATGGGACTAAAAGAATGGAAACAAAGAAAGAAAGAAAAAAAGAAGAGATAGTTTAATAAAAAACAGATACGAGGTACTTGCCATAAATTTAAGCAGTTACAGCAGTACCTTGAGGAACGAGTGTCCCAATTTACGAGTTGTTCGAGTTACGAGCGATTTTTGTTTCTTTGTGTTGAGATATAACTTTTGAGATAAGATACGCTTATGTTAGTAAATTCATTTAAAACATATGACTGATAGGGAGGGTATTGAAGTCAGTTAGCCTACTGTTGGTTTTAATAACAGCAGCTAAGTAGAACTCTCCAGCAGTGTTCAAGACAGCTGGTATAAATAGGAATCAAGAATGATCCATTCATGAATCTGGGTGATTTGGGTCATTCCATTCCTTGAGTTCTGATTGGTTGCTTGACTGGTTGATTTGAATGACATTGTGGAGTCATATATATTTTGTCATTTTGCAGTGAACTTTGTAGCATTTCGAGTTTGTATTGAGTTACAACCGCTTGCTACCTTGTCTTCCCAGTTCGACGGTAATTGGAACTTATTCTTCAGAGGGTTGGCGAGAGATAGTCATGGATACCCATGTTGCCAACACATGATGCTGATGATGATTTTAAATGACTGAAGGTGTCTCTTTATGTCTTGTGTAAAACAAAAAAAAAAAAAAAGAAAATATAGTTTAATCAAAAACAGATAAGAGGTACTTGCCATAAATTTAAGCGTTACAGCGATATCTTAACGAACGAGTGTCCCAACTTACGAGTGGTTCGAGTTACGAGCGATTTTTTGCTTTGGTGGTTGGCTGGTCGATTGATTTTAACGGCATATCAACCCGTCCTGGGTTATTTCATAACTAGCGGTTAGGAAATACTATATGTTGGGAGGTGCGTGGTCTAATGGTTAAAGTCGTCGGAAATGGACTCGTCGACCCGAGTTCAATTCCTGGACGAAGCTGTTTGCATTTCACATGGCGCTAATACCCGTAGGAAAGGTATGAATCCAATTCTCCATCCAGATATGGGTAAATAGCACGGTTGACTGGGCTCATTAACCATGGCTAGGTAACTTGAAAAATTGACCATGTGTCGCATCCTGCTCGTGCGGAGGGGTTGATTATATATATATACACACACACTAATAACTGAACTAAATCGGCTCTTTATTAAACAATATTTTTTAACTTTCTCATTTGTAGCACTATATAATACAACATAGAAACCGTATCGATTTTTTAAATACATATTTGTCTGTCTGTTTGTACGTCTATGTATACATTACTGGTTTAATACCTGTTACACTTTAACTCTTTGTCTACCAAGTTTTCCCCAGGGCTGTACTAAATTTTCTTGGTAATCTTTTAGCTGTATGATGAGATAATTCAAAGTTCATTATCTATTCACCTCACAACTTATTCGAATAAATAACCAAAAGCATAACATACCATAAAATCTAATAAACCAAAAAATCACGGTTATTTCCTATAACTCCAATATAAACAAAGGGGAACCACTCTTGACTTATAAATTATTTATTTTCCCATTAAACTAACCCTAAACCCTAACCTCGTCTTCTTTTTTCCTAGTGGATCAATAAATAAATAAATCAGTCAAGAGTGGTTCCCCTTTGTTTATGTTGGAGTTATAAGAAATAACCAAAATCTCTCACGCATGCAGTATTAGGGTATATTCTATGAGTTAAACAGATAAAGAAAAATTAGCTTTAGAAATTTTTGAATAACAAAAAAAAAAAAAATGAAACAAAAAACGTCTTCGGCATAAAATAACCCAAGGTTAACGTGCTGTAACCCCTACCCCCCCCCCAAAAAAAATAAAATAAACAGTCACACATGAAGTGCCCGTAAGAAGGTATTGCAGCCATTGTTATCCTTGACAGCTATCGATTGATTTATTCTTCTGTAATTATGGAATAACCTCACAATAATATATATATATATATATATATATATATATACTAACAAGCAAAGATTACCGGAATTAGTTATTATTGATCAACCTTTCAGCGTGGCGTAGTTCATCGAATGACAAGGCTCGTAGACATGAGGAATACGATCAAAGGTGAAATGACATTAAATCACGTTCTAATCATATTAACCAGAATTTGAAACTTAGATTTTGGTAGAGGAAGATGTGGAGGTGTTAGATGGAATTCACAGGAATATCAACGGAGGAGGTGATATCGCAATTTAGATCTAACTAAATCACCATCTCTAGCATTTTGAAGGGAATGAAAATAAAGAATAAAAAGAATAAACGAAACTAGAGCTCCAACTAATATATATATATATATACAAATACAAACATATGTATATACACATTCACACATATAATATTATATATATATATATATATATGAATGTCTATATACATGTTTGTATATATATATATATATGTGTGTTAGTATTCATATAAATTTTGTATATATATATGTATATATATATATATATATATATACATACATGTTGTTATATATATATATATATATATATATATAATACATGTATGTTTGTATATATACACATTGTATATATATATATATATATATATATATATATATACATATATGTATGTATATATAGTATATATATATATATATATATATATATATATATATATATATATATATATATATATATATCTGTCTCACAGACTGAAGACAGAGTAATGAGAAAATCCTTTGTTTTGATAATACTTTAGTTTTGGAGATTACTTGAGAGAGAGAGAGAGAGAGAGAGAGAGAGAGAGAGAGAGAGAGAGAGAGAGAGAGAGAGAGAGAGAGAGAGAGAGAGAGAATGTCTGAGAGAGTGATAGTGTGTGCAGGAGGGAGGAAGAGAGACATTGTATGTGCGGGAGAAAGAGCACGTGTGCATATATATATATATATATATATATATACCTCAAGCGTCGACCTAAACGTAAATAATCCTATAATTTATGACCGTAACTACAAAGAAATCCACAAATTGAAACAAGATTTAGAACGAGCCGATCAAGATGAAACGGGAGGCTAAATACCAGCAAAAAATAAAAAATAAAAAATAAAATACATACAATAAAAATAAAGAAATAAAAAAAAAGTCAAGGGCCTAACCAAGCAGAAATCCAAACGGGAAGAAAAAGAATAAAAAGAAAAGTACATAGCTGATACACATTGCGAACACAGAAGTCTGATGTTGATAAAAGTAAAACCATTAGGAGTTGGAATCAGAAACAAGACCGTGCTATTGTATGGCTGCACCACTTAGGATCTAATGAAGCTCCTAGAGAAGAATAAGCTAAATGGGAGTTGCACAAGAATGCTGCGTGCGATCTTAAAAACATCGTGGAAACAGCGCCCCACAAGAAAGCAGCTAACGACTACTTGTTCCTTATGACACAAACCATTCGAGTGAGATGAACAGGATATGCAGGGCACTGCCGGAAAAGCAAGGACGAACTCGTAAGTGACATTCCCCGTGGAAAATTATACATGGCCGTCCAGCAAAGATCTTCATCGAGCAGCTCTGCATAGATACTTGATGCTGTGCAGAGGACCTCCGAGAGCGACGAATGATAGGAACGGTTGAGTGTCATCGGTATCTGTGCTACTAGCATGACCTGATGATGATGATGATGATGATTTCATTTGTTTTGTGCCGATTTCCAGACTCACCATCAGATACTCTACGATTATAACTTGATAAATCTACCCCACTGAACCGAATTAAGTCGAATAGAGTCGAAGCTCACCCCCCTCCCCCCAACTAAGCCGCCGGTTCGAGGTTTTGGGAAGATTTCATGAAATGAGATTATTAAGGGGATTTGACCTAGTCTTTTATTAAAGTGAAATCATTTGACCGTGAAGATGAGTAGTGAAGTTGACATCATCCGATTGGTCATCTTCAAAATCAGAATCCATTGCCACCGAAACAGAAACTGTTATGAAGAATCCGCTTAGCTTTCGACGGTCGGTTGGTGAGTTCGATTTTACGGCATGTCAATCCTTGTTGAGTTATTTTATGCCAAAGACGTTTGGTTTTATCTATTCTTGTTGGGTCTTCAATATTTTTTTAATCGATTTTTATAAACAATTAAAAAAATGAATTTTAAAAATCTGTTTAACACATAGATGGGACTTTAACTGGTACTACCACTCCGGGTCAGAGTAGACCTGGGAGTAATGGTGATAAACACTCCCAAGAGCTCCAGAATTGAAACTTCATCACTGTCAATCCTTGTTGGGTTATTTTATGCCAAAGACATTTTGTTTTATTCAATCTTGGATGTTCATTTTTTGTTTCAAACTCAATTTAAAAAAAAATATAACTCATTTGTTATCTATTTAACCCATATATGAGACCCTAACAAATAGTACGAAACCAGGTCAGGGTGGTCCTGGAAGTAATGGTGATAAATGAGCTTCAGAATTAGAACTTCCTAACGATATACAGTCTAATCAACAGGAAGAAACACTAAGATGGCACTGGTTGCACTTCAAGCGTATTAACTGACATGTTATTTATACTAGCAAGAATATGCACCCTCCGACGGGTGCACGTATTTAAGTTTTAATGTTATAAAATATGTTGAATTAAAAAACTAACGAAACTAAATAAGAACTCATAAAAGAATGATTACACATTATTTGTATCTTATTGTAATTGATTTATACATTATACATTCTTTTTAATAGGCTTAGATATAACCGCAAATCTAACAGAGATATTGTTAACAAATATAGATGTTAATTAAACTAGCAAATATATGCACCTCCACAATGAGGGCACTAACATGGGTTAGAGCAAATTAACACTTAAATGGAAATTAACAGATGTAAAAATTATTAATAATTGGGTTTTAGGCAAATCTAATGAAATTAGATAATGACTATCTAATATTCATTGAGAATATAACGTAAATAACTAAGGGAATTGTGACGTCAGTGGTGACAGTTTCGGTGTCAGACAAACATAATTTCGATTTTGCAACGTTTCTCAAATTGTGTAACATATACGAAACTGATAGTTTTAGAAGGTTTTTTTTTTCGTCTTGATTTAGAATTAAAAAAAAAAGAAATTAACAGAAAGATGCTCTATATTTGGTGTTCACGTGGAGTGAGTTTCAGTGTCTCCTTCCCAGTTGAGAAATTTAAGAAATTGACGCAACCAGTCTTTATTCTTCTACTGAATTTATATATATATATATGAATATATATATATATGAATATATATATATATATATGCTGTTTCATCGTGTGTCATTTCATGGTGAGCAGTTGTATAGATAAATTCACTGAAAGAAGATATTTATTTATGGAAAGGGTAAGAAAGAAAAAAAATCTTGGAAATAATTTTGAAAGTCAATGAACCCTCCTTAATTTTATATGTAATTTCTATTTCCATATTCTATTTCGATATTTTAAATATTTACGTTTATATAAAATATATTACCAGAGTTTCACAAAATATATCTATTAGATGATTGAGGGGGGGGGTCGTCAGCGATGTTGTATCCCTGGGATCAATGGAAATTTCTGGTCTTTCAACATCGGATTTCCTCCCTCAGGAGACCCAATCGGGACTGATCAAACCCCAACTCTCCACCATCAGCAACATGCTTTGACTAACCTCGCCTTCGGTTGACCGTCGCTTTATATTACTGGTCATGTGACCCCCAACCAATGGCAATGGAGTTCTTCTTATATATGATTCCTTTACAGTTTCGAATAATACTGAAAGAATTGTATATTCCATACAGCATTCAATCTTTTCCCAATAGTCACACAAACCTATGTTCTTAAGAAGAAATGGTCGGTCGGACCCCCTCCCCGATCAATGGGCTGTGAGAACAGAATATTTTACTCTTATGAGAATTTATGGAATTGTGTAATACTTTGCTTTAGATTTAAAAAAAATCATTAGCACCGTTTACTAAATCAGATTTTACGCACGTGCAAAACTTAAAACGAACAGCACATATGCTATATTTTTAACAGACCATTGCTAGTGAATTTGATTCTCACTGAGTGCCCTATACTTGTGCCACAATTAAGCTAAGCTTAGTAAATATCTGAGCACCTAGCATGATGTCCCTGTTAGCAAGCTGGAAAAGTATTCAGCGGAAATCGAAGTGTATGTGCCGTTTTTGCAAAGATCAACGAAAACGTTTGGAGATGTAGGTTGAAATCATTGCACTCGCTATTCGATATCCTCCGTTTTCCTCTTACACAAGGACCAAACCCAAGGCAAAACATTTTGAGCAAATAAAAGATTAAGTCACTGATTAAAATATATTGTGTAGCGTATTATTTTTTTAAGACTGAAGGCTGGAAGAATGGAAAGATAAATTGGAAGGTATATATATATATATATATACTTCAGTCTATATTTCCATTCTTCAGATCCTCATTCCATTTGCGTTCTCTCTCTTACTTTTACTCGTGTTGTCTCTTATTAATTATATATATATATATACATATAAATACATATACATACATATGTGTGTGTGTGTGTACATATTCATATATAATATATATATATATATATATATATATATAATATGTATATGTAAAAGAGAGAGAAAGTAGTGAAAAAGGAGGAAAAGGAATATGAAGAAAAGAATGAATAAGATGGAGAGAAAGTAAAAGCATGTAAAAAATGTGCGATAAAGAGTAGAGAGAAAAAATAGGGAATGGGTGGGATAATGAGAGAGAGAGAGAGGGAGGGGGGGGTAAGGAAGCAGAATGTAGTGTGAGGGGAAGAGTATATAAGATGGAGAATAAGTGGAAGGGATGGGAAAGATCGGGCCAGAGGAAGGGGTGGAAGAGAGCAGATGTGTGGGGGTGTGTGGTATGATATAAGGAGTAGAAGATAAAGATAGGATAAAGAGTTGGAGCAAAAGAAACGATGATATATATATAGAGAGAGAGAGAGAGAGAGAGAGAGAGAGAGTGGGTGATGGATAAAGAGTAGAAGATAAAGATAGGCATAGGGGTGAGAGAGAGGGGGCAAAAATATAGGGAAATGAAAGGAAAGGAAAAATATTGAGAGAATAAGGGGGTGAGGAAAACCAAAAACAAACAACGGAAAATATTGTTGAGAGAGAGAGAGAGAGAGAGAGAGAGAGAGAGAGAGGAGAGAGAGAGAGAGAGAGAGAAGAGAGAGAGAGGAGAGAGGGGGGGAAGGAGAGTGTAGGGGTCAGCAATGTAAATTATTATTAAAACCAGAACCAATAATGTAATGACGCATTTTGATTGGAAATAAAATATAAAAAATGAATCTAAGTTGAAGATCATGATTTAATTAAAACTTTCTTTTTGTTTCAGTTCATTTTATTTCATGAATTCTTTTTTTTATTCTTGTTCATGATTTAAAGAAACGATTTTTAGACTAATTACGAAAATCAAATGACAAATGAAAGAAATCCACGAAAGTTTTCTTTAGGCAGAAACAAACAGAATAACAAAGTTAAAAAAAAGCTGATAAAGTTAATAAAATGAATAGATATTTATAGGATACTTACTATGAATAACTATTCCTTTTATTAATTATTCTTTTTATAAGAAGGTTTATTGACACTGGTTAGAAAAGGGGTTAATGTTTGAAAAACTATTGTTTTGAATTAATAAACATATGATAACTAAATAATAGTTATCAACTTTCTCTCTCTCTCTCTTCACACACACAGATATGTAAGTTAAGGTAGCGTGGGAAATTGAGTCAATATGCCAGGCTATTGCAGTTTCTCACCTATGTGATCTTTGGTCTGAAGATCGCATAGGTGAGAACTGTCAGTAACCGGGCACCGTTGATTCAATGTCGCCTTACAACTCAGAAAAGAGATCTCATTGAAGATCCAATTCGCGCATACACTTTAATATGTTTATAATGAAGAAAAGTACAAAAAGTACGTTTACTACTTAAATGATATAATTCGATAATTAAAAATCAATCGATTCAAAATTCTTCATAAGAACAAAAACTCCCCTTTAGTAAAATAAGATGGAGGAAATTACTCATAAGTTTAAGAAATATTATAATACCAGAATTCTTTGCTTGTTTTAATTTCTCTTACTCCTGTTACCGCTTTCTCTTTCACTTCCTGCTGTTCCGAAAATTCTTTTTTTCCAGTCATGGACAGAGTATTTCTGCTGATATATATATATATCCCGTTTTATGGTAGTATGAAGCAAGTGAATTTTTTTCTGAAAAGTAATTTCATATTATCAATGTGTTTTTGACACGTGATGAATAGGTAAACTACACAACTTAACCCTCTCTCTCTGTTACTCTCCTGTATCACTCACTTTTTATTCTCTCACTATATCTTTTAGTTTTCTCCTTTCTTTGTTTCAATCCGTACCTGTGTTTTACTGACAAGCGAAATTATAATAATACTGTAAAGGCATCTGTAGGTAAAGACATTTACATATAAATCTAAGCATATTATATTTACATATATATCAATATGTACCTCTGTACTGACCTGTGTTTGGTGTTATAACGCTATTTCCGTCATAACAATTTTCGCTCGATCCTAAGAGACTAGCATGTCTATATATGTTCAGTATGAAATCGGTAACCATTTTAAACTGTACGACGTCGGCTAAATTGTCTTTTAGCTCTTTTTATCCACAATACAATTGCATTGGTCAAAAGTTCGGTGTTGAATGGAGTGGATCGTGAAAGTTTACGTAAATACCTTTTTCCTTTATCGTTATTAAATTGGTATAGAGTGTTAGGAAGAAAGAAAGGGTTGCATAAAGAGTGAGGGAGAAAATGAGACAAAGCAGATAATAAAAATGGGACATTTCAAAAGAATAGATGTAGTGAATAAAACAGAGAGAGAGAGAGAGAGAGAGAGAGAGAGAGAGAGAGAGAGAGAGAGAGAGAGAGAGAGAGAAATTGACATTAAGAAAACTGTCAGAGGAAGGAGAGAGAGAGAGAGGGGAAGAGAGAGAGTTTGTGAGTGTTGGAGACAGAATGAACATAAGAAGAGACGTAGAGAGAGAGAGAGAGAGAGAGAGAGAGAGAGATAATTGGTGGTAGAATGAACATTAAGAAAACTGTCAGAGGAAGAGAAGAGAGAGAGAGAGAGAGAGAAGAAGAGAGAGAGAGAAGAGAGAGGGGGAGAGAGAGACGAAGAGAGAGAGAGAGAGAGAGAGAGGGGGGGGAGAGTTTGTGAGAGACAGAATGAACATTAAAAACGGAGAGAGAAAGAGAGGACGTTAAGAAAACATTGAGAGAGACAGAGAGAGAATAAACATTAAGAAAAAATCAAAGAGAGAGAGAGATAGAGATGTGTCAGAATGAGCAATTAAATAAGAGAGAGAGAGAGAGAAGAGAGAGAGAGAGAGAGAAAGAGAGAGAGAGAGAGAGAGAGAGAGAGAGAGAGAGAGAGGTATGTGAGCACATTTGAGTGAATTTACACGAAATTATAGTCGGCCAAGCCTTACTGATATATTCAACGTCTCTCCTTTTATTAAATTTTCTCAATCAGTCCGCCTCTCTTGGGAAATTATAACAACCAACCATCAGTTCACCCTCGGCCTTTTTCACTTCTCTTTTATCCGTCTTTCACTTCTCTTTCATTTCTTTCACTCTCGATCTAAAACTTCTCTATCCGTCGGCTAATCATGACTCTACTGAACCTTTCAAATAATAAAACAGTTTTTATTTCTTCTTTTTCTTTCCTCCTTTTTCATTTTCTATATTCATTAATTCCCTTACGACTTAAACTCTGACTCGACTGGCCGAACTAAGCTCCAATCACTGGACCGTCTTGTTCTTTTGGCCACTTGCCCGTGCCATAAGGCCAACAAAACCCAAACCACCGTGAATTCAGCTTATTCGCCATCAAAAGTAGATTGTTTGATCACATGTCTGCTACGTCATATGTTTGTGTGTGCCAACGTACAAATAGCGTTGTGTGGTAGTCGGCCGTTCCGGACGCTGTCTCCTTGGCTTTGTCAATCGCTAGGCTAATCGATTAGCCTCTGTGTATAGATTTATTTGGCCTTGCCAATCGATATATTTATTATATCAAGTATTTCAAAATGCCCCTTACTGCAAACATTCAACAGTTATTTGGTTGTGTTGGGTGAGAAGGGGTCACAAAAGGATCGCGCAGACCGCATTACATGAGGTTCCATCCAAAGAATCAACTAACTTATCTCCCTATTTTATAAAATGTAAAATATTACTTTTTCTGAAATACCATCTATCTGCAGTTCTGTCGATTCGGGCTGTAGAATTCACCGACTGCACCCCGGGAAAAGAACAATAGAGCCACTTTTGTCTTCGGTGGTGACCCGTAAGACTTAAGGAGGATATCAAAAGGGCTGAACAGTCCATGAAAAGCAAGCACTCCACTTTGGCCCTTACTTGGGCTCGAATGATGGTAGGAGATCGCCAGGTCACATCAATAAATCGCCAGGTCCAATCAAGCCCTGAAACCTATATGATTGTCCCAACTCTACTACCCTTATGGAAAGCCTCAACTCTTTTTATCCTATTTGTGCTAGAAGGCGGTGAGTGAGGATCTTATTGTCCACAGAGAAATGGTGATAAAGGAGTAATCCATACTCCCCAGAATGGAACTCTACCACTAGATGCTGTTTAATGTAATACCCAGGACACTAAGATCCTTAGTCATTAACTTCTAGCATAATTATGATCAAAAGGATTGGGGGGTTGCGATAAAGACAATTGAGACAATGATATAGGTGCCAGGGCTTGATGTAACAAGTCGATTGATTGTTGGGGGACTCTTTCAACAGTCTAGCCTACGTAAGGGCAAAAGTGGAGTGTTGCATGTCATGGACTGCTTAGCCACCAGGATACCATCCTTAAGGATCACGGGTCACCACCCAAGACCAAGAGGCGGTTCCATTGGGGAGGATTGTATCCCTCAATAGAGGTACAATCAGCGTATTCTACAGCCTCAGTCGACAGAATAGACGGTTTAGTGGATAGTACATTTTAATTGAAAGGTAAAGGACTGTTAATAAAAAAAAAAAAGACTTCATTTTCCCTTGTTTATTATGGGGCACCATTACTTTAAGGGGGCACAATTTTCCCTTGTTTATTAGGGAGTCATCATTTCCTTTGTTTATTAGGGGGACACCAATTTCTTTTGTTTATTAAGGGGACACCATTTTCCTTTATTAAAGGGGCACTATTTTTTTATTATCAGGGGGGAACCATTCTATTCTTTATTAGGAGGCGCTATACCTTTCTTTATAAGGGGAAACGATTTTCCTTTGTTTATTAGGGGGCACCATTTCCCTTTGTTTATGAGAGACCATCATCTTCCTTTGTTTCTTAGGCGTGCACTATTCTTCTTCGGTTATAAGGATCTATAATTAAGGTCATATTCGTTCATATAAATAAATAAATAAATGAATAAAAATCAACAAACAAAAAATGGGAAAATAATGAGCTTATAGAAAAGACAACAAAAATCCCCTGATCGATATTCAACAATGGCGATTGCCTGTTCTGAAGAATTATTGGAGGAAAATTATCGTGAAAATATTCTGCCTTTTCCTTGAGAGAACACTCAACAATCGAGAAGTGAAGTCAGAACTACTTGAATAGTAAGAGCATTACTTCCTATTAATGTTCAAGTGAGAGTCTACATTCGTAACATTTCAACTACAATAGATTGATAAACGTCAGTTAATTAACCTGCTTCGTTCTCTATTGGAATCAAGGAATTCTTATTGTTTCATTAATTAACGTCAACATCGGTTTTCATAGCAAGTACACGTATTGAATTATGAATATAATTGAAGATTGAATTAATGATCGCATTCTATGAAGGAAACTAATTAGAATAATGCTAAATTATCCTTATACCAACAATAACTGTTAAGTAGGATTTGTATAGTATTTCTCTGAATTTTTGAGATGAGGCTTGATAATTAGTATTATTTGTATTATTCGGACTATTGTCCTCATCTTTATTGTTATCTACACTATTTCTCTGAATTTTTGAGATGAGGCTTGATAATTAGTATTATTTGTATTATTCGAACTATTGTCCTCATCTTTATTGTTATCTTCACTATTTCTCTGAATTTTTGAGATGGCGCTTAATAATTAGTATTATTTGGACTATTGTCCTCATCTTCATTGTTATTTGTACAACATTTCGGTCGATGTGCCCTCCATCCTTCTTCAGGTATTTCTTGTCGGACTCGGGAACCTTGTCGTAGTCGGGAGCCACCACGGAACTTTGAACAGTCCACAGGCGTATCATGTTTTCGTTCCGCTAACCATAGCTGGGGTACAGGTGTTAAGCTGTGTTAATTATTATTCTATGTTACTGCTGATCCGGACCAGGATTGAACAGACAGTCTAGAGATAACTATGATTTAGAACTGTCTTCACCTAACTCCCTTATCCACTAGGCTATGTGTCCAGTTAGGGTTTGTATATCTCAGATACATTTGCTATCTAAACATGACAATTTATTTACTAAATGCTTCAAAAGAAGAACCAACCAAAGACAGTTATTTAAATGTGGTTATTTACTGATAATCCATCATGTCAGTTTGAACACAAAGCCCAATTAACAAGGGGAACCACGCGCAAACCAAAGCTCGTGCAGTAGTTAGTGTTAAAAATGTGTACCCAATCGGCATTCCTCTTTTGAGACGCCTAAGGCACTGAGGAAATAAGCCCAACCCTGCCCCTCTAAATCGAGGGGCAGATGTTGCCTAGAGAGATGGCTCCCTGGGATCACGCAGATATTATATTCCTGACCGGTCCAATGGCACTGGAGACAGGGCCCGCAGGTTGAGTAAGGGTATATGCTGCCGTCTTCTATGAAATGCATTTGTTTGTAGTAAATAATATATCAATCATCATTATGTCGTACTGACAGCACACACGCACGCACACGCACACACATATATATATATGTAAAAGTTATCCCCCAGATATCAGAGAAACAATATAATACTCACCGTTGCAGTGGGATTATAATTACTGTCGAGTTAGCAGACAAGAACAACATACAAGCTGTAACTTAAATACAGTCATTGCATGCCGCTGGCACAGTGCAAAGTGATGGCTGAAGAGTGGGTACTTATCCATATTATTACTCACCCTGAAAACCATCAGCCAATCAAAACCCAGGAAGTGAACTTACCAGAGTTCATAATGGAATAACCCAAAGCTGAATATAAATCACCTACCAAGAGTTAGTTTCTGCATTCATCTTGTAACAGAGCTGAATACTCGACACAAAATCCAACATTATATATAATATGACTCTCTCTCTCTTGAACCAAGTCTATCGGTCATCACTTCTGGGAGGTTCCTCCGTGCAGCATCCAAAATCTGCACCGAGCTGATTGATGTAGGTTTTAGAAGGTCGGCCTACACAGATGTGCCCATGAGTAGGTGTCCACTGAAGAACATCACTTATGCGTGCATCCTTGCTTCTTCATAAATTTAACTCAAACGGTTTGTATGATAGAGGGCAAGTGGCCATACAACTCTTTTCTTGTGTGATGCTAATTATTTGAGAACCTTTTCAGAAACCATCCGACTAAGATGAAATTTTCATGCCCGACACTGCTGCAAAAACCGGGGCGAGCTCATAAGTGATGTTCTCCTAATGGCACATACACATGGACACACCAGTGTGGGTCTGCCAGCAAAAAGCTACATTGATTATCTGTGTGGAACTTAGTGGAAAATTTTGTGGACATTTCGAAAAGTTTAGGATAATGCTTTATCATAACTGTGTATTTGAGATTGATTCATTCATTCGTGAATGTACGGGAAGCAATAAAGAGTTTAGTAAAACCATCTAAGTTTAATCGAAAGTTTTATCTAAGCGGTAACAAAAAAGAATTTGAAGATGGTATAAGGAAGGGGAGGACGACGAAAAAAGTAAAAAAGAAAAAAAGGGTTAAGAAGAGATATAAAGAATAAGAGAAGGGACAGAAAGAGAAAATAAATACAGAGAGAGAGAGAGAGAGAGAGAGAGAGAGAGAGAGAGAGAGAGAGAGAGAGAGAGTAAAAAACATGGAAAAAAGTAACAAAATTACGGTAAATGGAGAAATGAAAAATAACTATTGAAGTGAGAGAGAGAGAAGAGAGAGAGAGAGAGAGTATGAGAGAGAAAGAGAAAGAGAAAGAGAGAGAGAGAGAAAGAAAGAGAGAGAGAGAAAGAGAAAAAGAGAGAGAGAAGAGAGAAAAAGAGAGAGAAGAGGAGAGAGAAAGAGATAGAGAGAGAGAGAAGAGATAGAGAGAGAGAGAGAGAGAAGAGAGAGAGAAAGAGAGAGAGAGAGAGACATAGTTTTGTGAGAGAGAGAGTGTGTGAGTGCGTGAGAGAGAGAGAGAGAGAGAGAAAGAGAGAGAGAGAGAGAAGAGAGAGAGAGAGAGAGAGAGAGAGAGAGAGAGAGAGAGAAAGAGAGAGAGAAAGAGAGAGAGAGAGGAGAGGAGACAGAGAGAGAGAGAGAGAGAAGAGAGAGAGAGAGAGAAGAGAGAGAGAGAGAGAGAGAGAAGAGAGAGAGAGAAAGGAGAGAGAAAGGGAGAGAGAAAGAGAGAGATAGTGTGTGTGTGTGAGAGTATGTGAGAGAGATTAAAGCAAAAGAGATCTATTAACAAAAACGTGGGGGTAAAAAGACAAAAAAAAAAAGCAATGGATAAGCTTCGGAGTTGGAAGAGAAGTTGAACGTAAGACTTTTAGAAAATAACTAGCTTTAATGTTTGGCGTATGATTTCATTATCCGAAAAATAAAACGGAGTTCGAGCATCGATAATCAATTATTGGAAATCGATTAGTCAAAATTGAAAGCAGAAATCAAGACGTGTTGATAATCATACATCTAGAGATTGGTTTTCTGATATTCGAAATGTTACAGACAGAAACTCTGCAATTTCAATTTCATCACCTTCCAATATAAGTTCAATTTTACCCAATAATTCTGAAATTTATTCAGCATCACTATACCACACCCACTCACATTACATATATAAGTTTTTTCTAAATTCATGACAATTAACCCTGATGAGACTCTTTGGTGAAACTTAAGTAGGTTATATATATATATATATATATATATATAGTATAAAGGCATATATATATGTATATATAGTATAAGGTTTTATATAGATAATCTACTTAAGTTTCACCAAAAAGTGTCATCAGGGTTAATTGTGATGCATTGATAAAAAAAATTGATTAATCAAATAGAATTGCGAAAGTGAATAATATAATTACAACCGTTGTTAACAATTTCGCAGTAAACATGAACGTTATGTAGTCGATTTCTTCATTCAACTTACATATATATATATATATATATATTCATGCGATATCACGGGACTCTTGAGCCGAGTTTAAGACTTACAAGACATGAAATGAATGTAACAAACATGACTTCGAAACTTTTTATAGGGTTAATGGGAACAATTCATGGCATATCATTTTTTATGTGTCTTATATACTCATGTATCTTTTTATTCTAGGAATTGACTTGCACGTTTTACAACAAAAAACATATGTATTACCATGAGGACGAGATGGCAACGAAAGAGTATAAGTGTCCTTAGTTTGTAATTATATATATGTATATATGTAGAAGCAACACTCACCATCGCAAAGATCTGCCGATTTGATAGTAATTAGAATCCCATTGCGACGGTATAATTTTATACCATATATATATATATATATATATATATATACATGAATTATATATACATATATATATACATATACATGAATTATATATATATATACATATACATGAATTATATATATATATATATACATATACATGAATTATATATATATATATACATATACATGAATTATACATATATATATATATACATATATACATATACATGAATTATATATACATATATATACATATACATGAATTATATATACATAATTACATATATATATATATACATGAATTATATACACATATATATATATACATGAATTATATATAAATATATATATACATATACATGAATTATATACACATATATATATACATATACATGAATTATATACACATATATATATACATATACATGAATTATATACACATATATATATACATATACATGAATTATATACACATATATATATACATGAATTATATACACATATATATAAATATACACATGAATTATATATACATATATATACACACATATATATATACAGATGAATTATATATACATATATACAGATTAATTATATACACACACATATATATATATATATACACATCTATACATATATATATATACACACATATATACATATATATATACACATATATACACACATATATACACATTAATTATATATACATACACACATATATACACACATTAATTATGTATATATATACACATATATACACACATTAATTATATATACATATACACACATATACACACATATATACACACATTAATTATATATACATACACACATATATACACACACATATACACACATTAATTATATATACATACACACATATACATATATATACATATATTGAATCATATATACATATAAATGTGTGTGTACGTGCGTGCGTGCGTGTTTACGTGAATTCTTCAATAATTTCGCAGCCAATTAGCCGAATTTTGATCTGCAATTTTCATGTATTAATTATTCACCGGTGAATTGGGAGAATTGACAAGGTATGAAATTATGGCGATACATATTCGTGTAGATATGCACATTATTTCTTTTCATAATTAGACTGCTGCCTTATTGATGTAAGTATGTATATATGGATAGAAATATAAATAGATATACAGAGATAATATGACACATTCGAGAAGGTCGCTAATGAGAATAGGATGCTGTCATCTTTATATCATGGAGTCACAAATATAGACGATTTCCAGAAGAGTTAGAGATAGTGAAAAGTTTGATATGAAATTATTAAGTTGTAGGTTTTCGTATCGATAAGAAAGATAAAAGTATAATATACGCTTAAATAAATGTAGAATTTATTAAAGTCTGTTGAAAGAGTATTTATTAGAACATCGTACAAATTCAGTTATTGGAAAAATAGCTTCGTATATTGTGCACATGGATGTAAAAGAGAAAGCCGAGTTTTATGATATTTTCAAATGAATTCATTTGATTAAATATTGTGATTCGTTTTCTATAATCATATACTAACGTTATGATATATCGAGATTATAATATCATGACATTATGATATAGTGTCTTTATAATATCCTGACGTTGAAATGTACTGACATTATAATATTCTGATGTTATAATATAGTGTCTTTACAATATATTGACGTAATAATGTCCTGACGTTTTTATATACTGACATTATAAAACCCATACCTTATAATATATCATCTTTATAGTATATTGACGTTATAATATCCCAAGTTGTAATATAGGACATTAAAATATGCTTATAATATATTGAAGTTATAATAGGCTCATATATATATATATACTAATATATAACATTAAAGTATATTGTCCTTATAATATATTGACACCATAATAGCCTTATGTTGTAATATACTGATATTATAATATCCTGGTACTATGATATATTGTGTTTTCATTATATTAACGTTATATTTGTCTGACATTGTAATATACGTTCATTATAATATCCTGTCGTTATAATATATTTAATTTATTGTATATGACGTTATAATATCCTGTCATTATAATATATTGACGTTATGATATATTAATGTTACAATATATTGACGTTATAATATGCTGATTAAATAACCTCAAACATTGAGGCAACTGATAGACTTTGCATCTTTTATTATTCTCTAGATCAGAGTTTTTCAAACCAGTGTACCAGTGTGCCATGAATGTTGAGGACGGTTGATAATTTCTTTATATTTTTATTCTATTACTTTAATATTTAGTTTTAATTGAATATTTTTTGTTATCTAAATACGTTTTTGTTTTAATTATGCTACACTGTCATTATAATATCATGACGTTATGATATACACATTATAATATCATGACATATGATATCATGATTATGATATCATGACGTTATGAATATACAGTCATTGTAATATCATGACGTTATGATATGATATTGACGTTATGATATACTGTCATTATAATATCATGACGTTATGATATTATGACATTATGATATACTGTCATTATGACATTATGATATTATGACATTATGATATACTGTCATTATGACATTATGATATACTGTCATTATGACATTATGATATACTGTCATTATAATATCATGACGTTATGATATACTGTCATTATAGTATCATGACGTTGTAATGTACTGACATTATAATATTCTGATGATATAATATAGTGTCTTTACAATATATTGACGTAATAATGTCCTGACGTTTTTATATACTGACATTATAAAATCAAACCTTATAATATATCGTCTTTACAGTATATTGACGTTATAATATCCCGAGTTTTTCACTATTCCTTTTCTTTTAAAATTTAAATAAGATAATTATACGTTTATATACTGATGGTGTACCTCGATCAATTTATTGCCCAGCTCACTGTGCCGTGAGATGAAAAAAGGTTGGAAAACTCTGCTCTAGATACTTATTAACTATAAATTAAAAGATAATATTGTATTTGGCATTAAAATGGTCTTGAATTACTGAAAATTTTCAATAAGCTTTTACGTAAAATTTTACAACACAAAAACATCAAATCTTCGTTTATCGGAGATAATGTAATAAAGACGTATCTTTTTTTTATTATCATTGAAATATGTAGGAAACTAAATTGAGAGAAAAAATTCGATAAAAAAACAATCAGAAATATAGGACTATAGAAAATTATTTCATGGGGAAAATGTTCTCCTTGTCTTTTTGTATTCAGAATATCCCATAGCGTATATTTTGTACAGACCCGCTTAGGATCTATATATATATACAAATATTTTTGACAACTTTTTATAAAGGGCTGAAATAAAGGTAATGACTGGATAAATACAAGAAAAGGAAATTTTTGAAATAACTTAAAAATACTAAGTTTATTTTCTATATTTTTTATAGAATAAGTTAGAGATAAGTGGATATTAAGAAAGTATTTGTACGTATAGAAAAATACACATTTATAAATTTAACATGTAAATCATACGTATAACATTAATATCATACGTATAACAAAAATGAGACATAATAACTGTTCATTAAAAACAATAAAATAACCTGTAAAAAGAAGAGTTATATTGAAACATTTTAAAGTTGACCAATACATTTTCAAAATAAATTCACAATCGTCTCATTTTTTTTTTCATTAAAAAAACAAAATCAATGGCATTATATATATTTAACAAAGATTGCTCAGAGCAGAAACAATTATAATTATTTTTCGTCTATTATCAAAAGATGTTATGAAAGACATTCTAAATACAAGGACTCTAAAATGATTGTAGAATTGGTACTTCATATTTTTTTCTTACAAATTCAAGAAAAATAAATAAATAACAAAGAAACTGAAAGGAAAAGGAAAAGAAAAAGGAAGAAAAATGGCGAACGCGTTGAATTTTCTTTTTATCTTAAATATATTGCTTGCAGAACTAGAGAAATTGACAGATGTATTTATAGGTATAGGAATCATTAAATGATTAATTTCTGTAACAAAATATATATATATATATAAGTAAATATGAATGAAAAGAACCAAGAAAGTTATAAAAATGTGTAGTGTCCACGAATAGAGATCAAACAATGTCATTTAAATTTACGTATTTACCAATCCCTACGCACGTTCAGTAAAAACTCGATAGAGCTTTCTAGGGGTGACTTAACTTTCAATGCCTGCATATATAAAGCAATGATCGGCTATTTACAGACTGGATCTCTCTGGTAATCATAAAAATATAAACAAATGTATGTATTTAATAGTTTAAACACCACCCCTTTACGACAGCTGTCAAATGGCCGAGAGGTTAACGAATTGGGAAGACGAAAAGTCAGTCAGATTTCGCTCCTGGTCAGAGGTAGTTGTTGTGTCTAGCCACACTGAAGAGGTGTGAAAAACTCAAAAACAGTGTCTGTGGATGACTATATATATATATATATATATATATATATATATATAATCGCAACCCCTCTACACAAGACAGTTAATTTCTAATGCGAAGTTTACCAGGTATGAATTCAGAGTTTTTCTTCTCCAAGTCCAGTTGCATAACCAAGATTAAATATCCTAATGTGCCCTATTGTTGTATACCCTTTCTTTACTTCTATTATTCTTCTGCTTATCTTTGGTATCTTACGTTCTTCTTCTAGCGTCTGGACTTCGTCTTGGGGACTTCGTGTCTGGTCTTCCATTGGGGATTTCTCTTTATCAGAAGCCCTGTGTCATTGGTAGTTTTTAGATAATAACCCAAGACTTCGATTTGCTTTAGATAATATTTTATTTCGAAATCCCCACCAGACTACCTGCGCAGATTGAGTACGGCAGTGCGCATAACGCGACTTACCACCTTCGTGGTTGGGCCGATACTAACTAAAAACTCTCTCTAATCTAAACCGGAAAAGGGTTTCTTCACCGATTCTCACGGTATCCACCGGAAGGAGGATCAGGACTGAGGTCAAGCCTTGTCATTCAATCATTCAAGGCCGCCGGCTGCACTTATAACACCCATTTTGGTTTCTACACTACTGTACATAAGTATTAGGAATCTAATAATTATGTAACACTATTATTTATCCATAATTGGAGGGAGAATAGTTGGATTCATACCATTCCCAAAGGTGTTAACTCTACGTGAATGCAAACAGCTTCATTCAGAATTAGAACTCATGTGGGCGAGTCCATTTTCTTTGACGGTAGCCATTACACCACCCGTCTTCACGTCATTTATATTCATGAGTGATTTCTAAAATGTGTTATATTTCCTCCCGAAACATTGCAAAATTTAAATGTAATTAAGCATTCGGAATTGTTTTTTTTGTTCTAAGATATCACAATGACAAATTGTTGCATATTTAATGAATTATTGAGGCGTTAAATTGTCATTCAACGTTTCAAGATTTTTGTTATTGCAAAATAAATCATAGATCTAAGACTGTAATATTTTGAATATAAAAGTATGATTCATTGTCATTCGTTCAGACAACTGATCTTTTTTTGTTAGGAGGAAAGGGTAGGAGGAGCTCTCAAAGTACTTTTGACGGTAATCTGAACATTAGCTACACAAATGAGAGTAACCTGCCTTGTTTGTTTCACTTTGAAGAAGCCATATGTTTTGGTCGGCCATTTTCATTTCACCGTAGATCTACACTGAAAATACGAATTTGTTCGAATCAATACAACTGCGAGTTTTAATACATAATATCATAAAATGTGTTCTTAATAACAATTAAGTTTGTTTAAAATAATGTACAAGCACAATCAAGAACAAATTTTATGATATTTTCGTGTTAAAACATGCAGTTGTATTGATTCGAACAAATTCGTATTTTCAGTGTAGATTTACGGTGAAATGAAATGGCCGACCAAAACATATGGCTTTCTCAAAGAGAAACAAACAAGGGGAGGTTACTTATGTATTAATGTTCTAATTACCCTTTTGACTAACAAGATGAGAGCCTCTTTGCTTTGAATTTAGAGTTTTCCTTCTCCTAGACCGGTTGCTATACCAGGCTTAAAAAGCTCAGTCTCTTCGATCATTTACTCATAGCTAAGGAGAGTAGTTGGATTAGTTGGATTAATAGTATTAACACTATGTTAAATGCAAAGAGCCGCCCTCAGGATTTGAACTCGGCCCGCCCTGTCTATTTCCTACGAAGCTAACCATTACACTACGGGCCTTTAAATTAATCATTAATTATATTAGCCCCTTTAAGTCACCTAAAACACCAAAGCTCTCACGCCAAATGACACTTTGGCAGAAATGGAGGGTTCAAATCCTCTTCACAGCAGACAATTTTGACACAGCAGCTGGTATTGCCCGTCAGGTGACCCGGGGAATTCATTCAGCAAGGAGAACCAAAAGGTTAGTCTCGCTTCTACAAACGAACACATTCGACCGATGAAAATTGTGCAAGAGCGTTATTCAGAGATCAAAGTGGGTATAATTCACTTGGTTTTGACAGCAACAGTATGTCAGATGGTGTAAAGGTTAGAGATTGCTATCGAAATGGGGGAACAAAATTAGTCAAAAGGTGATGGCGTATTGGTGCCGAAGAGGTTCCTTCAAGCTAAGTATTGGCTCACTCGTTCGGTTAGATATGAAAGAAAATGTTGCAGTCTATAAGAATATTATTGAACAGAATGTTTATAACTTGTAAGAGAGAAGCTGTCTCTTGGCACATCTTTTTAATGCAAGATGAGTTAACCATATGTGGAAAGAGGATTGGAATGAATCCGACAGAATGTGGTGGAGATGTGAGGAACAAAAGAACAAAACTCAGACAAGAGTGTATAGGATATATTTCGCTAGAGCTTTGAGCTCAGCATCATCAGTCGTATTAATGAATTATCAGGTTATCATACAAGTGTTTTATAGAAGGGGTAGTGTGGCGAGAGGAGGTGGATAGGAGAGGAGGTCAAGTGGGTGGGTAAGCGTTGGTGAGGAGAGGTTTTGAATGGTCAAACAGGAATCATTGGAGAGGAAGAGAAGGAAATTAGAAGGGGAGAGAGATAAAGATAGTGAGCAGGGAGAAAGTAGAGAGATATATTGTAAAAGAAACAAGTTAGGGCGAAGGGGGGGGGGCCTTCTTTGAGAGAAATTTGATCAAAGCAGCAGCAAAAGGGAGTAATAAGCTCTAGCAAAATATATCCCACACACTCTTGTCTGAGTTTTGTTCCTCACATCTCCACCATATATATATATATATATATGTATGTATGTATATCTACATACATACATATATATATATATACTACATACATACATACATAGCAACATATAGCAAGAATGACAGCTACTGCCCCATAACAACTGCACGTTAGGGCCAGGGATGTAGAGGCAAGTTAGTCAGTTCCATGTACTTCATTCTAATGCATTGAATGACAGTTTTAATAATAATCATGATTATCCATTCATAATTTTGGAAAGAAACTGTCAGTCATTTCAACTCTGTCTCCTCAATTTTTACTCACATTTTCAGGCAATTACTTTTTTGATCCTCTGTGAGCAAATATATATATATATATATATATATATATATATATATATATACAAAGTGTGTAAAAAAGTATCGAGATTTTTTTGTACTTTTTGACACACCTTGTATACCGAAAATATATTAACGTTCCATTCATTGTTCATTTCTATCTTGGTAAATACAGCTTCAATCTCGGTACGTTTATGACGCACCTCGTACTAGCAATAAACAGTTATAAGTTTCTTTATCATTGGTTCTTTTTCATTCAAATTTACTACAGTAGAACAAGGTTCCTGCAATTTATTTCATGACGTTTATCATAGCCAACACTAAAACAAAACAAAACAAAACAACGTTTATTCTTTTATCTAGGACGCTATTATATATAAGTACTGACACCAAGAAGTAGGTTTCTAACTTGCGCCAAGTTTTGAGCATTTAGTTTTAAAAAATCGTCTAAAAGGAAGCCTTCTAAAATACATGTTTATAATACATTTAGATATAAAATTGCTTAAAAATCTTATTTCTATCCAGAAAAGATTACCAATTCATTCTATTTAAATATAATTAATAAGATATATTAAAAGCAGCATTTAAATTGAAATTATAACCCCCACCCTACCCTAACAGGTCAGCTAAGCTTCATTTGCCTCATTAATTGAGATACATTAGTAAAAACATTACAAGATATTGTAAAAACAGTTATTTTTACTGTTATCAATGGAACAAAAGCAAACAAGTATGAACTCTGCTGGGAACAAATTAAGGGATGATTTTAATCTAAGCTAACGTTGTAATTTGAAAACCCTTTTAAAATCAACTGGTTACTAATAGCGAATGTTTTACGTTTCTATTTTATATAATAATTGTAAGGCACAAAGATATGAAATATATGACAAAAATACATGAATATTGTGAGAATAATAACTATTTTTATCATGACATTATATTAAACTTCTCTATGTAAAAGGAATTTGGAGGAAAGCCTCATTTCATGGCATAAAACTTTTATACTGATGTGCCGATGCCTTGATGAATTCCATAGTCTGATTGGGAAGCTACAGTTGTTGATTTTACTGTCCTTTCGACGCTTTGTGAGGGTAAAGGCAAAGCAGGCTTTTTTAAAAAATTCTTTACTGATGCTCATTATGTTACTACTTTTCGACTTAAATTAGGCCTTAAATAATCGATTTAATTACTTCTAATTCATTTTCAAAATGAAAAGCAGACGTTTGGATGTATCTTATATATATATATATATATATATATATATATATATTCTTCCACAATGCATCCAACTTTGCCTAAGCAACTCCCCTTATTTAAAAAGACTGACGCAATACGATCTTCCTACGCCTTTCACCTTGATCTGGCATCGTGCAATTTAGAGACGTATAATTGATACCTCTGGAGCAGATGGTGCAATTTGTCCACTGCAGAGCCGTGTGCATATTTAACGCTAGTTAAACAGCTGATGGCAAATCTAATTTTGTCCGAATCCTTGATGAACCCAGAAGTTCATAATCTGAATATCCAGTCAATCCGCGCTTATAAACTACATTTTGTGATAGGTTAATCAATTGAAACAAAATTTATCTTTGATATTTTAGGATCTTTTTGGTTTGCTCCCCACTCCTAAAAAAATTAAAAATCAATTTATTGAATCAAATTTAACCATACTTGTCCTAATTCTTAATTTTTATCATGAAATGAGAATATAATTTTAAAATCAAACTATGAATCGATGAAATCCTTAATTCTTTGCAGAATATTGAAAATATACAGTTGCTGGTTAGGAAAGATACCTGAAATTTAGGAGATTGCATTAAAAAAATATTCAGCATAAATCTCCTGCGAGAAAATATGTTGTATGCAATGCTTAAATCAGATGAACTGGAAATGAGGGATGTAGCTATAAAAATAATTTTAGCCATTAGGTAAATAATTCCCATAAATTGATTAAAATGATTTCATCGATATAACGTTTTATTTAAAGTACTATCCTAATTTCATGATAAAAGTTAAGACAAGCAAGATTATTTAAAAAAAATCTAATTCTATAAATAGCCCCTGCTTCTTATCGGAAAACAGACGGTATAACATGTTAAACATATTCAAGGAAAGACATCATTGGGGTGGGGGTGGGGAGTTGAAAAGGTTTTTCATGAATAAACTTTTGATTTTTACTTTTTATATATATATATATATATATATATATATATGATAGATAGATAGATAGATAGATAGATAGATAGATAGATAGATACATGTAGATATACTGCTCTGAACAACCTGTACATAGATGAAAAGAAAAAGCTTTTGTTTTAAATAGCGATTTGATTGTTTATGAAATAAACACATATATCGAATTCATTGATTAATTTTCGGATCAATAAATTGCATTATTGATTTCATAGACAATATATCACAAAGCACAAATCCCCAATAAAATAAAGAAAACCAAACAAACTCACTGCTTATATTTCAATTATCAATAATCGGGGGGAAAATCGAAAACAAAATAAAATAAACGGACAATGTTAATCAGAAAATCAGATACCACCTTTTTTGACGTAATACAGAGTGTCCAGTGCGTTTGTAGGTAAATCCTTCCTTCGTTTGTCACTGAAACACATTATCTGTTACATCGACAACAAACAAACAAAAAACACGGAAATATTTTCAACGGGATGGAGAGAGAGAGAACAAAATTCTCATATCACTTGACACTGGCATATTTACACCTGTACCTTTATCTTAATCATGGTTACCTGAAAATAGACTTTGACGGTAATTAGTAATTGACTCTTTGCCTACCAAATTTCCTCCACGGCTGTACCAAATTCTCTCTATTATTTACCTGTCTGATGGGATATCTCAAAGTTCTCTCTCTATACACAACATAACCCATTCTATTCAAATAATCATATTATTATAGTAATCTGAGTTTATAGTGCTCAATTATAATGATCTAACCACTAATTTTGTATTTTGCTTGGGTGTGGTAAGTGCAGTGGTGAGAGAATCACTGTGAGTGGATTAAAGTAGACAAAGAGTTCACTGAATTCAGAGTTGGTAGAACTATCGAATCCAGTTCCTTTATAGAAATTAATTTCAACCTCTTTTTATAAAGTTATTTTATTTTTGTAGTTATTCTGTGTTTGCAAAACTATATAAGTAGAAAATATATTATATTATAGAATTTTTATTTTTGTTACGTCTTTTACTCATGTAAAAGTTATATTTCGATTTCTGTTATAAACTAGTTTAATTCTGTTCTGTACTTATTTCGTATTTGCACAGATATATATATATATATTATTGAACAATGCAGGTATTGTTTTGTCTGTAAATTTGTTCCTTGTCCTTGCTGGATTGTTCTAATGATATCTGGCGAAAATTAATATATTTGGCATAGGTAATTTTCCAATATATATCTTTGCAAATGAATGAAATAATTACAGAACAAAAATAAAAGTCTCTCCCATATATATATATATATATATATATATATATATATATATATATATATATATGTGTGTTTGTATATATATATATATGTGTGTGTGTGTTAAAAATTACATACCATTTTTATTGATATTCCTTCTAAATCCTTAAAATATTCTATCTCTAATTCTCTTAGAAAGTATTAGAGAATGATATATATGATACACACTATTATTTATCTGAAAATTGGATTGCATTGGGAAGTTAGACTATTTCAACGCTATTGCTTTAACAAAAATGAACTCCACTGACTAATTTCTTTGTAGTCTTACGCTACCATATATATAATAATCAAATCATTGTTATATGGATTCTTTGTTTTTCTGCGATTAACTCTAGAAATACAAATAATTGAAATGACAATGGTTACGTCGATAGTAAAAATTGATTTGATAATATTTCTAAAATTTCCAATATCGAATTTTATTATTAATTCTCCTCTGAAATGTTGGTTACATAATTATATTGTTGTATAGATTTACTTTGAATTTTACAAAAGAACCATAAACAATGAAATTAAAGAATTGATTCACTAAAAGTGTTCTTTTAAGTCTCAATGACAACATCGATACACATTTGAAATACTGAAACAAAATAATTTTACGTCTTTTATGGTTCTAATTCATACAAATATATTGGCGATATATTATTTGTCTTTTGTTAATACTATTCACATCAAATTACAAAAGCAAGGACAGTAATAACTGTTCGCATTAGCTTAGTCGGTAAAGAATCTGCCTTGGGACCACAAGGTACCAAGTTCGATACCGGCCCTTACCAGCTCAACGAATCTATATAACAATATAATTATGAAAGTAACATTTCAAAAGAAAATTAATAATAAAATTCGATATTGAAAATTTTAGAAATATCATCAAATCAATTTTTTACTATCGACGTAGCGATTCAGTCATTTCAATTATTTGTATTTCTAGAGCTAATCGCAGAAAAACAAAGAATCCATATAACAATGATTATTATATTTACTAGCAACAAAAAACACCCTCAAGGCGGTGTAAAAGTTAATAGAGTAGCACAGTTTGGATCCGTGCAGTAAAGAGCTGATGGCAGATGTGGTACTCCACCTCAGATGCAAAAAACAATCTATCTGGTTTAGTATTAGTAGATAAGTGATAGACACCTTTGCAGTCAGTAGGCCATTTACCTACTTAACTTATATACATTAAGTGAAACTCATCTGTCAGATAAGATTTTAAGATTCAAACATGAATTATTTCGTGAGGATTTATAAATGTTGTCGAGAGGTTAATATTTAACTTTTAATTTGATATTGCTAATTTCTTTTTTATGATTTGAAATATTACACATATTAAATTGATATTTAAGTTAATTTGATTATTATTAGAATTTTTTTTCTTTTTTAAAAACTTTAAGGGGCTCTGTTTTCGTTAGTTAAACTACTTAGAGAGCTCCACCTAACAAATGTAATATACTAATTTTCATGAATGTAATTTACCTTTTCGTGAATATAATATACAATTTTTTCATGAATGTAATACTAATTTTTATGGATGTAATATACTAATATTCATGAATTTGGTTGTAATCCTTTCTTTGTTTAATGGCATATCAACTTTCGTTGTTTATTTAATGCAAAAGCTACCCTTGTAGGAGAATAGTAGTGTTGGGGTGTGTTTGAGGGGTTTCATACTTTTACCAAGGGGATTATTCCTGAAAGTTTACGTAATAGCACGACTAGAGTTAGAACTCGCTTCATAAGATGTTGTAGTCCAGAACGTTAGCCACTACGCCCTATTGATTTTTAAAACCCACGGGAAAAAATAATGGAAAAAAAAGAACATTTTCATGTTTGTTAGAAACTTTTAAAATGTCTACTTTATACAGTTAGCAAAAAAAGAAAAAGATTTATTTTAGCTAACCGAATGGACACAATGTAAGAGTCAGTTTTTGCATTAATACTTATTTTATCTGGTTGGAAACTGTGTGACGTCATTCTTATCGAATTCGTGCCTTTAAAATATTCAACCATTATTCTAGTGTTCTAAAACTGAACAAGGCCTACATGTTAATTAAAACAGTTCATATTTGTACTGTGTTAAAACGAATTCAACCAGGAATAAACTGGCGTTTCCAAACAAAAACAATGCAAAAATGTGTGTTTTCCGAAATGAAAGGTAAAAAACCTTTCAAACGGATCTTTTAATTGTTCACTAAGTAAACCCTACACGCGTCCATTGAGAATTATTTATTGCATCTGTTTTATAGGAATTAAGTGATGACCTAATTAAGTAGACAACTTTGCACCGTGTCACAAGAAATGAATACACAAAGTTGGGCTTGAGAAAGCTTTTTTCTACTGAGAACACTGTTGCAGTTTCTCGGGAGTTTATATACTTTTAGAAAGTTAAAGATTTACACAAAAGGGAGGTAATAATAAAACAGGGGATGTAACTCAATTACTTATTACACACCATGAGGATTAATTCTGGGAAAGACAAAAATCTACTCGTTATGAACAAGCCAGTTCTTTAGCACTATTTTGAGATTCAGGATTCCTAATTAGAGTTCCATGGTGATATTCTTGTGGTATATGACCCACAAGAATATCACCATGGAGAAAATGAGTGAGAAGGAAAAAAGAGAATGAGGAGGGGCTTTCAAAATAGTTTTGACTAACGAAAAAAGAGCCCCTTCGGATTGAATTCTGAGTTTTTTCCTGCTCGACTGCTTGCAATACCATGGTTAAAGAACACAATCTGCCCTACTATTTATCCAAAGCAAGAGCGAAATAATTGGAATCGTACCTTCGCCAAGGATATTACTACTATGCGAAATGCAAACAACCACGTTCAAGACTAGAACTCGTGTCAGCGCGTCCATTTCCTTGAGAGACTTTACAGAGATATATAAAGATTTTACTCTGAAATAATTCGAATTTCATAAGCCCTCAGTGTTTGTTGGATGTCACATAGCAGTATCAAAAAACCCTTTAACATCTTTTTCTTTCTGTTTTTTTTTTTAATTTACCGTTTTCATCACAGTCTACTCTTGATATTCCCCTGTGCATTATCAATCTTTTGATGAGATGTCTCTGTGGCATTGTGGCGAACGTAGTGAACTGCGAAATTATCGTAAGCGAGTTTTAACTCTAGTCGTGATATTATGTTCTCTTACAAACTAATAGATTTAGGAAAAAGTGAAAGATTTATGTAAGTGAAGAATTAGTGAAAGATAATAGTTATTCCCAGAACATGACAGATCATTAACGAACACGTTTCTTTGCTATAATTCACTTATCATAATGGATTCTATAATCAAGAGAAAAAAAAGAATATAAGTTCCATTGTAGAATATCGGATGGAAAAATAGGAAAATTATAGGAATAGGAAAATAAAATAAATAAAAAGTGTAAAAAGTTAATTTCGCGTTTTTCTTTTGTTATGCTAATTGTTTTGCTATGAACACAGTGGAACTGGTTTTAGTAATAAAAGTACGGTTGCTCCAAATCTTTTTAGTTAGATTCTTGACCTAATGAGCTAGTAAGCAAAACAATTAGTAGGTATATATGACTCATTAGGATTAACACACACACACACATAATATATAATATATATATATATATATATATATATATATATATATACTTCTGTGGTGTGGTACCAAGTTTCTTGGTACAAGGTGATTCTAGGCTGGTCCTATTCTCTACCAGTAGTTTGTTGTAGAGATCAGGTTCCGTCTGAGAGCACAATATTTAATTATTGTAAACAGAGTAAAGTTATTAGTGAATAAGATACCCACGAGTAGAAATGGTCCATAACCACGATACCCATGGTATTAAATGCCTTTTAATTCACTAATATATATATATATATATATATATATATATATATATATATATATTCAAAAATATTTCGTTGCAAACGACAAAATCATGATTATTTTGTAATTATTTATTTTTTAATTTTTTCTAATTATTATTTTTTTTATTTTATCAGGAAAAACTTTTATGAAAAATTCTTCCTAGTATTTTCGGTTATACTTCGAATCATTATCAAGGATGATTAATATAAATGGGTATTAAGGTTATCATTTTTATCTATCTCTGTCTCTCCCTCTCTCCCCCTATATATATATATATATATATATATATATATATATATATATATTGCAGGCAATGATATATTCTTTTGATGCAAATATATTTAATTGATTTCATTGATACAATCTGTCATTATTTGGTACAGAAGTAAATTGCCAATGATTTGTGATACTTGAATTCCATGAGAAAAAATAGTCGGGGTCAAATACATATTTTGTTAGATTGAAAGAACATTTCAATAAAAAAAAAAAAAACCTCATTAGTAAAGAATGAAGAATAACATTCTCTGAACTTTTGCGCAAACCACAAGACTTTTGAACTCAACTGGCCATTTATTATTTACCTCATTAATTAATAGAGTTGCTCGGATATTTCTCAAACAATTAACCATAATGTAATAGTGAATACGGCCTTTTAAGATAATCATCTACATCACTCATAGGCAGTTTTTGATGGAAAAAGAAAATACATATAAAAAGAACTATATTGATTTCACATTAAACAAAATTAACGATTAATAATCATATGATGAAAATGCATTAGAATAATTGCAAAAAATAATGTTTTTATTCTGGTAATGTATAAGCAACACAAGAAATTAATCACGCAGTTTAACACGTTGGTCACGACTGGTAATGCACATGTTTTAACTTGTATAACTTCAGTATCAAGCCAGATATCGGACTAAAATTGGTGTGCAACTTTGCAGAGATTATTCCTTTTGAGATTAGCTCAGCAAAGCTGCACAAAATACTTGGATGATTTTTGTGAATAATTTGAATGTATCAAACTCTGATTAATTGAAATGCAAGCGTGTGAGTTACTTCAAAAAAATATTTTGTTATTTTCAGTTACAAATAAAAATGTTCTATGGTATCGTTATTTACTTTGAACACTCATTAACAGTCCTAACGTTTTGTATTCTGAAATTTGATAATTAAAACTTATTTATGGTCATTTTAAGACTAAAGACTATTTACAGTTTTATATGTATGTATCATATATGACACATATCGATTTTTGAACAGTTCTTCATATACCATATGTAGTGGCCATCATGTATTAAGAATGAAATTTATCTAAGAAATTTTGATTTTTAATATTTCCTTGAATGATATGGGAGGCAAGTATAATACAATCTTGGCAGATGTGTCTTTCTGTTTCTGCCTACCTTTCGACCAAACATGTTGAGAATGTATCGGGTATTCAAGGGAATAACATATGTATGGGTCTTGTTCATAAACATAACTGAGCAAGATAGAACTCAGCGAGAGACGATACAATCCGAAGGAGAAGCAGAAGATACGAGTAAGAAGCACGTAGAAAATGACTGCGCTAGATTTAGTGCCGTCACTATGCCACAAGGGTACAGTGTTTTAAGTATAGTCATAGAGTAAAGACTTGGTATCTAGCATAAATCAAATACATCTTTTGCTATTCATACAATAGAATTTGAGAACCACTGGTTCTTTGTAAATATTTAAATTGAATTTCTTTTTTTTGTAAAATTTGTAAAATAAAAAAAAATCACGAAAGGAAAAGAATTTAGTGAATATTGAAAGATAAAATATTTTACAATGTGAAGGATGGACACATTTTTTTTAGCTATAAATTAATTTTCAGGAATTATTTATTTATTTATTTAAGAAAAAAAATATTAACAGAGAATGAAATCTGTGTAGAAAGCGATTACATAAAGAGTTTTCTGCTGCGTGATGAAAAAGCATATAAAGATCGCCGAGAAGAAAATACACAAAAGAAATTTCATTAGAAATAAAATGTTTAAAAAGAGAAATAAAAGAAAAAAGAAATATGGATTTCAGTTGTCTAGAAATCGATTATCTTTTGCCTTTTGTAAAAGAGGATTGGGAAAAAGATTTAGAGAAAATGTTTGTTCTAGTCTCGTGGTTGGCGCAGTACAATGCAGTGAGCAAAAAACCCCGGCCTTCCCCCTTTTCAAAAAAAAAAAAAAAAAAATTCCAATAAAGCGTAAAATGAATTATCACGTGATCAGCATTGAATAACGCGGAACGTTTTTAATAGATAGAATTTCAGATAGTTACATTTTATTATCGTCATACGACCTTGCGATTGTCTATAAATTTCACACGCTGCCTCTTTAAACTGGAGAGTTTAAAAGGTTATCTTTTTAATTAGCAACTTGCATCTGAACTATTATGATTTTTCAATATTACGCTAGGGGAAATTAGAAAACTATAAAACACTTAGATAATTAATCACTGAACAGCTTACGGTCAAGCCATGTTAAGAGCACAGGTTCACGCTAGATCAGAAGTTCTCAACCGGGAGCCATTTGCCCCCCTCCTCCAGGACCTTCTATTTTATTTTGGTCTAGGCAAGCAAAAATATTCAATTCTAAAAATGAAATAGGAGTTTAAAACATCGAGTGGCGATGGAGGGTCCACTAGAGTTAAATAGGAATCAAAAGAGTCCATAGGTAAAATCAAGGTTGAAAACAACTGCGCTAGATAACCGAAGTTAAGCAAGGATGAGTCTGTCCAATACTTAGATTGGTGACCATTTAAGCAACAGCAGGTATTGTAAGCTAACTGATATCAAAATGATACGATTCGACATTTAATCACCCGAAAAGGGTTAGATATGTCGTAAAACCCAACAACCAAACAAAAGGTTATTGATGCCCCACATACAAAAAAAAAATAAATAAAAATAAAAATAGTCTGATTGTTTGCCTGAATTTTTGAAATGAGACTGGATATGTATGATTTTTAATTGTCGTAATTATATATATATATATATATATATATATATATATATATACCAAACTTGTTAGTAGACCCTTGCGGTAAAGAAAAAACCCGGCAAATAGTTTGATTGTAAAAATATACTACCAAACATCACCTGGGAAATAAATTGCAAAAGAAAAAACAACAACTATATATATATATATATATATATATATATATATATATATATATTAACCGCCAGGATACTCGAAACAAAAAGTAAAGAGTGCTCAATACCTAATTAGAGTAAATAATAAAGTTAAACCTAATGAGTCAGATATACCTACTAACAGTTTTGCTTAGTGCTGTTCAAGGCTAAGAGTCAGATCTTTGCCCTGAACAGCACTAAGCAAAACTGTTAGTAGGTATATCTGACTCATTATTATATATATATATATATATATATAAATAGATAAATACGTTTCGGACGTTGTACCCTCCAGCCTTTTTTAGGTGTGCCTTGTTCGTTCGAGTATAGCAATGATTCAACATGAGAAATTATTTCTCTAGTTTGTCTGTTGAGCAAAAAAAAAGAAAGAAAAAAAGAAAAAAAGACCTTAAAAGATACAATTCCAATCATTGTATTTGCACGCCTGTCAATCCGAGAAGCGTCAGGATAATTTTGAAATGCCTTCTTTACTCAACAAACTAAACAAAATAATTTCACAACTGGAATCATTGCTATGGTCGGGAAGACACCTGTAGAAGGTCGGAGAGTACAACGATTGAAACGTTGTGGTTTTTATATAATTACAATCTCCTCTATTTCTCTTTACAAATCACAAATTAGGCGTTTTTTGATCTATGTGCGTGCCCTTGTCTCATTCTTCCATTGTTCCATATTCACCATTTGTTTTTTACCCGATACAACCAAACTACCCACCCATATGCATGCTGGAATGTTCTCTATTACCAGAGTCCTGGCATTCATGACATTTAAGGTTAGGCTGACATTGGAATCACCGTAGGCTGTACCGGTTGCCATGGAAACATACACTCCTTCATGGCCCAACGCAAAGGCAGAGGTTGAAGTCTATCAAGTTAATTATTAAAAAATGGAGACTGGCAAGAGTCGAAGGCAAATACTTGGAAAGGTAAAGATAGCCATCTTTAATTATATTAACCTAATATACTTGATTTCTTTCTTTTCTTTTTTTTTGTTCAAGTTTCAAAAGATTGTCCAATGTGCCAACATTTTTGTTGGCTTAAAAATCTCTTCGGTTGGTGATGTCTACAGAGAAACACGGACACGGAGATTTCGGCTAAAACACAGAAAGAAATCAAGGAAATAAACGCACTAGATAGAAGGATGAAAGATGAAAAGGAAAATAATACCACACTTTCTTCTACCTCTACGAAGCGTATATATCACCAATCTTCTCAGTTACAAAACATATATGTAAACACCTACATAAAACAAACGCACGCACCCTATATATATATATATATATATATATATATATATATATATATATATATATATATATAGATAGATAGATAGATAGATAGATAGATAAAAGGATATGAAAACACACAATATGCTGTTAAAGTGAAAATATTTTATATCATATTCATAGCTAATATTGAACAATATTTCGATTTATAAACGTCATCTTCAGAGTTTGTTTTTACTACGGACTTAACAAGAGCGGAGACGAAAATAATATATATATATATATATATATATATATATATATAATATATATATATATATATATATATATCCTACAGAGAGAAACCTCATAATAAAAATTCCCACAAAATTGGGTTTTACGTCGTCTTCCAATCCTTTGTATATATATATATATATATATATATATGGAGAAAGGTAGACAAACACGGCATGTTATGGAAACTGGATGTTTATTGTCAATAAACATCCAGTTTCCATAACATCCCGTGTTTGTCTACTTTTCTCCACATATTGTCGGATTAACCTTCTCACATTTCTCCCATATATATATATATATATATATATATATATGAAAAATAAACAAAGGAAAGAAAATGCCGAATGGGTAAAATAGATTTTATTTTACTAACACGTGTTTCACCCAGGAGTTAGTTCATGTATACATGTATTCTATTATTATTTTAAATATAAAATAACATAATAGAAAACTACAACATCTGTAAGTACACAAAGAATAACAGCCTTGAATCAGTCTACTGTTGGTTTGAACAACAGCAACTGGCTAAGCACAACTGAAGCAGTGACCAAGAAAGTATCATATATATATATATATATATGTAGGATTGGAACGAAAGACTTGTCCGATACAAAGTAACGTTTATTTAACCAATAAGACAGCATGTAAACATTTAAACAAAATATTTAATAAAACAGTGAAACATTTTAGAGACACAGAAGAATGATGTTTTGTTTACATATTTCTCAATTTACATGTTGCTTTTATTGGTTGAATAAATGTTACTTTGTATCGGACAAGACTTTCGTTCCAATCATGTACATATATATATATATATATATATATATATATACTTTAGATAAAAATAAAAACTTAAACTGATTTTCTTTCTTATTGAAAGTGTAAATATTGCCCTGTATATGATTAATTTATTAATTATCATACATTGAGCTCTCTTAAAGGTTTTGAAATAATCCTTGTACAAATCTATACACGTGCATTAACATGAGACTGCATTGCGGATGTACAGGCGATATTGAGGATCCCAAATAGAATTTTACCCATACACACATACATACATACATTTGGCAAGGAAAAGACTTTAAACACCAATCATATTAACAGTTATAAAATTATTTCCATTTGATATTCAGACTGATTAACAAGTATCACAGTCTAATGAAGCCGATTGATGGAAATAAATTTATAACTGTTAATATAATCGGTATTTAAGCTTTCGTTGCCAAATGTATTGCTCTGTATATATTTCCCCAATTATTGTGTATTCAGCTCTCATACCAATTTTGATATTTCGATATTAAAAAAGACCGTGCTTAAAACCATTCCCTGCACCAACTCATCTGGTTACACGCACACACACACACACACACACACACACACATATATATATATATATATATATGTGTGTGTGTGTGTGAAATGAATAAGAAAAGCAACTTGGTATAAAGGTTAGGTTTATTATGAGGAAATTCATAGAGAGAGAAATGTCATAATAAAAATACAAAATACTCCACCAAATCTATTTCACTTCTTATTTTTCTTCTATTCTGTTGGATATAGATCTGCGTATGTGTGCGTATATATGTGTTCCCATGTATGTTTTGACTGTCTTAGCAGATAGGTAATATATACGCTTAGTAGATGTAGAAGTAGGTATGTCATTATTTTCCTTTTCATCTTTCATCCTTCTCTCTGGAATATTCATTTCTTTAATTTTTTGTTTATGTTTTAGCAGGAATATCCTTGCCCGTGTTTCTCTGTAGACATACGAACCGAATAGTTTTTAAGCCAAGATAAATGTTGATACATTGGACGATTTTTTTAACTTAAAAAACAAAGTAACGAAAAAAGAAATTCCTCAAATTTCAAATATATTCGGTTAATCTAATTAAAGACAACTATCAATACCTCTCAAAATTTTTGCCTTCGATTCTTCTTAACCTGTCTTCATTTTTGATAAGTAATTACTAAGTTCAAATTACCGTCGAATTGGTAAGACAAGGCAACAAGAAGCCGTAACTTAATACGGATCTAACAGTATTTAGGATTGATTAATTAGGAAATTAAACTTTTCTTAAAAGATTCTCTATAAATATACGGTCATAAATATTAGGCACAGGAGGACATCGTCAGTGATGTAATTTGTTTGGGGCTTTGGGGAGTTTCGGGTCTTACAACATCATACGCCCTTGCCAGGCTGACCCTATTAGAGAAAATCAGTCTCTGGTACACTCTTTGTTTGAAACACTAGAAGACACTGCCTGTTATTGATTTTGGACGAGTATATCCCACTCTACCGTGCACTTGAATAAAATGTCTATTTAAGTAGTCCACGGGGACAATAGCGCTTTTTCCCATCATCAAACGGATTAACAGAAGGTAACCAGACATTACAAAATGGAAAACTACTTTTTACTAATCTTATAAATTTTACTTTTGTTTTTATTTTCTAATTTTTATTTTTTAAAGATTCATAATTATGCTATCGGTTGTTATATAATGATCTAAAAAGTTAAGATAAAACTTGTTTGATTACCTATCTATATCTACTTCAATGCTGATCCCGTTATACCTTAAAACGAAAAAAATCGGGTACTTACAGAAATGGTCCACTGGACCATGACGGTACGGCTACAGACGCACGTCTGAAAGAGGAAAAAAAGAAGAATATTAAGAATAATCGAAATTGAAAGATAAAATAATGCATTTAATGTAAAAATGACAGACAAAAAGGAAATGGTTTATAAAGATTCATTTCAAACAAACGGTTTTCAGATTTTCCTTCTAGAATAGGTACAAAAGGTTATTTAACATATCTCTATTTATAATGGAGATTGTCTGTATTTCTGTCTGTAACAAAAACTACGTCATAGCTCTACGTCACAGCTTACGTCACAATATTCTACCAGCGCTCACCATTCCAGTTCATGAGTACTTCAGCTTGGATTTAAGTGGTAAAGGGGTGAGCTGATGGTAGATGAGGCGCTCCATCTAAGAGAAAATAAACCATTCTCCCTTGTCAAGTGCAAGATCAAAGAGGACAGACTCCCTTGCTGTCCAGCTGATACCGTATATAGGCCACTCCGTTTACTATACCTCATTAACATTTGCGTATCTGAAGCTCGGTTGGACCTCAATTCTTCACTCTCAGCACAAAGTAAAAAGTCGACAGAGTGATTCGTAAGATTCTCTAGTTGGAGCCCGTGTAAGTAAAGGTAAAACGGTGATTTAAAAATACAAACAAATAATACAAACAGACTTATCCTTTCCTTGACAGACTTCGTATTTCAGAATATAAACCATATTCTCTTGAGCTATAAAACAAATCATGGAAGTTCAAATTACTTTTTCCTCTCAGTCTTATGAAATATTAATTGTTATTATAATTGTCAATGTAATTAATCTTTTGATTTATTTTATCAAAAAATACCAGTTAGTATTTAAAGCTGATTAAATATTTCCGTATCCATTAATAAAAAAAAAAAAACAAACCAAAAACAAACACATGAAAAACAAAAAAGACAAATAAAAAAAAACAAAAAAAACCCAAAAAACAGCTGATCTCTACACGAGTTGTTTAATATTTAATTAAGATGATTTTTAACTACTGAAATATCGTTTTTTAAAGTTTCTATGAAAACATTAAATAATTAAATTTTCCTTCTTCTTACTTGATTGCATTTTCATATTTTCAGTCTAACAATGGGTTAACATCCTCTAAGTTCGCGAACATAAGAAAAAGCACAGCTAATCTCCAGACCTGAAATAATTAGGTTATTTAATTCCAACACATTGAACAAAAATCTAAAATATGAATATGTGAGGATTTTTAATATGTACAAAATCTTGTTTGTCTCTAAGTCTTACACTTTGGTTTGGTTTGTTTTGTTTTACGGCATATCAACCTCAGTGGGTCATTTAATGCAGATAAAGTTTTGAAATAAATCAATTCTTAATGGATAATACAATTTTTCATAAATACATTTTTCTATTTAATCCATAGATGGGACCCTAACAGGTACTACCACTCCGTGTTAGAGTGGACCAAGGAGCAATGGTGGTGAAGGAGTGCTCCACATTCCCCAAACCTCCAAAACTGGAACCTCACCATCAGATAGAGTTTAACGTCATTCCCTGGACATGTAGACCTTCAGTCACCGCATTCTAGCACCCATATGATAAAAAGGAGTTGGGGCTTGCCATAAGGGCAATAGTGTTGGGATAACCATATAGGTGCTAGGGCTTGACGTGACCAGCCGATTGATCGGAGGGGGCCTCTCCGACCGCCCGTCTAGCCCAAGTTAGGGCCAAGTAGAGTATTGCAAGTCATGAACTGCTCATCCACCTGGGCTCTATCCTTAACTCCACAGCCAACAGGGCGTAATTCCAGTAGATAAAATTTTTGACCGTCAATTAGATAGAGAGAGAGTAATAGTTTTGACCGTCAGAGACAGAAGTAAATTGTGCACACAGAAAGTCAAGTTTGCTGTTGCCGAGAAAATTCTAAGGGTCAATTTCTCTTGTGTTCCGAAAACCGGGAAATACAATTTTTTAATTTTTATCGTACATTTGCGACACGTGTTTCAGATCTTCTGATATCTTCCTCAAGCTTTGATTAATCATATGAATATGAATTTGTACATGCATGTATATATATATATATACATAAGTATCCAACCCCTCCTTCCTGTTCGGTGGGAGTGGAGTATAGAATAATTTCATTTTTAACATCTGTATTTTTAGCAGGTGTTTTTGTACCTGGGTGGCTGGATAATAAACTTTTAAATTTAGGGTCTACGAAATTTTTATGGTTGTTTGTTTATATTAATGTTCTTCTGATGTAGTTTTTTTAGGTGTTCATTTGATATGTCATGTGTGTGTGTTTGTAATTTATTTTTTGTTCTAAAGAATGTTTGTGCTTTTACTTTTTGAGTGTGTTTTGTGTGTGTGTGTGAAGCTGGATTTTTTGTGTTTGCGTTGGTTGAATATTAACAGGATGAGCGAAGCTTACTTTATTTAGGAAGAAGGCGGGAATCCGTTTGCTTTTCAAGAAAAGAAATTAACTGAAGAGTTCATGATCAAAGGTCGAATTGAGTTTTGCGTATCAAAGCATCGACGTCACTGGAATAATGTTTGCCTCTGAAACCCTCTTTCGTGAGGCCGAAGAGATGATAGTCTGAGACATTATTCCAGTAACGAGGTAGAAAAATCTGTAGTGAAAAAAGTGTCTGAAAGAACAGACAATAGAATTTTACGGGGCAGGGATACATGCCCTCATTCGAAGGTAGAACATTGTTATTGGGAGAAACGGTGACTGTGGAGAAGTAGGGATGTAATCCACAAAGGACCTGCTTTATTTTTATGTATTATACATGTTCATGTTTCGGTAATTATAACTGTCCTAAACAAAAAGGCATTACCCTTTTATACTTTTATACTGTATATGAATACTATATATATATATATATATATATATATATATATAGTATTGATTATATAAGATTATAACATTAATAGTCTAGGAGGTCCAATCAATGTAGAACCGGTGATTTTTAAGCGTTTAGAATATTGGTTTAAAATTGGCGGGAAAGCATCCTTTATTCCTACCGTGAAAGCTGACAGAGAACCGAGATTAAAAAGGACATCGAATGGCAAGCCAAGATTGAGTCTGTTGTAATGTGAAAAGTAGATAAGAATGGAGAGAGAGAGAAAAAAAGGAAGGACTTGGATAAGAAAGGATTTGACAAGATCGAAAGGAATTGCAGTAAAAATAAAAGAATAAAACCAATCAATGTCAACGTTATACGGAACTGAAGTGTGAAAAACACTTAGTTATTCATCTCACGAATTGAACATGCTTAAGGGAATATTGGAATCCTGTTAATTACATTCATAGAATGAAATAAAAGTCTCTAAGATGTTACGCAACAAGCTTATATTAAAAATCTTACAGATATAATCAAGAATTCAACCAGGTAACATTTGCTTAAACAAAGGTTGATTGCTAATGATAAAGGTGTCAATTCTATAAAAGAATTTTTAAGAAGAAAGAATAATGAAATAGATATGAAAAGTTAATTTATTCCACTTCAAAATAGTTGAAGTTGAATTTATTGAATAATGAAACTGGTTTCAAAAGTTAATTTACTATTGAATTGGAAGTATATCAGGAACTTTCTTCATTAATACGATGAAAAGTGGATTGAAAATTTGGAAAATCTGTTGGTCTCAATAGTGACTTGGTTGAAATGTAGTTGGTTGGACTTTACAGCATATCAACCCTTGTTGGGTTATTTCATGCCGATAACGTTTTGTTCATTCTCGACAGTATTCAAATTTTTTTTTTCAAAAAATAAATTTTCATTCTTCATGAGTACTTCATTTTTAAACTCATTTTTTCTATTTAATCCATAGATGGGACCTAACAGGTATTAAGCGTCAGAGTGGATTGTGGAGTAATGGCGATGAAGGGGTACTCCACATTCCCCCAGAACCCCAGAATTAAAACATTACTATTAGATGCCGTTTAACGTTATACCCAAAACAAGGGTATATCTGGTTTGAATTCAGAGTGTTCCTTCTCCTAAAATGGATCTCTAGTTTTATTCATAAATTTATAGGTGCAATAGGTTTGTGATTGAAAGAGGGTGTAGTTAATACAGTAGAAAGGAACGGATGCTCGAATGAGGTTAGAGTATGATATAATCATTTTTTTCTGTTAGATACTGATATATCTTATTACAGTGTTGTCATGTGATTAATATCGGAGTTGTAAAATTTGTCCGCATGAATTTAATCCTCTTATCGTTAGTGTTGAATCCTTTTTGAAAAATTCAATACAAAACTCAGACAAGAAAATATAATTTAAAAAAAAACAAAATTGTGTCCAATATTCTTAGTTAACTAATTTTGTATCAGATAAAAAAGACAAATAAGATAAAAATAAAATAAAAAATCGTCTAAAACTACAAACTAAGGCAAGAAAAAGATTTTAAAAAATAAAGATTAAAGCTGAATTCAATATTATTCGTAAACTAATAAGATGAAACAAGAAAAAAAAATGAAAAGAAAGAAGAACCAATCTAGAAGTCTCGAGCTTAGAAGGATATTTTTGATAGTTACACCAATAAGTCGTATCAGCCAGACAGTGAGGTAGTCTATCCCCTTGTCACTAGCACTAAACCAAGCGTTGTTTTGGCGTCTAAGGTGGAGCACCACACCTACCATCAGCTCCTCACGTTACGGCACAGATCCCAGTGCTACTCATTCGCCGAGTAGGCAAGAACCGGTATCGAACTATATATATATATATATATATATGTGTGTGCGTGTGTGTGTGTGTGATCGATATATAAACAAATCCAACGTTAGAAAATTAAACAAAATCTTTTAACGATATCCTTCTTTGTAATTGTAATAATAAAGCAGAAACATGTCCCCTTAATGGAGAACCCAAAGTATTTGTTTAGTATACGAAGCTACTGCACATATTAATAAACAAAGTAATAATAAAATGATATACATAGGCTCAACACAAGACACTTTCAAGAAAAGATTCTATAATCACAAATCTAGCTTTAATAAGAACATATATGCATAAGACCACGCTTTCTAAATATGTCTAGGACATCAAAAACAAATACGGTATAAATCCGATCGTAAAAGGGGAAATTATTTAAAAAAAAACTCGCCGATATAGAGCGGGTCATGGATTCTGTCCTTTATGCTCCGAGGAAAAAATGGCAATAGCATACTATAAGATCAAAAAACTGTTAAATCAAAGGTCCGAAACTTTGGGAAAATGCTTGCATGAGCGCACATGGCAACTCATCAACTTGACAATTTTAAAATTTAAATGTAAACATTTTTTAATGCAAACGTCAAATTCTGGTATTGGCTGATATTATAAAAACAAACATTCTACATACGTTTTTCCACGTCAACAATCACGTTCAGCATTTAACAATATCGTGTTTGACATTTAAATTTTGAATGATGCAATCAACTACATAGCGTTCAACTTCACTGCGAAACTGTTTTCAACAGTCATAATTGCATTATTCACTTCAGCAATTGCCTGTAATTAATCAATATCGTGATTAATACATTGCAATTAACCCTGAAGATCCTTTATGGTGAAACATGAGCAGGTTATTTCTATACAAACCTTAATACTACATTATATAACATATAAAAATTATAGTTTGTAATTAGCACAATACAAACTTTTGCCTGGAGAAAAAAATATAAAAAAGAAAAGACAAAATCATATGCACCTCCTGAAAAAAATCAGATGATACTATGAAAACGGACAAAAAATCAGGTGATACTATGAAAATGTACAAAAGAAAAAATACTGTAAGAGTTGCCTAAGCTAAATATACTAAAGTGCTCAATGAAAAAAGTAGAGCTAATAAATAATAAAGTCAGAGAATATCTACCTAGGTTTCTCCTAACGGATCAGCAGGATAATTCTGACTCAGAATCATCCTGATGATCCGTTAGGCGCAACCTGGGTGGATATTCTCTGACTCATTAGTCTTACTCTATTTATATATATATATATATATATATATATATATATATATATAGAGAGAGAGAGAGAGAGAGAGAGAGGAGGGGAGAGAGAGAGTATATTTATAGGTGTACTTTCCAATTTTTGAAATATTTTAAGGCTGCAAAACGTACAATAAATTCTTAAGGTGATGTCATATCATTTAAAATACGACTATCTAGTGTCGAGCATTTCGTATTTTCAACAACAATTCCGATTTTGAGCGACCGATTTCTTTGTGAGCATGCACAAAGCGGGTGGCCTATTGGCAGGTTTCCTAATAAGGTGGAAGGAAGGGGAAATTCGCTGGCAGGTATGCTCTTTGGCTGGCGTCCATCCATTTGCTGCATTAGCAATGATTAACCCCCAAACTGCCGGCATGGGGAATGTCAATGGGGGGTTCTAAACTTTCATATCTAATCTTATTCAACCAGCAAGTACCATAGTCAAGGAAAACTATAACCTATTCAAGTAACTGTGTTATTTTAGTTTTGTTGTAAACCGAGCGTTTCATAGCTTTCATAACTGTCCGCTTTGATTTTCTTCCTATGTTTACTCTGAGTTACTTCTGGCTTCAAGTCAATAAAGCGTAATTTCAAGATGGATTTTAAGGTTTCGTTTTGATAACAATACACAAGGATTCTTTGTGATAATTTCGTTTGGCATTTAGACTAATATACGACAGATGTGGTAGAACCAACTACAGTTTCTGGCATTCTAGCTAAAAACCCACTGGACAAACGGAATTTTATATTGTGCAAACTAACCATAAATATATCCTTCCTTCTTTTTATGGAGGCAATAAAAACAGAGTTATGTTTCTGCGATGACTTATAAGTTAATAAACATCTTTGCAAGAGTAACGTTTATCTCCCGCTGGTGGTCATTTCTTGTAATAAAAATGGAAACAATACGATCTCCTTTTAAATCTTGATTTTCCTTGGACCAAACACATCAGCAGTAAAAGTCATAAGAAAAAAGGTCGAAACATTTGTCTCTAGAACGCAAATTTCCGGGTAGATACCTACATTATACGGATAAACAAAAATATGAAGATTCAGTTTAGCTAATTTGACGAATGCAAAATATTTTTCCTGATCTCTCACCAGGCCGATTTATACAAGAATTCTTTAATGTGGGGAACAACGCACAAACCGAAACTCATACAATAACAAAAGCAAAAAGTACGGGATCTCTTTGGTATTCCCTTTTTGGGATGTTTCACGCACCGGGGAATAAACCCAGCGCTAGCCTTTTCAGGTGCTATCTGGGGGGTGGCTCCCTGGGTTCACACGATTTGTTTATATTCTAAATTTCCCCATTCCCTCATACACACTTCTATGCACTAGTGCACTCTCCCCGTATTGCGCTAAAAGTTTCCGATGAATTTCAGCCCCTGTCACCCCTGATCAGAGAAATCGAGTCCCTTCCTTAGTGCATAGTGCTAGAGGAGCGTCCATATTTACACCGTAACGACTGAAAGCAAAATGGCACAATCAGGCTCAAAACTTTGACCTCGTGATTACAAAAGAGCTAAATATAAGCGGGCTTACACAGAACTCAATGTGACAATAATAAATATATGGTTAATCTTTGACTCTCACTCCTATCTACAATTAGACAGGACACCTCACGTGGTGTAATGGTTAACAAGCTAGATTCACAGACTATTGTTAGTGAGTTCAACTGTGTATCTAGTGTTGTTGAAATGGACACATCCAGTTGATATATTAGCAAACATTTTTCTGAATTTTATCAAAGAATAAGTTTTATTTTTCTCTTTTCTCATGGATTATATGATGATTGATTGATTTTAATATGTCAACCCATTTAGGGTTATTTTATGATGAGAAGATTGGGAATTACATTCATTGTATTTTCATATTTATATTTTTCTGAAGTTGTTTTTCATTTCTTTTTCTTTTTTTCACACAAATACTACTAATTTTCAAACTGATGTATTTGACCCATAGATGGAACCCTAACAAATATTACCACTCCAGGTCAGACTGAAGATTATTGAAGTCAGTCAGTCAGTCTACTATTGGTTTGAACAATGTGACTGGCCAAGCACAACTGAACTTATGGGAATTCAGAACAGTCCACTCATGCATTTGGGTGATTCCATTCACTGAGCCCTGATTGGCTGCTTGGTTTGTATGATCCTCTGAGGCTCCATAAATCCTGCTATTTTGCAGTAGTCTTTGCAGCAAACCAGAATCGTATTTCAGTTACGACTGCTTGCTGTCTTGTCTTGCCAATTCGACGGTAATTGGACTTAGTATGATTATTCTACAAATATGAGATTAATGGCAATGAAAGAGTACTTCACACTCCTCACAGCTTCAGATCTGGAGCCTCACCATCAGATGCAGTAGTCATACCCAGGACACCCCTTGGAGGAGGGAGAGGTCTTATCCTCTGCAAGGCATAGTCTAAGTTGAAGAATGAATCAGCCAAAATGTTGTGTGCACAATTTCAAGAACACAAACACGTTAAATTTTTTTAATAAAATTTGGAATGTTAATGATGGTTTGCAAAATTCACGCTTCTGGTCTTGTGCAACAAGCTTAGTAAATATCTAAGCAAGAAGACAGAAAATCTCCTGACTTTCGGGCTGGCATCAATATGTGATACGTTTATCTCCGTTAGATGCTATAAAGAAAATTAGGTAAAACTTGCCCTGATTATCCCCCCACCTGGCAGCACCTCCCCGTTTGTATGCTTGTGCGACACGTATCGCAGGTGAGAGACCAGATTTAACCTTGCCTAATCCAACTTTAAACTGACCATGTTACCTACTAAATCTGAAGACTAGTAGTTAAACTGGGATATACAAACAAGAGATAATTAATCTTCCATCACTGCGTGGTTTGTGCATACAACACTCCTATTTTTAAAAGTGTTTATTTACTGTCCATTACATATCATTGTTTTCAGTGAGGACAAGTAAGAAAAAAGAAAAAGAAAAAGAAAAAAGCAAGTGATGAATTCAATCGAGCTCAGTTTGAACTACTTGGCAACGTTGCTAAATATTTTAAAAGGGACCCAATATCAGTATTGAAAC
>CM042149.1:81378069-81385569 GCA_023376005.1 Doryteuthis pealeii
ATTTAAAACTAGTTAACTCTAAGACTTTTTTTATTAGCATTTTTGGATTAATTGAGCAAAAATGCCTTTATAAACCAATATTTAGGAGTAGGGAAGCTGTAGAACTCGTTTTACAGTCAAAAATAGATTTCAAAAAGTCGCCATTTTTTGGCGACCGACCACCCAAATTAAAATTGACCTTGTGTTACACCCTGCTCATGACAAAGGAGTTCGTAAATATTGAAGTCAGTTAGTCTACTGTTGGTTTTAATAGCAGCAGCTAAGTAGAACTCAAGCAGTGTCCAAGACAGTTGGTATAAATAGGAATCAAGAATGATCCATTCATGAATCTGGGTGATTTGGGTGATTCCATTCCTTGAGTTCTGATTGGTTGCTTGACTGGTTGATTTGAATGACATTGTGTAGTCTTATATATACTTTGTCATTTTGCAGTGGACTTTGTAGCATTCGAGTTTGTATTTGAGTTACAATCGTTTGTTGCCTTGTCTTCCCAGTTCGACGGTAATTGGAACTTATTCTTCAGTAAATCCATACTGTGCCATCGCCAAGTTTATGTTGGACGAATCAAAGAGGAGTCAATTCATGTAGGGTGAATAATGTAGCATAATATGTAGTTCATCGCTTTCCCAAGAAATTGTCTTTTAATTTATTGCACGGCCATGTTTTTCAGGTGCACATATTATGTCCCACAAACATGAAAAGATCAATGTTGATTTGCGGTCCTAAAGGAAATAATATTTGCTATTAAACCGTTATCTCCCCTCCAATGTTTACCCCAATGAGAATCCGACTTCTTCTTTAGTCATTGGGGGATGCTTTAATTTGCGCCTTCAAATTCGCTGTTCACAAACTAATTAACCAATAAAAAGAAAATATCGAGCGAGATGCCAATTTTGACGTAATGACATGAACAGTAAAGAAAAGAAACAAACAAAAAATAAATAAAGGAATAAATTAAAAAATACAAAAACACAAAGATGAAAAAAGAAGAAAATTCTAAGGAAGTGCATGCAAGTGCGTGTATTGGATGGCATAGAAAGAAAAATCCTTGGAAGGTGTGAGGTGCTCGCTAGGCGATTTTTATCAGATTCACTAATCAACGATACGAGTTGAATATTATTTTTTTCCATTTTTGTCTCTGAGGTAATTTTTTTTTTGTGGTTGTTTTTTTTTTGTCATCATTTTGTTTCACACGTGGCTTTAGTTACGTTTTCCCTTGGAAGTCGTACCATGTTTAGAGTTTTGGATAATGAAGACAGAAAAAAAAAGGGAAGAAAATTTAGCCTACATTAAAAGTATATCAGTTTTTTGTAGACTTTTACTATTTATTCCATGGAAATATTTGAAGACTACTACTACTACTAATGATAATTATAATAATTTCCAGATAGGAAAATTTGGCTCAGGACCGCCTTCGGTGGCAGCAGGCTCTCCATAGCTGACTGTTAATGTCTGAAGCCACCCTGGCGCAACACCATAAATCCAAGAGGTCCAGAAGAAAGCACCGGAAACAAAGCACCGGTACATCAACATCATCAAGAGACAGTCTTCACATTCGACGTCTGTGGTCAACAATATTTTTCGAACATTGGACTTCATAGTCACAGGATGTGCTGTAACTTCAGGTGCCCTATATTATAGTCTTCCGGGACTGAAATGCCAATTAATAATAATAATAATAACAACTTGGACATGGTTAAAGAAAGGGGAAACTTCAAGAGAGAAACTGAATCACTAATAATTGCTGCACAAGACAATGCCACAAGAACATATTATATCAAAGCAGAAATTGATAAGACACAACATAACAGCAAATTTATAGTGTATGGTGACAGAGATAAGACCATTAACCATGTATTAAGTGAATGTAACAAACTAACACACTGAGGATACAAAGCTAGGCACGACTGGGTTGGAAAGGTGATCCACTGGGAATTATGAAAAAAATTAAATTTTAACCATACAACAAAATCTTATATGCATAAACCAGTATCTGTTCGTGAGAATGAAACACAAAATTCTCTGAGATTTTGAGATTAAGACATATCACCTTATCCCAACCAGAGGACGAGACCTAGTATTGATTAACAAAAGAGAAAAAAAGAGAATTTGTCATCTGGTAGATTTTGTAGTTCCAGCAGATCACAGCGTGGATACGAAGGAAAACGAAAAGATAGACAAATACCTGGACCTTGTCAGTGGATTAAAAAAAACCCGTGGAATATGAGGGTGAAAGTTATACCAATTGTAGTTGGTGCACTTGGAACGATCTCAAGAAGTTTAGAAGAAAAAGACTAGAGGAACTGGAAAGTAAGAATTGAGACCATCATGACAACAGAATAGTTGAAATCGGCTAGGATATTCGGAAGAGTCCTTGAGACTTGGGTAGACGTATTGACACACACACTCCAGTGAAAGATCATCAGCTAACGCTGGTGAAAAAATACACAAGGAGTAAAATAATAATAAAAACTTGGAAGGAGTTATATTATTGAGTCAGTCCACTGTTGGTTTGAACAACAGCAACTGGCTAAGCACAACTGAAGCAGTGTCTAAGACAGTTGGTATAGATGGAAAACAAGAATAGTCCATTCATGTATTTGGGTGATTCCATTCCTTGAGTTCTGATTGGCGGCTTGGTTTCTATGATGTTGTGGAGTTTCATAAATATCCAGTCATTCTGCAGTAGGGTTGAGCAAGACAGGTTCGTATTAAGTTATGATTGCTTGTTACCGTGTCTTACCAATTCGGCGGTAATTGGAACTTAGCTTGATTATTCTATATATTACGAGGTGAATAAAACATTATCCACACTTTCTCCATTATATATCTTTACTATCGTCACACTGTATTCTGCACATGTGTGCTTATAGATGGTACTTCTGTGGTCACACGATCGAAGTTTGAGCCTGATCGCACCATTTTGCTTGCTGTCATTACAGTGTAAACAGGACTGCTTCACTAGCAGTATGTACCAAGGAAGAACTACGACCAGTGACCCGATTTCTCGGATCGGAAGGAGTGCCAGGAAGTGAAATTCATCGGAAGCTTTTAGCATAAAATGGAAGTAGTGCACTACCGCGTAGACGTGTAAATGAGTGAACAGAGAAGTTTAAAAGTGGCTAGACAAGTGGGATGTATAAAGAGAGAGTGGACGCCCGTCAAATTATACCACTGATGAGAAGATTCAGCAAACCCGTGAGATGGTATTAGCGAACCGCTAAGGTAGCATGTTCACCCCATAATCTATCCTGGCGAGTCATGTGAGAAAACGCAAGGATAGTGTCAAATGCTACTAGCACTCAACTGTGGAAAAAAAACAGGAAATGGTCTTACTTGAACACGAGTTGACAGCCAACATATATATATATACATATATATATATATATATATATATATATATGTGTGTGTGTGAGAGAGATAAGGAATACAATAAGTATTGCCTGCAGGACAAACACTTCCTGCAAATCTTCCGCGTGTTTCCGTTCATGCAATAACTATATATACTAATATATATTTACAACTCTATCACTCCACTAATAATACTACAAAAACTTGGTCCATCGGTAAATTACCAAGTGCGCTCGAAATAACCACATACTCTTCAAACATCTCTCTCTCTCTCACACACACACACTCACATGTTTGTGTATTAATGCCACAAACTTTTATTTTGTTTACAACTGAAATAGTTCACTACATATTTGACCATCTAATAATCCCAATTGTAAAATCTAGTGGATGTTAAAATGAACCGGTGGACTATAATTATTACTAATTAAGTACGTTACTCAGGTATTCCGCACTGTCAGTGTTAATATTATAATTCCCCTAATGCGTCTGAATTCTTGATGCACCGACTAATCTGGTGGCCGGCTTTTAAATACATTAATTGCTTCATGAAATTGTCATGGCACCAAAGATATGTGTGCTTAGATCAAAATTCGCCTAAAGGCCATGACTAATTTTCAGTTCTTCCTTACAGAGGATCAAGAAGTTGCGTAATATCCATATAAGTAAGCACTGTAGATATTTACTTATTTAGTCAGAATATTCAGAAACTGAGTCACACACACACACACATATACATATATATATATGGTGAACTAGTGGAGGGCACCCGACCGGTAGGGAGACTACGTCTACACTTCAAAGATGTCTGCAAGAAAGACATGAAGACATGTCACATCGACATAAACACATGGGAGGCTTGCGCAGAAAACCGTGCTACCTGGCGCCTCCTCGTCAAACAAGGAGCGAAAGGGAGAGAAAAGAGAGCTAAAAGGAAGGAGAGACAACAGCACGCCCAACAGCTACAGAAAGCATCACCCTTTGTTTGCAATCACTGCGCCAGAAACTGCCAATCAAAGATCGGTCTGTTCAGCCACTCACGTAGCTGTACATAAACAAATGGACACTACGCCATCGTCTAAAACAGACGGAAGGTTGCCAACTAACTAATACTATATATATAAGTGAAACTTACACTTTCATCACCCTTTCTATTAGCCGGCTTGAATTTTTGGTGTTTAATTCGGTTGGACTCAAATTCTTTCACAGACCGGTACATGGTGTCTCTCCAGCCAGGTCTATTACAAGCTATCTTCCCCCAGTCCCCCACAGCAATTGCAGTGTTCTTTAGAGTATATATATATATATATATATATATATATATATATATATATATTGTAATGTGTAGCAATCTAGATTAGCAAACCATTGTTAGAGGTTCGATTCTCACTGGGTGTCCCATACTTCTGGCCTTGTGCCGCATCTAAGCTACGCTTAATAAATTATATATATATCACTTGATTCTTTTTTCTTTGTGATGTCTCTTGTCCTTCTCTTCCACTGAACTAGAGCATATCACTTTTATGCACCGAGTGACCCAGGGATTAAACTCATGATCTCCTGTAACTAGATACACTTTAATAAACACCTCCATCCTCAAGGCCACGTAACGTGTAGGATAATCTGTTTGTGATAATGATGAAAATAATAATTTAATTTCTCAGAGATAATTACAAAAATTATCAACCTATTAAATATTGTTTGTATTTTGTAACAGAATTTCAGATTGTTCCATCAAAGATTCATAATCCGGATGGCTGTGTTGTAGAGGTGTGTGTAATCATACACTTCGTGATGCTTCAACATTATTAACAGAGTGTAAATGAGTTTTGTTGGAACGTCTATTACACACACGCACACAGACACACTCACACTCTCTCTTTCTGTATGTCTTAATCATACATTATAGAATACTAAGTCCAATTACTGTCGAATTGGCAAGACAAGACGGCAAACAGTCGTAACTGAATACGATTCTGAGATGCCGTAAAGACCACTGAAAAGTGACAGGATTTATGGAGCCTCAGAGGACCCTACAAACCAAGCAGCCAATCAGGACTCAGGGAATGGACTCACCCAAATGCATGGGTGGACTGTTCTGAATTCCCATAAATTACCAGTTGTCTTGACACTGGTGCAGTTGTGCTTGGCCAGTCACATTGCTCAAACCAATTGTTGACTGACTGACTTACTTACTTCAATATACATAAAAACATACACATCTTTGTCCCTTTTTATCATTTATAGGGTGACGTCTCCCCCCAGAAAAATTAAAGAACCCATCCACAAATTCTATAATACATTTTTTTTTCAGGATATAGTCAACTTGGTGCTTAAAATATTGTAAAAATAATCTTCCGTAATATGTCGTTGTCAACCAAGGAAAAAACATTTTGTGTAGAGGTCTATTTAATAAAAAAACTATACACTGTTGTACAAATTTTCGCAGTGATCCATCAAAAAACGGATTTTTGACTGGGTCCAGAAATTCAGAGAGTTTGGAACTGTGCAAAATCTTAATTCTAAAGGTCTAAGAGGCACTTCTTGTAGTCGGAAGGTGAGTGCTAGGACAGAAAGAAACATTTGCAGCATATTTTAGACAGAGAATGCCTTTAAAGCAAAGCAACCAAGATAACAGAAACTTTGAGAAATGATTTTAAAAGACTGAAGTTTAAGTCCAACAAGTTTCTTGAAACTTTATTGGCGCTGATAAGATTAAATAAAATTTATTTAGGTTCTGTTTTTTTTGTCACCCTGGAGATTTTTCGGATGTTATCCTTGATATACATAATGTTTCGATAGTACCCTCTATATTCTTCAGGTGTTTCTTGTCAAAATTGGGAACCTTTTACTCGAACTCAACATCGCCAACGGGAGCCTTCGAGAAACTTCCAACCGAACACTTTATTTAATCCATTGGTATAGATAGTTCTCATTCAATTATCTATGACCGAGTACAAATGTTAAGCTCTGGGCTTGTGAGGCCAATACATTATTGAGGTCAGCCAGTCAGTCAATATACTGTTGGTAAGGAACAGCAACTGGCTAAGTACAACTGTACTAGTACCCAAGACTGCTAGTAATTATGGAAGTCAAAGAATAGTCCATTCGTGTATTTGGATGATTCAATTCCTTGAGTTCTGGTTGGCTACTTGGTTTCTATGATGTTATGAGGCTTCATAAATACTCTGGCATTCTGCAGTAGTATTACAACAAGATTAGATCCGTATTGAGTTACGGCTACTTGTTGCCTTGTCTTACCAATTCGACGGTTATTGGAACTTAGTATGATTATTCTACATACATATATCTGCATTTTATGAATATATGTATGTATTTATCCAACCCCTTCAGCCACAGTCAGGATGTGACCCATTGTCAATTCTCGGTCACTCCCCTACGGCTGCACCAAATTTTCTCGGTAATTCTTTACCTGTATTATAATTATTTTTTTACCTGTACTTATAAAAAGTTTGTAACTGTATTTATACATTCTTTTTGTATATATATATATATATATATATATATATATATATATATATCCATCTACCTATCCAATTCATATACCTTTGTGTGTGTGTGTGTGTGTGTGTATATATATATATCTACCTATCCAATTTATATACCTTGTATATATATAATATATATATATATATATATATATATATATATATATCCATCTACCTATCCAATTTATATACCTATATATATATATATATATATATATATATATCCATCTACCTATCCAATTTATATACCTATATATATAATATATATAATATATATATATCCATCTACCTATTTTATATATATATATATATATATATATATATATATATATCCATCTACCTATCCAATTTAGATACCTTGTATATATATATATATATATATCCATCTACCTATCCAATTTAGATACCTTTTGTATATATATATATATATATATATCCATCTACCTATCCAATTTAGATACCTTTTGTATATATATATATTATATATATATATATATATATATATATATCCATCTACCTATCCAATTTATATACCTTTGTATATATATATATATATATATATATATATATATATATATATATATATATATCAGTCTCTGTCCTCATCAGCAGAGCTATAGATACGAAGACCGCCCCGTGT
>CM042149.1:81388069-81458069 GCA_023376005.1 Doryteuthis pealeii
AGATCAGAAACACGTGTTGCATATGTAAGATAAAAAGAACAAAAACATTTTTTCTGAGAACATAATACATTTTGCAGACCTTCTTTTTTATTAAATACATATATATATATATGCACAAACAAATCTATAACGGAGAGTGATGTAGAAAGAGTAAACACATTTTAAGATCGCCTTGTCGGCTGGGGCATTAGAATGCACTGACTGCACCTCTGCAGAGAGGTAAGACTCCCCCAATGGGGCCACCTGTTGGCCGTGGGTGGCGACCTGTGATGCTTAAGGATAGAACCCAGGTGGCTGAGCAGTTCATGACATGCAATACTCCACTTTGGCCCTATCTTGGGCTAGACGGGCGGTCGGAGAGGCCCCCTCTGATCAATCGGCTGATCACGTCAAGCCCTAGCACTTATATGATTTTCCCAACCCTATTGCCCTTATGGCAAGCCCCAGCCCCTTTTTATCATATGGGTGCTAGAAGGCGGTGACTGTGGGTCTACATGTCCTGGGAATGATGTTAAACTCTATCTGATGGTGAGTTTCAGTTTTGGAGGTTTGGGGAATGTGGAGCACCCTTTCATCACCATTGCTCCCTGGTCCACTCTGACCCGGAGTGGTAGTACCTGTTAGGGTCCTATCTATTAGTTAAATAGAAAAATGTATTTATAAAAAAATTGTATTATCCATTAAGAATTGATTTATTTCAAAACTTTATCGGCATTAAATGACCCACTGAGGTTGATATGCTGTAAAACAAAACAAACAAACATTTTAAGAGAAGAGACAGACTAATAAAAATATAAACTTTATATATATTTCTGTTCCATTTCCTTTTATGTCATGGTTAATTGGACGATTATCTTCTACTTTGTAACTTCTTTTGCAATTAACCCATTCTCTCTCATCACTCAACCATGCTGTTAAAGTAACCATATATATATTAGAGAGCAATAACAAAATTGCTTGTTTGAATTAACGTCTTTACTCTATGTCAGATAAAAAACATCCTGGGGGTCTTGAAATCTCACTATTTCTGGAGATTGGTCGGCAATTTGTTTGTCTTCCCCTGCGTGTTTCATATGCGTGGAGGAAGACAAACAGAAACTAACGATAAACAACAAAATACTCGTTTCTGTAGGAACAGAATCGTCTAAATTAGAGCTATGCGTGTGTGCTACTTTGACCTCACACTGAGATATTTTGAATCACTGCTCGAGGCATGTTTATTTGAAGCACATCTGAAGCTCCTTCTCATATTTTAAGTGTTTTAACGCTTCGCAGACCATCCCCGGTACAATAATGCCCATAAAAACATCATTAAGAAAATTTCATTTTCGTGTAAGCCTTAATTATTTATGAATATTTGAATGTCTTCATTTTTTAAATAGATTATTAGTTTTTAATTTTAAGAGTCGGGGTTTGATCAGCCCCGATTGGGTCTCCTGGGGGAGGAAATCCGATGTTGAAAGACCAGAAATTTCCAATGATCCCAGGGATACAACATCGTTGACGACCTCCCCCCTCAATCATCTAATAGATGTATTTTGCGAAATTTACAAAACAAAATTCATGATTTTAGAGCAGGTCAAATGTTATATTTAAATATATTGTTGCCTTTAATTGTATTTAACCTACTTATTATATCATCCTCATCATTCTCATAAGGCCGTACTGGCAGCACAAATATCCATGCCAACCAACCTAATCGGTTCTTCTGTACACAGCATCCGGAATCCCGACAGGGCTGATCTATGTAGGTCCTTGCTATACGGCCCATATTGGTGGACTCGTATGTAAGTTTCCACAGGAGGATGACGCTTATGAGTTCGTCCTTGCTTCTCCAGCATATATTGTTCGTCTTACTCGGATGGTTTGTGTGATAAGAGGCAAGTAACCGCACAGCTGATTTATTATGGGGTGCACGCAGCATTCTTGTGCAACTTCCATCTATCTTATTCTCTAGACTCAGCTATTGGGTCCAAGTAGTGTAGCTGTAGAGTAGCACTGATACAACTACGGCTTCGAAGAATTGTCGTTTTTACTTATAAGTGAGATCAAATTCTTATTTGATTGACAATCTTGTATTAAAATTTATTAGATTTTTAAATAAAATTGCGCTTTATACATATTGTATATTTTGGAAAATGTAAGAAAAATATTAAATTATATCATCAAAAGTGAAGAAAAGATAGGTTTATGTATATAACGGAAGATTTTGAAAGGGATATTTTTCGCATATATCCAGATCATTCTGTATATGGCGGGAAAGTGTCTTTTTAAATCAAATATGGCGGCAAAATATTTGTTATAATTTTTAACATAGGTTATATCAGTGATCGTCAGCCTTTTTTTTTTTTTAACCTATTTACCTGTTTGATTCCTATTTTACTCTGGTGGATCCTCATAACTATTCGATGTTTCTGCGTTACAATTTATGTGGTAGCATAAATTGTTGATAGACCCCGGAGCGAGAATTCAAGGAAACCATTGGTTTTCAGATCAGGGAATGGAAAACTACCCGACGGTTATAGCTCACGGACCCCTAGAGAACAAGTCACGAGAAACACGTGACTAGATTTAGATTTCAGTTTCAATCTGAGATTGAAGCAGAGTAGACGTTCTACTGCAAGGTTGATTCGTCACCCGTGCGGCGAATAAGAATGGGTTAAATAAATTTGATCAAGGAAATTGTGGTTTAATTAATTGCATGACTAAAAGCTAGCCCTTAGAAGAAGCAGTTAGAAACTAGACGACAAGATAACGGCTAAAGAAGAAGTGGAGGAAGAAACATGGCGACTAGACGTAGTAAAGAAGAAATGAAACAACGATTAAGTCTCTGTTTCTCTCCATCACCAGAGTTTCCTTTATCGATCATATACCCGACTATGAGGTATATAATATCTGTTGTATTTTTTTAATTGAATATTCTTTTACTTGCCTGGACCCAAAAACATATCGTATGGTCTTCGGTGGATCATCGTTTGAGAACAACTGGGTTAAATAATACAGATTAGAGATTAAACAAGATTAAAAGCAATTCATTGGAAAATATAAGATATTAATGTATGAATTAAAAGATAAGTAAACAAAAAGGATGCACTTATCCATAAAATTAAGTAATGAACAAACAGCTACCTAATAACATTTAAGTCCTTTTTTTCGAGACGTGCTATGGATGTGGACGAGGTGATGTAGTCACCTCGTTGAGTAGGTAATTACCCAGCCCGTTCACCACGGGTAGGATTGTAAAACAAGGTCACAAGTGTGGACCATCATGCGAGGATCAAACACGGTATTCAGTAGCATTAGATCTGCGAAACTAGCTTGCTAACCATTACATCCCAATTGAACGCCGTAGTCACTGTGTGACTATAAAAATCCAGGTATATAACATAAATAAATCACAGGTTAACAATCAACACCATAGTTACCTTATTTTTCTTTGCACTTGCATTGTGATAGCCTTCAAAACCAACCACCAAACCAATATAAACACAATGCTTCAAGCAAATTATAAAACTCTTATATATATCTGTGTGTGTGTGTGTGTGTGTTATCTTATAATATATACTGTGTTGAGGCATATATATATATATATATAATATATATATTATGTGTGTGTGTGTGTGTGTGTGTGTGTGTGTATACCTTTTGTTACAGTATCTGCTGTATTGAGAAAGTTATGTGCTGTTATGCTTGCTGGATGTCATTCAAGGGAATTTTGTAATATCTGAAATATGTATTCATATATACTGAATGGGATATAGTAACAGAATAATAATTAACACAGCTTAACGCCACTACCCCAGCTATAGTTAGCAGAATGAGAACAGGATATCCCCGTAGACAGAATTAAGGGTTGGGTTCAAAGTTTTGTGATGGCTCCCGATTACGACAAGAAGGTTCACCAGTTCGAAAAGAAGGTTTATGAGTCCGACAAAAAATACGTGAAGAAGGCCGGAGGGCACATCGGCTGAAACGTTGTACAGATAAAATGAATGAGGACAATAGTCCAAATAATCCAAATAACACTAATTATCAAGCCTCATCTAAAAAAATCAGAGAAATACTGGATGGGGATTTTAATCTGTAGGATGGGGTGGGGGTGGGTATGAGGCACCTGGAAATCATGCAAGTTTTTCCTGGAATCAGTTTTGAGTCATACGTGAATAATGGCCTGGTTTGGTTTGAATTCAGAGTTTTCAATCCAAACCAAATTCCATACCAAGTTTGAAATATATATATTTAAAATGATTCGTATTCGATAGGAATATGAATGTAAATTATATCTACTAGTACAAAATAAAAACACCCTCCGTGCGATGTAAAAATAGATTTTGGAAACATATTGCCTGAGGGGTGGGAGTAAAAAATTCAATGTCAGTGAGTTTGTACCCTAAGTAAGTAAAATCATCAAATTCATCAAAGGATTAAACAATAAAACAATTTGAAATGTAAAATTTAAATATGTATTAAAATAAAACAAACTATATATAGATATATAATACCAGTCATGTATTTATGAAGACTGTCTAATGTTGCATGTTCAAATTTTGAGTGTATTTATTCTATGTTATGACGATTTAGGGTAATGTTACGTAAGCAGTGAAGCGAATCTTCATTATTAATAGATTAAGAATAGTCACTTGTAGATATAATAGTTTACTAAGAATTAATATATTTACTTGAAACTATATAGTTATTTACTAAGTTTAGCTTAGATTTGGCACAAGGCCAAAAGTATCGGGCATCCAATGAGAAACGAACTCATTAATAATGGTCTACGAATCTACTTGCTAAGCACTATACCACATGAGGTGCCTAACTTGAAACTATAACTGTGTATAAACCTGATCACTGAATAATTATTGTATTATAATATCTAAAATTAGTAATTTCATAGGGTTAATTATTATGCAATGCTATGTATAAGCATTGTCTCATTGTTAAAATAGTCAAACACGACTGTCGTATAAAAATTCACTGGTACCACTTTCGTTGAAGTATCTGTCTGATAATATCAAGTTGGACAAAAAAGAGATGTGGAAAATGCAGACAGATTCCTATTCTACTGTTAATAGGAACAGAAATATTGATATTAGCCAGAAGAATGAAAGAATCGATAAATATTCGCATTAGTTGTTTTGTTGCGAAACTTTCGAGTGGAATTGCTTCCAAAATGACAAACATTTTCCTAATTGAACTTAGTGAGTTTCAAGAAAACTGGGCTGACTCAGTCCAAGAAAATATTGATTAGTCGGGGGTATCGCTGATTTTATGATTGGTTTCTCAAGCGTGGCTTTAAAACATCAGATTCTAGTATTCTGATTTTTGGTTTCGATTGGTTTTGGTTTAATGGCGTATAAACCTTGTGGGTTATTTAATGCGAAATATTTTTTGGTATATATGATTTGTATGGGAGTAGAACGTTCGGTTAGAAACCACAAGGTTCCTAGCTCGATACCTGCCCTCGCCAACTCAGCGTATGAGTAGCACAGGCATCTGTGTGGTAAAGTAAAGAGCCTATGGTAGGTGTGGCGATCGACCTCAGACGCAAAAAAAAAAAAAAAATCTCCGTGGTCTAGCGCTAGTGAAAAGTGATATTTAAAATATACCGACTCGAGTTTCTCGGATTAGCGCGAATCTTCGCGTCGGTATGTTTAAAGCATTCGATTTTAATCATATATATATATATATATATATATATATATATATATATATGGAAAATTTGAGAGGATTCCATTGTGCCGACACAGGGAAGTGGCAGTTACCATAATAATCTGATTAGCGAAGGAAATGAGTGCTAGGGGTCACTTCCGACGGTAGGAGAGGTCATCGCACCTCACTGGACAGCTACCACCCGTCTTAAGGTGGACAGCTCTTAGCCAGTTACATGTCCTGTTTGCTCCAATGGAGCTTGGAAATCGTCTCAAAAAAAATAACACGAAACCGAAAAAAAAAACCTCCAGCAATTCGGCTCGCAAGCCGGAAATCAGGACCGTGTGTCCTGAACTAACATATCTGAAAGAGAGCCAAAAGGAAGGAGAGACAACAGCAACTCCAGCATGCATCCCCGTTTGGTTGCAGTCACTGCACCAGAGATTGCCATTCAACAACTGGTCTGTTCAGCCACTCACTCAGTTGCAGATAAAAGTGGACACTATGCCATCGTCTTTAGTCGACGGAAAGAGGCTAACAACACACAAACACACTCATATATATATATATATATATATATATATATAAGTTTTTAAAAGCGAATGTTATAAAATATTCCGACTGCAGTTTCTTGCCGTTGCAATTCTTCAGGGAATTATTGCTTATTCCAGCCATCTACTTTTATTTGTATCCGGGTTGTACCCATTCTTAAGTACACAGCCACCCTACGCAATGCCTGAATCTACCAGGCACAGTTTATGTTTCTTTAAATGCCTACACTTGTTTATCAACTCTGATCGCGAGTTAAAGATCATCTCTGCAGTCGGAATATTTTATAACATTCGCTTTTTAAAAACATATTTAGCTCTTTTTATTGAGCACTTTTTAAATAGATTTTTATTAATCCCGAGATAAATTTGTTTGCTTCGTGGATTCGCAAAGATCCGTGATTATATATATATATATATATATATATGAAAGTACGCAAACAGTTTGATATGGCTATGCCAACAATTTCTGGGAGAATATGTGCTTAATTGAAGTCATACCTAATTTGAAAATTAATTAGTTGATAATTAATGAATTTGGCAAATATATCTGTTCAAATGTGAAGCATAAACAAATCGACAAAAAGTCAATCTCTGTATGTACATTTCGGCCTATTATGCCTCATCAGCAGAGTTATAGACTGGAACTAATTAATTTTCAAATTAGGTATGACTTAAATTAAGCACATATTCTCCCATATATATATATACACACACACATATATAGTGGACACTACCGGGAATATCTACATCAGAAGCCTAAAAATCTATATTAAAAATGCTATAATTAATTGGTGGCATTTCAGAGTCGGAAATAACACAATCATTCGAGAAAAAGTCTAGTTTGTATTAGTCGATGCAGACATGCCGGTTTTGGCTACGTCAATCAGATTGAAATAAGGTTTTATTTGACATCATCAACGGACCTTCACTTGTCAGACACACACACGTTGATGGATGTAAACAGGGCTAGGTGTTACGTGATCTGGCATGGTGTGCCAATGGAAATGCGCTCTTGTCAGAAACTCACGATATACTTCATTCAATGTACCAATCTCCATAATGTTTGTCTGGTGTGTTCAGAAAATGAATCGATGGAATTATAGTGGAGTATATTATTATTACTAGCAAAAAAAAAAAAATAAAATAAAAAAAAATAAAATAAAAAAATAAATAAATAAAATAAAAATAAAAAGACCCTCCCGGCGGTGTAAAAATTAAATTTTGAAAGATATTTTCTGAGTCGTGGTGGAAGTTAAAAATACAATGTCAGATGGTATATATCATAAGTGTTGCATAGCGCCTTCTTTACCGGCACTAAATAGATATATGTTATATACTGGTCTTTTCACTAAGCCAAATCAGCATATAACGTTATATACCTTTCTTACTACTTCTTACTCTGGTAGTCTATTCTTCTGGCCTGGTATATCTTCTAAGGTCTCGTCTGGTCTTCTATTGAGGATTCCGTGTCTGGTTTCTGTTGGGGATCATTCTTTATCAGAAGCCCTGTGTCATTGTTGGTTTTTAGTAATAAACACAAGACTTCGATTTACGATGATGTTACTTTATTCGTAGATCCCCAGACCAGACAATCTGCGCAGTGAGACTCACATCTTGCTAGCTTGGCTTCTAACTTCTAACTGACTCTTACTTACTTAGTATCCTTAAACCGGAAGAGGGTTTCTATAGGGGTTCCGGGTCTCACGGTTTATCACCAGAAAGCAAGGTCAGAGTGAGGTCAAACGCTGTCACTCACCCTCAAGGCCAACAGCTGTACTGATCGCCATAATGATTTCTACACTACCTTAAAAATGTATTAGGTATCCAATTATTATGTAACATAAGTAAGTAAAAATCATCATATCTATTAGAGGAGTAAAATAAATGTTTAAAATCTGAAATGTAAACTTAGTTCTGGAGTATTTTATTATTACTAGCCAAAAAATCCTCTGGGCGGTGAAAAAATTAAATTTTGAAAGATATTTTCTGAGGGGGAAGTTAAAAATTCAATGTCTGATAGTTTGTATCATGAGTAAGTAAAATCCAATTAATTAAATGAGTAAAAAAAAAAAGTTTAAAATCTGAAATGGAAACTTAGTTATGTCCCCCTCAAATAAAATGTTGCAACCATTTATTAATTATTAAATGATCATTTTGAATATTTCATACATAAATTTTACACAAAATAGTAGGTATTCGTATACTTTCTAGTTAACCTCTTCATACTGAAAAAATGACACTTTTGTTTGTAAATAATTTTCTCGTTAAATTCTACACGTTAGATAACTTTAAATATATATTGAAATAAATCAAACTATGTAACTTTGAGAATCTGTGTTACGCCTCAAAGATACATGGTTCAAAGTTAACTGACCTGAAAAAATGTAAAAGTTTTTAAATAAGATAACTGGCGCGTTATACCTTTTATTTATTAATATATCAACACTAAAAATTTCGTTAAATTCGGTTAATTCCCTGATTTTTGGTATTTTTTTCTTTCGGTGGGGTGACATAACATGGTGGAATTTAGGTCTGTTAAGTTTGATTTAACCATGTCTTCGACATGAAATAATCCAACTAGGTTTTACATGCCGTAAAATCCAACTAACCAACAACCATTATATATCATTCCCATATCTGCAGGTATCGATATTTGCGATCAGAACAAGTTCAAATTGATAGATTCTGTGGTATTAGTTCATTATTCAATAATTTTGCATGTTGGAAAATAGCAAAGTTGACTTTATTTGTTGTGATAGACAACTGGATGTTTTCTTTAACTGTATTTTCATAACTTGGTTGATATAAAAGTAGTTCTGTTTCCGGTTTCAAGAAAACTCATGTTCTTCATCGTCCTATCGTCAGCATCTTATGAATTTTAATCATCAAGATTTGCCTGATTATAATGTTTTTTTTTTTAATGGCAAATGACCGAGTTCGATAATTCTAAAATGGAAGAAAGCTGATAAAAAAGTCATAATCTAATTAGTGATAATACTTTTATTTTTTTTTTACGTTAGCGATGGTTTTTGCTGTCGGAAGTTAATTATACGCAAACGAAATCTTAGGAGAGAATAAGTCCGTAAAAAAATCGTCACCCCCCCAAAAAAAAACAAAAAAAAAAAAAAAAAAAAAAAACAAAAAAAAAAGAATGTTTAATTAGTTTTGTATTGCTCGCAGATTCTATGTAATCTATATAAAATAAGATTCTATAAAAATATCTATATTAAAAATAAAACACCGGAAAGTCAGTGTGCTTCCACTCCATGGACTGTCTTTTGACTCTGACCCTTAGTGACAAACCCATAGTTACTCCTGTTATAATTTTTGGGACCATCATTGAAGACTGAGGGTGGCCCCAAAAATTGTAACAGGGATAACTATAGGTTTGCCACTAAGAGCCAGTGTCAAAAAGACAGTCCATTTTTTTTTTCAATATAGTTTTTATATAGAATCTTATTTTATATAGACTAGCAAAATAAAAAAAAACGCCCCTCGGAAGATGTAAAAATACATTTTTGAAAGATATTGCTTGTGGTGGAAGTTAAAAATTAAATGTCGGTGAGTTTGAACCATGAATCATCAAATTTATTAAAGGAATAAAAAAAAATAAAAAAAAGGAACACAATTTGAAATCGAAACTAAGTTCTATTAACTTGGAATATCCATTAAAATAAAACAAACTATATATAAATATATGATACTGGAGATGTGTCTAGTAAAACTTGTTCCAAAAAACAATGATCACTGTCTAATGTTGCATGCTCAAATTTTGAGTGCATTTATTCGATGTTATGACGATTTCGAGTATAGTGAAGTAAGCAGTGACGTACTTTTTGTTACAGACAAAAAACATTATTAATAGATTATGTAGAATCTAGGATCAATGCAAGAGCACTTTCCAGCGGAGATACTTTAAGTTAAACAGAGCGCGATCCTTATTAAAGAATCCTTTGGTAGTTCCTTGGTGCTGCTCAGTGTTGCAGGTCCTTTCGTCAATGAGTGCAAATGGATGTCTGTAAATATCAGCGATTAAATAGTTAACCACCCACGTATCCGTGCTGTTGATTAGCTGAGGTTTAAACCACGTGACCTTGCTTAGTCTATAAACTTAAGTGGTGGATTGCAGCCCGGACTATATACAAATATCACATCTAAGCTAAGCTTAGTAAATAACTATATACAAAAATATTCCAACAACGCCTTTTCTGAATATCTTTGTTGATTAAAAAAATTATTCTCCGTATGCATAACACATTCTTCTGTAAAAAAAAAAAATATAAGTAAGACAAATCCTCATATTTATTAAGGAGTAAAAAAAAACAAAAAAAACAAAAAAAAAAACAATTTGAAATGCAAACTGAGCCCCGTCCCTCTCAGATAAAATGTTGCATGCATGTAATAATCAAATAATTATTTTGAATATTTTCCACGTCAAGTTTACACAAAATCGTATGTATTTATTTGTAAACTTTTTAGTTAACTTCTTGTTACTGTAAAAAAAAAATGACGAGAGTAAAAACAATTTAAAAATGTTTGGGTGTATATAGCATAAGACTATTGTGACGTGAGCTATGACGTAGTTTTTGTTACAAACAGAAATACAGACAATCTCCATTATTAATATAATAGATTAAGAATAGTCACTTGAAAATATAATAGTTTACTAAGGATTATTATTATTTACTTGAAACTATATAAGAATTCTGATAAAAAAAATCCCTAATTCGTTGAATAACAATCGTGGATATCACATAATTATCAATAAGATTATTCTGCAATTGTTTGCTACATGATACAATTATATATACAAAACAACCAACCAACCAATAATTAATCAGTACATCTGACTAACTAATCAGTACCACTAACACAATGAACTCTAATAGAAACTTATGATACCACGAGCCCTTGTTGAACTTACGTCGCAGTGTGGAACCCATGCTGTTGTATCTTGGTATACTATTGACACAGGACCTTTATCACAAAGATACCAGCGTAAGTGAACACCGCATATTGTAGGATTGTTATAATAAATATTCGTATTAGATCCACTGTTTTTTATTTATTTTGTGAGATTTATGAGTAGCCCTCTTGAGAAGAATAGAAGATATTATAAATGCCGATGCAGCTTTTGTCTGATCTTGGAGCCTCTTGGTATATTTTTTTTTTCCGCTGGTGACAATCAGATTTCAATAGAAAATATATTGGCACTCCAGCAGTTTTGTACGTATTTGACTCAAGTTCATCGTACATTTCAACTTAGATGTGCGCAGTCAGTGTTGTGTTTCAAAGTAAGCATTAACTTAATCATGTAAACACTTATTGAATTAACTGTCCAAACCACAAAGATCTGGAGGCTGGGTGGTTAACGTTATCCCAGATCGAAAGGTGATATTAAATTCCAAATCTATCGCAACGCTTCAGTTCGTCCTACTCTCAGAGGGAAAAAGAAAGTAAATATAAATAGAACGATAGAAAGAAAGATGAGATATAGGAAGCGATAAGTGCTTTCGTCTGTTTCAATGAAACTGAAAAAAAAAAAAAATGAAAAAAAAAAAAAAGGCAAAAAAGAAGAGCAACAAAAAATAATTGCTAGAGATTATTATACTTTTAACACATTGATCTATTTTGCAATAGCTCTTCAGTAAACGTATCAAACGTTGTAATAGTCAAATTATAATACCGTAGTTCGCTAGTATTGAAGTCAGTTAGTCTACTGTTGGTTTTAATAACAGCAGCTAAGTAGAACTCAAGCAGTGTCCAAGACAGTTGGTATAAATAGGAATCAAGAATGATCCATGGGTGATTTGGGTGATTCCATTCCTTGAGTTCTGATTCACTGCTTGATTTGAATGAAATTGTAGAGTCTTATATATACTTTGTCATTTTGCAGTGGACCTTGTAGCTTTCGGGTTTGTATTTGAGTTACAACCGTTTGTTGCCTTGTCTTCCCAGTTCGACGGTAATTGGAACTTTAATTATTCTTCAGTTAGTAATTCATAATTCAAGTAGGTATATATATGAGAGAGAGAGAGAGAGAAAGAGAGAGAGAGAAGAGAGAGAGAGAGAGAGAGAGAGAGAGAGATCTTTAATCTAAAGATTGTTCAATACTTAATTGTGTGACCACTTAAGCAACAGTAGATAGTGTAAGCAACCAGAGTCCTTTGTTTATCAAAATGTCTTGATTCTGCATTAAATGACCCGATAGAGGGTTGATATGCCGTTGAAAAAAACCAAACTATGTTCTCGTACTGTCTTTGTTTAGTTTCACCATCATCAGATCATACTGTTAGGATGAAGTCCCACGCGTTTCCATCACCAATCACCTCTATGGATCATCACCCGTGTCAGGTTTCTGCATGGTATGTAGAATCCGCAGAGACTTGATTGATGTAGGTTTCTATAGATCATCCTACGCTGGTGTGTCATTATGTCCACAGGAGAACGCCACTTCTCTAACAGTGTCCAACATATTTCGTTCGCCACATCCAGATGGTTTGAGTAGTAGAAGTCAGGTGAAAGGATTCCAGTAAGTCAATGCTCCTGTAATATCAACTATCTAACAATTAATGAATTCACCATTTCGGATTCATAAACAAGTAAAAGTACCGTTCACTGTGTAGAGCCTTCCCTTGTTGGGATGGAGTTGAAAGTGGAAAAGAGTTATCTTCCCTTGTCGCAAGTGTTTGCCGCGACAGGGCGTAACAACCACTAAAACTCAGCCCTGGAAGCTCTCTCCTCCTTTCATCTAGTATTTACAAACGTGCACTAGTGGTGTCTGTCCATTTGGTCTTGGGGAGGGTGACTTGCCTCCCAACTAAAAGGCTTACCACATGGCTCCTGTACGAATTAAGTGATAACCTTTCGAGGCAACTTTCATCTTTTCGTTTAACCAAGAACTCTTTCCTTAGGACTTTCGTTCTAGCTGTTTTGTATCTGTATTTTATGTTAAATGTGCTCAGACAATAAAGTCTGTATTTTGCTATATACCTCTGGGTTTTTGCTGCATATTTATTCACCTACGTTCGGAGGTTTATCAGAAGCCTATTAACGTATTATAAGAAGCAGTTTTGGTTATTGAAGCCAAAACTACATTTATTTCTTTTGGACCAAGTCACCATCAGGTACCCCAGCCAAGATCAGCAGCCGATAAAAACGAAAAAAAAAAAATTCTAAAATATTCTAAAATTCTGAAATAGTGTTAGGGTTATGGTTAGCAGTTATTATTATAACATTATAATATACTTTTTATAAATATTTTTTTAGCTATCCGTAGAGGCATATGGAAAATAGATAAACGTGTCTTTCGTTTAAAGTTTTATTTTTTAAAATAACAATATTAGTTTATTTTTTTCACATATGTTAACTACAATAACATGAAATAACTATTTCTTAAAATTGAAATCAAAAACTATTTTCGTGCCTTTCGTTTTTATCGGCTGCTGATTTTGTTTACTGACAACCGGTGAAAAGCAAAATTCAGTTCCTTTCAAAACTGATCTGGGCTGGGTGCCTATTGGTGACTTGGTCCAATCTTTTAACTGGATAAATAATGTCATCATTTATGATGGGCACTATGCTAGCCGATAAATATCGAACTTTTCTACACCAACGCGTTTTTTTGTTGTCTGTTGTGCAATCAAATAACGTGAGGTTGCATTTCCCTAAATTGAAAACAAGGTTCCAAAATAGAAACTTCTCATTGAACTGGTATTTCCAGTTTTGTAATGACCACCAGATGATAAACAAGATTTTCAATTAGTCCCGTTAGAAAAGCCCATCCAATGTTGACCCACCCTCGTATCTTCTTCAACGAGGGCGTGATAAAGGCCGCTTGCAGCTGTTTGATTTCAATGTTTACATTTTATCGATATGCACGCAAACTAGTGAAGCGATTTCAATCATAGTCGTTGTCACACCCTGTCCATTGCGTTGTTGTGTGTAGCCGGGCAGGAAAAGCTCAGTTTCACTTGTTTGGCGTTATTTCTGGACTAAAAATGAACACATACGATCTATTTCATTGATTCTTGTTACCTTAATAGCAATTTTCTGTTTGCAAGAGACCACATGTCTGAGCAGCTCACATTGAACTTTGTCATTTTTCTATATCATTTCTTGGGTAACAATTTCAACTTGGTTTGGTTTGTTTGTTTTACGGCATATCAACGTCAGTGGGTCATTTAATGCCGATAAAGTTTTGAAATAAATCAATTCTTAATGGATAATACAATTTTTTTATAAATACATTTTTCTATTTAACCCATAGATGGGACCCTAACAGCTACTACCACTCCGGACCAGAGAGCAATGGTGATGAAGGGGTGCTCCACATTCCCCAAACCTCCAGAACTGGAACCTCACCATCAGATAGAGTTTAACGTCATTCCCAGGACATGTAGACCCGCAGCCACCGCCTTCTAGCACCCATATGATAAAAAAGGGGTTTGGGCTTGCCATAAAGGCAATAGGGTTGGGGAAATTATATAGGTGCTAGGGCTTGACGTGACCAGCCGATTGTTCGGAGGGGGCCTCTCCGACCGTCCGTCTAGCCCAAGATAAGGCCAAAGTGGAATATTGCATGTCATGAACTGCTCATCCACCTGGGTTCTATCGTTAAGCATCACGGGTCGCCACCCACGGCCAACAGGTGGCCCCATTGGGGGAGTCTTACTCCTCTGCAGAGGTGCAGTCGGAAAAACCTCAGTTTCACTTGTTTGGCGTTATTTCTGGACTAAAAAAATGAACTCAGACGATCTATTTCATTGATTCTGGTTACATTAATAGCAATTTTCTGTTTGCAAGAGACCACATGTCTGAGCAGTACACACTGAACTTTGACATTTTTTATACCATTGAAGAATAATTAAAGTTCCAATTACCGTCGAACTGGGAAGACAAGGCAACAAACGATTGTAACTCAAATACAAACTCGAATGCTACAAAGTCCACTGCAAAATGACAAAGTATATATAAGACTACACAATGTCATTCAAATCAAGCAGTCAAGCAGCCAATCAGAACTGAAGGAGTGGAATCACCCAAATCCCCAGATTCATGGATGGATCATTCTTGATTCCTATTTATACCAGCTGTCTTGGACACTGCTTGAGTGGTACTTAGTTAGCTGCTGTTTTCAACTTGGATTCATCATGCCTTGTATATATAAATATATCTCCGCTCCGCTATCATTTTTGTAGAATAGACATACTAAGTTCCAATTACCGTCGAATTGGTAAGACAAGGTAACAAGGAGCCATAACTCAATACAGATCTAACCTTGTTGCAATCCTCCTGCAAAATGCCAGAGTATTTATGAAGCCTCATAACATCATAGAAACCAAGCCACCAATCAAGACTGAAGGTATGTAATCACCCTAATACATGAATGAAATATTCTTGAGTCCTATAAGTACCAACTATCTTGAGCACTAGTTCAGCTGTGCTTAGCCAGTTGCTGTTGTCCAAACCAAACGGGCGATTGAAGAAATACAATAAATGAGTAGTATACTAAGCTATGCTAAAAATACTAGCAAACGTATGTGTTGACTTTTTATATATATAAATATGGGGCACCCAGTGAGAATCGAACTCACTATCAATGGTCTGCGAATCTAGGTTGCTAACCATTAAACCACGTGAGGTGCCCACATTTTTGAGATATAAGGTGTGTGCCAGATCCCCGCTCCTACTTATAGACTAAGCCAGATCATGTCATCTTTTTCTTGGCCAATCACTGGCAGTAATCTGAGACTGATACAATACTTAACCGATCCTACTGGTCATAATTACATTGGCATTCTTTGACGACGGACATAGGATTAAATCACTGGACCTTTACCATACGCAGGACAGGACTTATACGCTTACCAAAAGATTCCATAACATAGGACTTTCTTTAAGCCCTTTTCAACTGGCCAAGGATGGCATTTAAAAACTTTACAGTATGCACTCCCTGGGCGAGTATTTAAGATTTAATGTAATAAAATATCATTTTAATTAGAGAGATTAACTAAACTAAATAAAAACGAATATAAAATAACACATTTTAATGTTATTTTAATATTTCTATATAACATTAAATATAGGATGGTTTTTAATACGTTTGGTAATAACAACAGTATTAAAAATCAGCTACAGTAAATAATTATTCCTTAAACCCAGTTGTTGAAATCATTGTGCACCATATCACCATATATTATTTAAATCTTTATTCTTTGAGATATATTACAGATAATTCAGGATTTTAAATACATTAATAATATGGAGTGTTCTGCGGTAAATCTAACTCTGCTACACTTTAATGAAGACATCGTTAATAATCAAGATGCTAATTAAGATTAAATAATGACGATTTCGATAATCGTTGAGAATTTAAGTTAAATAAGTAGGGAAATTGTGACGTAGTTTCGGTTACTGTTACATAATCTACATATATATATATGTATATAAGATATTTAATTAAAATTAAAAGAATTTACATCGAAATTTACAAGATGCATAATAATGGAAAATAGAAATATATATTCTATCATAATTGCTCAATATCAACAACAGAAAGATTTTGTAAAAAATTACTGGCGACCAATTAATAATGTATAAGAAATTGGTTTAAATCGAACTTAACGGACCTAAATTCCACTATCATATGCCACCCCCACCGAAATTAAAAAAAAAAAAAAATCAGGAAATTAACAGAATTTAATGAAAATTTCAGTGTTGATATATCAATGAATAAAATATAGAATGCACCAGTTATTCTATTAAAAAAAACTTTACATTTTTTTCAGGTCAGTTAACTTTGAACCACGTATCTTTGAGAATCTGTATGATGCCTCAAAGAAAAAATAAGAAAGCAGTGCATGAGAGAGAGAGAGAGAGAGAGAGAGAGAGAGAGAGAGAGAGAGAGAGAGAGAGAGAGAATATTAAAAAATGTTCTGAGAGAGAGTTGGAGATATAATGAATATCAAGAAAACGTTCGAAGAACGAACAATGTGAGAGAGAGAGAGAGAGAGAGAGAGAGAGAGAGAGAGAGAGAGAGAGAGAGAGAGAGAGAGAGAGAGAGAGAGAGAGAGAGAGAGAGAGAGAGAGAGAGAGAGAGAGAGAGACAACAAATCAAACTGACAACTATGAACAATTCCAATATTGTGTCTTCAATGCTTCAACTTGACATAATCACTAGACAACAATAACTTTTTATTAATTCCCCAATCCGCTGACAATTCATCGTATCATGTTCATTCACTGGGGCCAAGTGAATAGTTTATTGGAAATTCAAGCTGATGCTGCTGTCATATTTTTGAGAGGTTGACATAGGAGATGACGACTTGCATAATAAGGTTTGGAAAACAAAATAACTGCATTGATTTTTCCCCAAAGATTTATTGCTTCCTATCTATTTCTGTAAAAATTGAGATTCATTCCATCGTGAAACCAACTGCATTCCTAGAATCTAACGGTGCGTAACAAACTAGAATACAGGTAAATGTACGTTTGTTAAAGACCTCTTCAGGAAAACCGAAAAATCCTCAACATTACTGGATGCAACCATCATCATTAGTTTTATGCAAACTAATACCAGGTGAAATAATTACTGTCACCTCTCCCTAAAACAAAGCTTTATTCTCTATAGTATGTATTATTGTTACACAATTGTGTTTCAATGAATATTTGTCCTTTTTTTTACTGAGAGCTTTTCTTGTCTTTTTTGAGTTGCGACACTCGGCAACTTGTTCCGACTAACTACCGACCAAACCAACAAGGATGCTCCGACGAAGTGTCAATTCCAGTTCTGGAAGTATTTAAACACAACGTGGGTACGAAACGACTGACAGACCAATTATCCGGTGATACAGGGAGTAAGTAATCACTGACTTGATTAAGTCAGCCTCATCAAGTAACGAGACTAGCATAGGCCCACAGAATCTCCATCCAGACCAAGAAGCTAAATGACAGGTGTCTTAGGTATCTTTCTATCATTTTTCCAAGTACAAGTTAGACCAGATTTTAATAGATCAGTAATAATAGAAAAGTTAATTACTGACAGCCCTACTACTTCTGCCATAATGTATACAGTGTTACTTGATTTACGAGGTCCCAATTACGAGTGCCAATTAACGAGTTTACCAGGTTACGCTGTTATTTGATCGATGTTTTTCTTTGTGTTGATAACTAAAATTTGAAATAACCTAAGTGTAGAATTCAAAAGTTAACTGGTAATTCATTAGAAGAGAGTCAAGGAAAATAACCAGAAATATGATAGACAAGACTTAACCCCAAGCTGACCTGTTAGGAATTCTGATTGGTTGGTTTGGACGTGTAACCATTTGATCCTGAGAATGGTTTAGTTTGAGATTTAGAGTCAAGTGGACGATTGAGGGAGTCAACGTTAACGGCATCTCTCCTGCAAGTTTCCTCTCCATGCAGGCTGCTATTGAAGTGGGAACTTGGACCAAAAGTCGTAATAAACTAAGTCTTGGCGTTCATTTATATCAATAAGAAGATGGACACAAATAAAGAAACCCCCAAGTCAATCCAAGAATTGCCCAGAAGACCAGATGAATTAGCCCAGCATAAAATAGAATAATCATACTAAGTCCAATTACCGTCGAATTGGCAAGACAAGACAGCAAGCAGTCGTAACTTAAATACGTTTCTGGTATGCTGCTAAGACTACTGCAAAATGGCAGGATTTATGAAGACTCAGAGGATCAATACAAACCAAGCAGCCAATCAGGACTCAGGGAATAGAATCACCCAAATGCATGAGTGGACTGTTCTGAATAGCGATGGGGTGCTTGTACTGATGTAATGGTTTCAAATTTGCTTAATTTATAAATTTATAAATTAAATATAATATAAAAATTTAAAAAAAAAATAAAAAAAATTTAATACATGAATTAAATATTTATTAAACAATAGATTTATAGTGTTCGTTTTTATTGGTCCGTCTGATTCAGCTAATTTAAATGACTACTGTGGTTAATACTATTTAATTCGTCTTACTCCTTGTCTCTGTAGTCAGATCTTATCCCTGAAGAGTATTAAGCGAAAGTAATAGTAGGTTCGCCTGACTCCTCTCTCTCTCATATATATATATATATATATATATATATATATATATTATATATATATATATATATATAATCTTAGAATGAATTGATTTTTTTTTTTTGCAATTTACTTACCAAACCTTGCCTTATTCTTATAATGAGTAAACGTAATATATACAACTGAATGGATATTCATTTAACAAAACAAATACGTTAAATCGAACTTAACAACCTAAATTCCACCATTGTATGTCACCCTGCTGAAAGAAAAAAGATACAAAAAAAACAAAACAAGGAATTACTGAATGTAATGCAATTTTCAGTGTTAATATATTTGTTGCTATTGTTTTTTTTTTTTTTTGTCTTTTATATCCTTGGTGTATTAGTAGCATTTATTTAAAACTTACAAATTTTGTTTTAAGTTTTAGTCAAGCTTTATTTAAAGAAATGTTTAAAATGTCTAATTATAGAAAAAAAATAATACTATACAGTTTTCGTTTTTTGATTACAAAGTCTAATCACTCACTCTCACTCACTCACACACCCACGTGCACCGACTTCGAAAATAGAGTTCTCATTGTTTTGCGAGACAGGTTTGGCTCGCACCATTTCCCTAATATAATTAACATCTCTAGAATTTGGACCGACGTGGAGACGTGACAAGTAAAGCCAGAGTAATAACACTCAGAATTTGGCGAAAAAAATAGATTCTTTTTATTGGATAATCTAATGCTGACACAAAATACAGAGGCAATTAAATTCTAACTTACATTCAAAACACACATGTGTCTACTAATACAATAGAACTAATTCCCCAAACCCACAACGTCTGCGGATTCAACTCAGTGGTTTGAACAGTGGGTAACTGTCTGTGGATTCTATTGAAGAAGACATGCAAAATAGGAAATAAAGAGGTCATACAAGCAACCCTCGTTTCTAGCATCTGCCCAGTGCTTAGAAGAGGCGGTGGGGTCCTCGCGGGGCGTAGTTAGTTTACCAGAATGATGTATGTCGCATTAGTCCAACTCATGTTGTAGTAGTAATAGTCGTTAGTTCAGAAACAACACACGCAGATTGTATTGTCACAGAGGTCTATTTATTTCTTCACGCTCGTGGGTTCTTTTTCAGAGAGAAGGAAAGAGAGAGAAAGGGAGAGAGGGTACGGTCAAAGTGCTCTGTCGTAAATCATGGTCGCTACTTCTATATCGAACCCATAGGGGGAACCGGTAAAGCCCCACCTGCTTCCCACGTGGCCTGGCCGAAAAGAGCGCGATTATCTTTGCCTTTGTTTCTCGTCCCGGCGTCTGATCCATTTCGGGTCAAAACCCCGAACTTCCGTTTTTATCTTTGAATCTATTGCCGGGGTCATTTCTCGATCAATTACTGTTACCCCGTTGTGTGTTTACTCTTCCAAACTTTAACCTTTGTTCTTATTTCCTTTTCCCCTCTCTCTAGAAATCCGACCACCTTTACTTTTCAATTCCGATAGATCATAATAATTACGCTACATTAGTAACATACTGGACTGTGATATCGTACCAATCGAGTTCGATCTCCATTTGAGCTATTAAGCTTGCTTTCGGACTAAACCATTGAGAAAGTTATCAACCTCCTTATTCCCTCTGCTAGGGTTTAAATAGGATCTACTACTTTTTTTCCAAAAGGATGTCTTTGTTTTTAAATAACCCATGAAGTCATCACCAACTAACCAATCAGAGAATTTCCAACAGGTCACCTAGGGGTTAAGTCTTGTTTATCATATTACTGGTTATTTTCCATGACTCTTATTGTAACGAATTACGAGTTAACTTTTGAAACTAAACTAAGTGCTAACGTTGGTTGGTTTTGTTTTACGCGTATCAACCTCTTTCGGATCATTTAATGACGTATCAAGTGATGTTGATAAACGAAGGATTCAGATTGCTTACAATAGTTGCTACTTCTTAAGTGATCAACCAATTAAGTATTAAAAGGCTCATCGAAGCTTAATTTCGGTGATCTGTTGGTAACCGTAAGGGTTTAGGCATTAATATTTAATGTTCAATAGCTGTGTTGATTTACTCTCGTTGAATTTACAGAATAAAAGTTAGATTTACATAATAATATGAGTTACGAAAACAGGTTGAAAGAATTAGATTTAATAAGATTTCAGAAAGTAAGGCCCACAATGACTACAGAGAAACAGCTTAATATCATCTATGATTTTGAATCAGACTAGGGGCCGGGTTAGCTCAGTTGGTAGAGCGTTCGGCTAGAAACCACAAGGTTACTAGTTCGATACCGGTCCCCGCCAACTCAGCGTATGAGTAGCACAGGGATCTGTGCGGTAAAGCAAGGAGCTGATGGTAGGTGTGGCGCACCACCTCTGATGCTAAAACAATCTCCTTGGTCTAGCGCTATTGAAAAGGGGACAGACTCCCTCGCTGACTGGCTGATACCGATTTTAGGCCACCCCGACGACTTTACTTTTACTTTAATGCATATTTTGTCAGAAGATGGTACAGTCACTTAAGAGATCATATTGTTGAAATAAACAGATTTAGATTGAATTACAGGCGTGCAAGTACAATAGAGTGATCTGCCCCTGTTTCTAGGCTGAACATGGTTATCTACCCTTGACCAGGCATACAGATATAAATAGTCACGGAAGTCGCCATTTGCAATTCAGCTCTTGACGTCTGATCATGTCTTCGTACTTTATAACAGTAAGTTTTTTTTTTCAGGATTACAAGTGCCTGAGTGTTCTCCCACCTGATATGGATACTATTAAGGTCCAGGGTATTCGGCTTCTCGATCGGTAAGATAAATTAAATTACGTGATCCCAGGGGTCGTCCTACCAGGCAGCACTTGTTCCCTCGTCTAAAAGGCCAAAGACTGGGTTTATTACCAGGTGATTATGATTTAAGCTCCTAATTAACGGGTTTGAAAATAGCGCTGTCGTGTGTGAAACAGAATATTGTTAAAATAACGCATTATAATCAGAGAATGTTTTGGTTGCATTTATGCTAATCTGACCTAGGTCAAATCAAGAGGAATTCTTTTGTTTGTTCCAATTATTAATTTTGCTAGAAAAGGTGACACATTTAAAAGATCCGGGTCATTCTTTGATTGTTTGGTACAAAGAGAACAGAAAGGATTCTATGAATTTCCGATATTTTATAATGCTTTTAAATTCACTTGCAGACCCCATTTCAATTAAAATTGTACTCTTTCAAATCGATTTATGAAAAGCGAATTTAAATAAATAACCCATTTCACTCTGCCTAATTAAAACAGCTCATAATGGCTCTTCCACGACAGTGATCCTAACGTAAACTGCTGACAGCGGCTCTTGTACGTGTCACTTGTTTACACTGAAAAAAATACTGAATGAACATCACTGCCATCTTTTGTTTTGTCTGTGACCCCCCCCCCCCGAAACTGGTATTTGATCTTTTTTGCAAGAGGGAACCAATTGAAATACAATGCTGTTTCTAACCATACTTTTTCTACGCATACCACGCCCATTTTAAGCTGTTGACAGTTGCTCTCACACCACACCTAAACAGAATACAAAAACTGATGGTTAGTTATTTATAATTAAGCAGAAGGGCTCAGATTACAATGATAATATGACTTTATTTCAATATAATAAATCCTGGGGTGAATAAATAGTGAACCTTGAAATATTCCATCTTCAGGTAAAAAATAGCAAGAAAATTTGATACCACTGTGGAAGGAATTTGGTAGACAAAGGGTTAAAAGCCTATCCATATTCCTATGAGTGTTCTTTTAGTAATTAGGATATCTCAATGATATGAACATTTTTACAATTCTTAGAGAGAATATCATAAGTACATGTCTCTAATAGAATTTTGTTGTACTAGAGACAAGGTCGCAACTATAGGGGAATACAGAAATATCGAACAAGCCATACAGTGGATCTGCGTAACAAGCTTGCAAACCATTACACCACGATGAGACGCCCTACGGTATTTACCCAACCCGTTCATTACGGGTAGAATATGACACAAGGTCACAAATATGGGGATACAGCGAAAATCGAACTCGCCATTCAGTGGATCTTCGAGAATAGCTTGCTAACCATTGCACCACAGTGAGACGCCCTACCCTATTTACCAAACCCGTTCACCCCGGGTAGAATGTGACACAAGGGCTAAGTTGGCGATGGACAGTATCGAACACAGAATCTTGAGGTTCCAAGGTAGATGCTCTACCGACTGAACTAGACCGGCTCATTCTATTGATAAAATGATGTGCTATATTTATCAGTAAAGAGTGCTCAATGTTATTGATAGAGCATGTAGGGTAACGAAGAGATTTTCTCGCCTTTGCGATTTTCAAATAAGAGTTTGGTTTGAAAATCCTATTGGCTCGAAACTGTCAACTTTACGTTTTCGCTATCCTAACTTATTATATAAGATTGATCATTTTCGTTAAATCTTCGATCTATAAAGAGAACAAATTATCAGCTTTCTGTATTATTTGACATGAATAATGAACACTATAAAACAGCTATGTAAATCCTGCCACATCTACATTATTTCTAAAATTTACTCCAATAAATCATGTTTTTTTTGTTCATGCATTAAAACAGCAATTTTAACGACAGTTCAGTAATTTGATTCTGATATCTTCATGACAATTGAAGAGGTGGAAAGATTATCGCATTTCCATCACGTGACAAAGATCGATTGTCTCTGCTTGAATCTTGACTTGCGTTACGATTCGTGTCGCCATTTTAAGACTGTAGTTGAAAGTGGTTTTACTGTGGAGATCCCTTGTGGCATAACGTTTGATCCTTTCTTGAAGGAGAAAGATGTAGTATCAGTTTCAATTCTTGTCCACTGATCCGTCCTTAGAGATTATATAATCATCTTCTGTTGGTCTTTGTTTCCAGCGATAATTTAGAAATTTATCAACACCTTTAAATAGTAAATTAAATACATGTTTGAGGGTTTTTTATTAGACGATTTAGCTGTTTTGGAACAGTTTATAAATACAAGTCGTGATTTCCAGCACACCGTATACCCAAAAACACATAAACAACTATACAATTTCATTTAATTTTACTATAGACGAATCACCAAAAGCGATAAATTCGCAACTCTGCGAATGTAGTCGCTATAGAAAGAAGAGCCATCAATGAGGCTTTGATGTCAAGACTTGGTTGCTGGGTCTCATTATCAAACATACCCTTTGAAAATAGTATCATTTTGATTTTTCGGACTATCGTCATCAACTATATATATATATATATATATATATATTTTAAGGATATCATGTATAGTAATCTACACTGTGATAACGAAAGGGAAACAGAAAGGAGGGATATAGTGGGGAAAGTTGTTTTATTGATATAAAACTAGGGCCCTTTCGTCAGTGATATATATATATATATATATATATAATTTCATTAAAATTTACTACCACGTTTTCATTGGAGTAGCATAAGTATTTAATCCAAAAGGGCTCAATATATTTCGTAAAATATAGAGCATTTATAGTTGTAGAAAAGTTTTTCACTCTACCACGGTTTCGGTGTTCAAGGTACACCTTCATCAGCAGAACCCTGGGGAAGGTGTACCTTGAATACCGAAACCGTGGTAGAGAGGAAAACATTTCTACAATTGATAAGTATATAAGATGTAAAGTTTTTAAATGCCATCGTTGGCCAGTTGAAAAGGGCCTAAAGAAAGTCCTGTGTTATAGAATCCTTTGGTGATCGTATAAGTCCTATCCTGCGTATTGGTAAAGGTCCAGTGATTTAATCCTATGTCCGTCGTCAAAGAATGCCAATGTAATTATGACTAGTAGAGTCGGTTTAAGTATTGTATCAACCTCAGAGTACTGCCAGTTAAAAACTTTACAAAAGAACAAAGTTTCGGTCGTTATAACCTTCGGCTTTCTTAAATTGTGTTTTATTATATCACAATTGTTGGATTTTGTGTAAAGTATTCAACTCTGTTACAAGATGAATGCCAAACTAAAACTAGAGTTTGGTAGGTGGCTTATATGGAGCTTTGGATTGTTCCATTATGAACTCAGGCAAGTTCATTTCCTGAGTTCTGATTGGCTTTTGGATTTCAGGGTGAGTAAGAACATGGATAAGTACCCACTCTTCAGCCATCACTTTGCATTATGCCAGCAGCATGTAAGAACTGTATTTAAGTTACAGCTTGCCTGTTGTTCTCGTCTACTAACTCAACGGTAGTTAGAACCCCACTGCGACGGTGTGTATCATATTGTTTCTATATCTGTAGGATAACTTCTACATGGAAAAGTTCGAAAAATCAAAATCCTTCATATCAAGCCACACCTAAAAAATTCAGACAAATAAAATCTGTTTAATAAAATATGTTAGGAAAAATATAAACCGGCCTTTATTTTCTATGCATAGTTTTTTTTTTAAGTGTGTTAATTTTTACAGCAGCCGCATAAAGTGAAGAGAGTAAAAATATCTGTAAAAGTTACAATGTACTGACAGCATTTTGCAATTCTTAAAATAAAGACAGGTGTTGATTTTTCTGTTTATTTCAGTTCTCTTGAGTAATAACCAATTTCTGTAGGTGATAAGTGAGAGTTTAATAGCACATTCTACAAACTGACAAAATAAAAGTTATGACACCTTTTGTTTCAAATTCGTGAATCGATTAGGGAATAGATATGTTTTCTTGTTTATTAGGATTCATATTTATATCGAAGTAGAGATAGTTTTAAAGATTAAAAGTTAGGAATTTTTATAAAAAAAGAGGGAACAGATTATTTTCTTTCTTGTTTTTTTTCTCTTTCAAATGCATCGTTGTATCTAGTCAATGACGCCTGAGGCGCAAATTCTTGAATAATATTAAATAGTTGATTGGCGCAGGTGTAAGTGCCTAACGGCTGAATGCAAAACAAGTAACGCCTTGGCAGGCAGGTGGACTCTTAAAATGGATAACTTGTTAATCACTCGCCTCCAGTTGTGTTTTAGAATAGAAAGGAAGTGCGATTATTTTATGAGGCACTATAAATGACGTATTCTGTCGAAAGTGATTAACTTCAAAAATACACAAACCACCTGATTCGGTGAAAGGTGGGGCGAAACAATTTCTATTCTCCGTTGATTCTTGTTGATATTCTTTGATACAATGATCTGAGAGAATGTTGTAACTTGTGTATCCGAATTCACAGAGGAAGTCGAAAGAAAAAAAAGTATTTTAGGTAAGGAAAATGTCTACTAGACAAGTTACAAATGGAATGAATAGTCACTAATCGACAGGTCACATTAACTAGTCTGTGAAATCTCGCTCGTTCTCACGTCCGAGGTTTCACTATTTATTTTAAAAAAATAGACGATTTCATTGTCCTCTTTTAGGTACTTTATGGCAGAAGATAATTTAAAAAGAACTTTCTGTTTAGTAAAATTAATAATTGTAAAAGAATCAACCAAAATTTAAAAAAAAACAAAACAAACCAAAAAGCAATAAGATATGAAAGCAAAATGATATATTCTTCTTGCCTTCCCAATTTCCCCCACAGCTCTACCAAATCTTCTTGGTATTTTTACATGTATGATGGGGTATTTCAAAATTCACTATCTGTTCACCACAGAACTCACTCTATTTAAGGTTTGCTTGGTTGGGTTTTACGGCATGTCAACCCCTTGGGTTATTTTATGCCGAATACTTCTATTGGTAAAAAAAATGTTTAATGCTGACAAAGTTTTGAAATAATTTCATTTTTAATGGATAATACAATTTTGTTTATAAACTCATGTTTTCTATTTAACCCATAGATGGGACCCTAACAGATATTACCACTCCGGGTCAGAGTGGACCAGGGAGCAATGGCGATGAAGGGGTGCTCCACATTATCCAGTCCGACAAGAAGGTCCCAGAGTCCAACAAGAAGGATCCTGAGTCCGACAAGATATACCTGAAGAAGGCCGAAGCATCGGCCGAACGTTGTACCGATAACAATGAAGATGAAGATATTACTTCAAATAATACAACTAATACTAATTATCAAGCCTTATCTAAAAAAAAAAAAAAAATCAGAGAAATGAAATAAAACGTCTTCAGCATAAAATAACCCGAGGGTTGTCAAACCGTTAAATCCATCTAACTAACCAACGTCCTGCTATATTTAAGAGAGATTACATTAAGGGTGTAAAATTTCAATTACTTTTAGTTCGAGAAATGTAATCGGTTCCGTACAGACATTCAGCCAAGTGAACCCAATTATTTGTATCCTTAAATTGTCCGTTGAGATGAGATTGATAGTTGAAATAGGTAATTCCAATTCGTATCCTCTAGCGTCAAATAGGCGAACTGTGGTAAGCAAGGGATGTAATCTCAGCAGCATACCTGTCCCCCCCTCACATAAAAGGAGGTTAGGGTTGGATTTATTGTCCAGCATTTGCATCGCTCGTGAGGGGGAAATGCCGATAGAGCCAAGAATGTTTTTGCAATGGATACGGATGAGTCTCAATTTGTGTGTGATTTCTTACTGTATATGACTATGTAACTATTTCGACTTAGTGGGAACATTGACAAAATATTATACTACTTGTATGAGAACAATGTCTACAAATATGGTAGAGAGAGAGAGAGAGAGAGAGAGAGAGGAGAGGGGAAACAGAATAAGGGTTTGATATTATTTAATTTGAACTCCTAGAAACCCAGTACATCATTATAGTTGTATATAGGATTTATATATATATATATATATATATATATATATATATATACATATATATTATAGCTATATATTGGATTATAACAGTTTGATAATAACTAGCAGGACCTGTGGATATACCACAGTATGACAATTCAACTATTACAACGTTTGAGATGTTTACTTAAGAGTTATTGCGAAATAGTTCAATATGTAAAAAGTATAATAATTGATTTAACTCACTTTTTCTTACTTTTTATCTTTTCCTTATATTGGATTAAAACAGATTAGCATTATCACTTCCGCGCCCGCTCCTCATCACTATCTTCTCCTACTCTTTCTTTCTTATTGTATTTTTTCTGTATAGCATGTCCTTTCCCCTTTCTCTCACAATAAAATCGGAATGGTGACGATATTTATAAAAGATAAGGATTCTTTGTATAAACTACACCAGGATTTATATTTTTGCATTTTATCATAGACAATTTGGATAGGGACATGTTTAACCAGAGGGTGTTGCAAGATGATATGGTCGTACTTTTAAGGAACACGAATAATAATAATAATAATAATGATAATAGGAAATGATAGTAAGATGTAACCTTAAAGTTACCTCTAACCCTGTTTATTTGGAATAATGTTGCCTAAAATAGAAAAGTCAGTTTTCAATCATCTACATCTTTCTTTTAGGAGACCTGCAAGATGTCTAACTAATTCTTTCAAGTTATTTCATTTTCTGTCCAGCCTATTTGACCTTTCAAGTCGATAATTATAACATCCACTTTGTTCCCGCATGTTGGTCAATTTCTTATTCTAAATAATTCACACGCAGCTAAGTAAGTGTTGTTGGCGGTGATGGTGGTAGTGTGGGTTGTAGAGCTTCCTTAACAAAAGGCAGAGGCATAAACATTAAATTGAGATTGGTTTCAGTACAAAGGCGAGATTCATTATCAAAGACGGAAACCGTCTGAAAAGAGAAGGACAGATTGGCGGACATGTCGAAGAATAATGATAGAGAGACATGCGCCAATGTCAAGTTAGAATTAGATCAATAGGCGTGTGAATGGATAGGCTACCTGACCAGACAGGAACTGTCGACTAGGCGGGCGAATGGTGTTTCTATTCGTGTAACGAGGTTAGATCTCTAAATGGACGGGAAACTACTCCTAACAGGGCGGATTTCTATTGGAAATCATTAAAACTAAAATGTCTTTTAACAAATTCAGTTTCAAAAAGGTGAATAGAAGAATATGGAAAATGCCATTAATTCATATTTCATTTGTTTGTTTTGTGGCATATCAACCTCAGTGGGTCATTTAATGCCAGCAAGGTTTTGACATAAATTCATTCGGTACCATTATCGTATGTGGCCTACCTTTTGAATGTGGCCTACGAAATCAAGTCTCTCTGATAGTATGTGGCCTACCATAACAAGCATATTAGAAGATTATAAGTGGTGAACATATGAACGTGCAATGAGCACAATTCCCTAACCTCTAGAATAGATTAGCCCTAGAAGAGTAGACATGCCGTTAAAATCAACCAGCCGTGTTTCTTATATAAAGATAATTAAAAAGTAAACAGTTGTGAATTATATATAAGTAAAATAACCCTAGACGAGATGGCATGCCGTTAAAATCAATTGATCATTCATTCACTCAAACATATGCAATATATAGATAACGAGAAGTGGCTACCCAGCGTCGCCTGGGTAGAGGGTGGATTTTAAAAAGTTAGTCTCGTAGATCCATTATTACTTATCACAAGTTAGATCCTCACTGTATGCCCCATAAAATCCCCACGTAAATATATAACAATATAGTAAGAATTTTAATTCAATAATCTACAATTTAAAATAAAATAAATATAAATTAATTCAATCAACATCATGTTTAATTTACATTGTTACTATACAAACTTTAATTTTAAAGTATATTCCCAAATATAAATAAAATCATTATTTTTGCTAAAAACCAAGCCCTGATGATAGTTAATGTATATAAAGATTTACTTTGTCGTTGTTTTATTTTCGAAGTTTCTTCCGGACATACACATATACACAACTGCCCTTTATATATGTATAGATTAAAACGTAAGTCACTGATGTGAATTACAAGTAAAATAACCCTAGACGATTTGACATGCCGTTAAAATCAATTAATCAATCAGCTATGTTTTTTTATATAAAGATAATTAAAAATCATCAGCAGATGTTAATTATATATAAGTAAAATGACAGAGGAGTTGAAATGCCGTTAAAATCAATCAATCAATCAGATATTGAGATTCTTAAAAGGTGAATCACAGACGAGAATTCTATATAACTATGCTTTTATGAAAGTGTTCATCTATATTTGGATGCCCGTGTATTTTGTGTATGGCCTTATTAAGACCAATAATATCGGTGAGAGAATTCGGTACTAATTTAAACAGTTCAGTAATTACTGGGGTAGCATTCCGCTTTAGAAATTACTAAATATCTTCAAATCACTAACTGACGCGATCTGATATTTTTCACTTCGATTAACTCCCCTGATGGCCAAGTGAATAGTTGGATGGAATAAAAAAAATAAAAAAACATTTCAAGAAAGTTTCTTTGCTCCCCCGCCAAAAACAAAAATGAAAAAATAAAAATGGGTTAAAACATTTAAATCGGTTTCTCTTCCCGAATATCAACAAGGCGCCATTTTTAAGTCTAAGTTGGCTGATAAAGGTTGAAGACAAAAAGAAAAAGAAATACAGGTGGATTAAGAATTAAGGTGAATTTAAGTAGGTTAAAAAGCCCGGAAGGTGAAGTAGATAAATGCCAAAGACGAAAACTAAAAGCAACACGTAAGTATGAAGAAAATGAAGAAGATGATAAAAGAGATAGGAAAATGAAAATAACTGAAGACAGTAATGATATTAAGTAAGGGAGATAACTTGGTTACTTTACCTCGAGGGAGAGTGCAACGTTTTGTCGTCTTGTCTTATATAATTTTCGTCAATTTCTTATGAAGCATATATTGCTGTCCTCATTTTTATTCGGCAAGATTTTTCAATCTTCATTTTTGGAGATTACAATTAAGTTTAAACTTTTACCAATTAAACTATGGCGTATATTTTTATATAGATTCAAATTAACCCATCTATTGTTCTAAAATCAATATTATCCAGTTTCTGATAAATCCGTTTTTTCAGATAAATTCAGATTCTTTAATTCAAATTAAAACTTTCAACCAGTTAAGCACTATATATATATATATATATATATATATATATATATATATGTGTGTGTGTGTGTGTGTTGTATTAAACTGTACAGACAATTCTTGTCTGACGAGTTTTTGTTCGATCCTTTCTAATTTTCTGGCTATCTTTTTAATGTCAGTGTGGAACTGGTGTAGAAATCCACCAAAGGTTTCATTACGAGCGCTTTCGGCAATACAATTTTCCATCATCAGGTAGAAAACTGATGGTACGTTCTGTGTCTCGTTTTAAACGAGACACGGAAAATTTAAAAACATTTTTTTACTGGAATCGGTAAGTACGTCTAGGAAGGAGATTTTTTGTTGATATTGTGTTCTATTGTAAATTTTAGTACAGAGTTTTTTTTCGAGGGGGCATTTTAATTTTTTAGTTCGTCAGGGGATTGTGCGGTTATAGAATTGTCATCAACGTAACGTGTATATATGTATGGTTTATTGATTTGGCTGTTAAATATATATATATATATATATATATTTACCAACCCCTCCGCACGCGCAGGATGTGACACAAGTTTAACAGGTTTGAATTCAGAGTTTTCCTTCTCCTATACCGGTTGCCTTACCAAAGTTAAAGAGCCCAATCTGCCCTACTATTTACCCATAGATAGAGGGAGAGTAGAATTCATAGCTTTCCCAAGGTATTTATCGCTAAGTGAAATGCAATTACCACGTCCAGGATTTGAACTCGGGCAACGAGTTCATTTCCTATGACTTCCTGCACAATATAGACAAACAAAATATGTGTTCCAAACAAATCAACTGATTATTGAGTGATTTTAAAAGCATTTCAACCCGCCTGGGTTTATATTATGCATAGAGATTAGGTTATCACATATATTGTATGTTGATATTCACATTTTAGTTCAATTCTTAGAAAGAGATTTTGTTGCACACATTTATATAATATCAAGTATTTCTATCCAATACAAATAATTATCACACCGTTGTATAATTCAAATATTCCTAACACTAATAATTTATGCACAATTCTATGTTTTGAAGTAATAATTTCTATTTAATAATGACCGTTTGCTTGCACACAGTTACATTGTTTCAAGTAACTAGTTATAATAATCCTTAGCAAACAATTATAACTTAAAGTAACTATTTGTAATATAAACAATCTACGACTATATGGTATAAAGTATTACGAATACTTATTAAACCGATCTGTTCAATTCATAGATGGGATCTTAAATGGTACTAAGACTATGAGTTTGAGTGGGCCTGGTATTAATTACAATAGAAGAATAAATCACTTGTTCCGCAAATTTTAGCCGTCAACACCAAGTAGAAAATCCACCGAGTGCCAGCTCGTAACTAGGAAAACTCGTATGTTGGGGCACTCGTAAGTATAGGTACCACTGTGTTTTATCTAATGATCTGTAAAAAATGCTAATATAAAATAACAGAACCAAACATACAGAGAATGGAACTAAACACAGACTTAGGCACGATAAATGTGTACGAATATTTCTATCACAACTATTCTCACACATAAGACTCACAGTTCACAGACATAGTAGTTCGAATGGACACAAAGGCAGTGTACAACAAAGGCAACATCCCCCACCCACATTCACCGGAGTCATGGTTGCTAGGAAACCAACACCAAAATCCCAGACACAGGGCAATATAAACAATATCAAAGATATCTAGTCGACAGACCATTCATCGAACACACACCCTCAAAGAAGAGAACATTTAAAGTTAAAAGAGAAAAGTTATTCCACAAAACTTTGACTAAAGGTAGATGTCTACCTGTAAGATTAGAACTAATGAATAAGAAATAAGATTAAAGATAAAACAATATCCAGCACTTTAGTTATTATTCTTTATCTTATACTTTACCAATGCTTCCAATATAACCAAAAAGTTTCCCAACATATATCACAAGAAGTTTATACATAAAAGAGTAAGCCTAATGAGTCATAGAATATCTACCTGTGTTTCTCTTAACGGGTCATCAGGATAATTCTGACTGCCAGGATTAGTGCAAAATTAATTTTATTCCCAAATGTATAAGTAATGTGACATTTCTAATACTAGATGATGAAGACAAAGACATTTCAAATTATAGTTCCTACTAACTTATTCCATTTTGTGCTAATTCTCTTGTGTGTGCTTAAGTCGAACCACATCTTGTTCAACCGTCAGTAACCTCGACATAGAAAAGTAGAGACTTGAGTTGATGCGACAGGTTAAGGTAAATGTGCTATATATATATATATATATATATATATATATATATATATATATAGACAGAGAGAGAGAGAGATTATATATATATATATATATATATATATATATATATATATATATATATATATAAACAAAATGCAGTCAGAAAGTAAGCCACTACACAGTAATCCAATTATTGTGCACACAAATATAAATATTCAAAGAGAAATGAGATCGTACTCGGAAATGACTAACAGCGAACCTATTTTCCACAGACATTTTAAACATAAAACGGAAAATAAAATGACATAGACGTAGAATACTTAACACAGAAGAAACGTCAGATTCAATTATTTATTTCGAAAGAATTTTTGCATCATTAAATATCCTTTGGAATTGGATTGAGAAAGTGATATAAGCATTTTGATAGCGTGGGTTTAAAACTAAAATCTCCATTCCTGGCGACGGAAGATTTAGAGCTAATAGATAGTTAACATGGGTCTTTCATTCTTTATGAAAAATGCAATTAAAATAAGTCTGTTGCCGAGATTTCCTTACAAAGTATCTTCGTCGATTGTTTTTCTGTCTCAGGAAAATAAGAAATGAACAAACTTCAGACTGAGCTATTTTGGTTTCTGGATGGTAGTTTTATAAATACAGGAGTAGACAAAAGAATTTACAGTGTGTTATTAGAAAAATTGCAGAGTTATTTTTGTATGTATTGAAGTCAGTTAGCCTACTGTTGGTTTTAATAACAGCAGCTAAGTAGAACTCTAGCAGTGTCCAAGACAGCTGGTATAAATAGGAATCAAGAATGATCCATTCATGAGTCAGGGTGATTTGGGTCATTCCATTCCTTGAGTTCTGATTGGTTGCTTGAACTGGTTGATCTGCATGACACTGTGAGTCTTATATACTTGGTCATGCTGCAGTGGACTTTGTGGCATTTCGAGTTTGTATTAAGTTACAATCGCATGCTACCTTGTCTTCCCAGTTCGACGGTAATTGGAACTTATTCTTCACGATGGTGAGTATCATTGTTTCTACAGTATGGATATTACACTCCTAATTATGATTACTAGCAAAATAAATAAATATAAAGCACTCTCTGGGCACAAGTATTTAAGTTTTAATACAATCAAAGATTATAGGTGGTTGGTTTTGAAGGCTGTCACAATGCAAATGTAAAGAAAAATAAGCTATGGTGTTGTTTGTTAACCTGTCATTTATTCTTAATATTTTCGAGATAAAAATCACTTCTACAGAAGATTTCCGAAATTGAAGCTGTTGCTAACGACCGTCCATTTACTTATGTGCCTTATATCATATAAAACACAAAACCAATTGGACGCTCGTTAGCAACAGCTTCAGAAATCTTCTGTAGAAGTGATTTTTCATCTCGCAATATTAAGAATTAATATTAAGAATAAATGACAGGTTTACAAAGAACATCATAGTTATCTTATTTTTCTTTACACTTGCATTGTGTGATAGCCTTCAAAACCAACCACCAAACCAATATAAACACAATGCTTCAAGCAAATTATAAAACACTTTAATCAAATATTATATTGAATTATAAAGACTAATAAAATTAAATACGGACACAAAAAAGATTATTTTTACTTTATTCTGATGGATTTCAACATAAAATTATACATTAAATAATAAGACTAAATAATTATTCAATAACCATTGAGAATATACCTTAATAACTAAGGGAATTGCGATGTTGGTGGCGACGTAGTTTCAGTTACAGACAGACAAGCACACACTATCCAATTATGATACCCCTTCGACACAAGGTCAATTTCTTAGGCGGAGTTTAACAGGTTTGAAGTCAGAGTTTTTTTTTCTTTTCCTAGCTGGTTACCTAACCTAGGTTAAGAGCCTAGTCTACCCTACTATTTACCCATAGTTGAAGGTAGAGTAGCCGGATTCATACCTTTCCCAAGGGTATTAACGCTATGTGAAATATAAATAGCCTTGTTCAGGATTTGAACTCGGGTTGACGAGTTTATTCTCCTACGACTCCACCCATTACACCACGTGCCTCCATAACACTTATATGGTTGCCATGACAACCTACAATACAAAACAAGTGCTTCTAGGAATATATGCACATATAAAGGGCAGTTGTGTATATGTGTATGTCCGATGAAACTACGAAAATAAAACAATTAACGACAAAGTAAATGTATATACACATTAAATATCACCAGGGCTTGGTTTTGAGCAAAAGTAATGAAGGCTTGATTTATATTTGTAAAGATAATTAATAAATAAAACTTGATTGATAACAGCATAGAATTTCTTTTGCATTTAATATTTTTAATATTAGACAATAATTTGTCTTTTCATAGTGCAAAGTCTTTTTTTTTTGCATAGGGATTTTAATGGGGCACCCTGCGAGGATCCAACTCGTAATTCAGTAATAATGATCTGCAAGACTAACTGTTTTTGCTACCCCACCTCTACCAGGCAACGCTGGGTAGCCGCTTCTAAATAAAATTCAATTTGTATATAGAGAATATTCTTCATAATGCCAACATTTTTGAATTCCATTGGACTGGTCAATAAAACTCGACTCACTTCAGTGTTATAAGCGGATCTGAGTCAAATGCGGTGACTGAAGCTGTTTAAAGGAATTTACAAAAGGTGGACAACCAAAGAGCGGAAATGCTTTAAAAATCGGATTAAAAGAAAATCTCTCCCAAATCTCCAAGATTTTAAAATCTAAACACTCGAAGCAATATTGAAAATTACATTTAGGAGCCCTTCATTTTAGAGATTGAAAAAAAAAAGAAGAAAGGAACTTTTTTAATTACCTTGGCAACTTCATCGATGCTCCAAGTAATATGCAAATAAAAGAATCGCTAATCCCCAAATCAACTACCCAAAAATAAAACCCATTTTTGCCGCCAACGGACACATTCCTTTCATAACAGGGATTCACAGCTGGATCTGATCAATTTCACTGCATGATTTTATGTAAATAGAAACAGAACACCAGATAATGATTGGAAGCAACAGAAATATGTTTTTAGAAGAATGCTGAAAACTATTATGTAAAGATAAGTTGAAGCAGGAAATACAAAAAGATTAGTAATGAGACTGAGGTAATTTAAATATCTGAACTACATCATCAGAAAAAGAGAAATGCTTTACATTAAAAAAAAAGCTTATATTCTGCCTGTGGAGGAGCGTTATGCAATGGTTATTGTTGTGTTTTTAATGTACAGAGATTATATGGAATAGGAACGATAAATGCAAGGCAAGGTTATTGGAAAAATAACAAAGGATTTATTAAAACACAGAGTAGAAAAATGCTTCCACTCACAGACGACATTAACCCGTGACTCTCTCTGAACGCTGAGCGTTCCAAATATTTGAATGTAAAAAGAAAGGGAAGTAACTCTATTGTTTGTTTTAAGTCTAAATTCGTTAGGTGACCCTAACAGTTATTGTAGGAAATGGACACTGTGAACAAAGTTTAAGTCCTGGACGAGGCTGTTTGCAGTAAACATAGCGCTAATACTTATGGAAAATAGTATGCATTCAATTATTCTTCCTCCAGCTATGAGTAAATAGTAAAACAAGTTGTTCTCTTTAACCTTGGTATGATAACCGGTCAAAAAGAAGGAAAAATCTGAATTCAATCCTTCTAAACTCCGCTTAGAAATTGACCTTGTGTCGCATTCTGCTTGTGTAGAAGTGTTGGGTAAATAATATGACACGAATCAAACTATATCATTAATAAGCGTTTTAAGTAGTGCAGCTATACATTAGTACTGACACCGCTACAGATTGGAAGAATTATCGCTTTATTTTATCAGAGAAAATAGATCTCCGCATGATCCATAATCTGTCAATAGCAGCCATGCTTTTCCTATACGTATATCGAAATCGATTTCTGTTGACAAGATTTTACTATCTAGGTATGTGAACTACTCTACTCATTTCAGAGGCTTTACCATCCAGTGGGGAGATATCGCCATCTTGTTTAGAATACACGAATTCCGTTTGATTTAAAGTTCACATTGAGTTCAAGGTTCTTACTGTTTTCTTTAGGCGATGCAGGAAAGATTCGGCTTGTGCAGGTGTATTTGCGAGGATCGCTAGCCACGTAAGAGAAAAAAGGATTCATTCTAAAAAAGGCAAGGAGCTGATGATATCTCCTGCAGATGTGGATTACGCTGATAGTTAGAAATAATTATCCTAAATATGAATATAAATATAAAGCAAAGAATATCGGTCTCTATGTGAACTCCGATAAAACAGAATTCATGAGCTTCAAAAATAAAGGAAACTTCTCCACACTCAACGGCAAGCCTCTTAAGCGAGGAGAACAATTCACGTACCTGGGTGGTAATATCTCCTTCAGAGAGAGAGAGATGTTAATACACGGATAGCAAAGGCATGGTCGGCCACAAATAGATTATCAGTCATATAGAGGTCCAATCTCCCTGACAAGCTGAAGCGACAGTTCTTCCAGGCTGTGGTCGTGTCGGTGCTGCTATATGGCTGCACCACCTGGACCCTAACGAAACGTCTTGAGAATAAGCTGGATAGGAGCTGCACAAGAATGCTCCGTGCAGTCTTGAACAAGTCGTGGAAACAGCACCCCACAAAGAAACAGCTGTATGGTCACCTGTCCCCATCTCACAAACTACCTGAGTGAGACGGACAAGACATGCAGGTGCAATGAATGATAGGGATGGTTGGCGAGAGATTGCATGGATACCCGTGCTGCAAGCCCGACATGATGATGATGATGATCCTAAATATTAATAAAAGGGACTAGTTACGTCCTTTATTTTCTAATAATGACCATTTAATAACTCAAACACCATTGTGCAAGTTAATTGAAATAACCGCTTTAATTTCCCTTCTTTCACCATATGGTCAATTAAAACCCACTGGAGTGACAGGATGAAATAGATTTATAATTTTTTCTCAGATTAGGTCATCTGCAGTGGCGTGCAATAATTTGTTTATAAAATCATTCCCGAGGTTGATATTCAACCCATAGATGGAACAGGTACTGTGGACGAGGGAGCAATGGTGATGAAGGGATGCTCAACGTTCCCCAAACCGCCAGAACTGGAACCTCACCATCAGATAGAGTTTAATGTCATTTCCAGGATATTTTCCGGTTGTCTGATGAAATTTGTTTGATATTGAAAAATATTGCATCATCGAAGATTGTATGAGATATTTATCACGCCCAAACATTATTGTCCTGACTGTCGATTAATTGTCCTACTGCGATGGACGTTACTTCAAAGAAAAACTGTAATACTATATGACCACTGTGTAAATCCTTACAGAGAGATCATAGATATTATAATAATAATTGTAATAGATTCTTTACAATTCTTTTTACAATTAATTGATTAATAAAAAAGAGCCATGAAAAAACTTCATAAATCGAGCAAACATTTCTTACTCTAAAACAAAAACAATGTAATAATGTTACTACCGTGTTTCAACGTATCACATCTCCTCGGAGGGGATAGACATAGCAGGTTACCTTCAGCCGAGATTGAAATCCGACTGATTTATCATCAGTCAGAGTTCCTAAAACTGGACTGAGAATTTAAATGATAAATACGTACATATGTATATATGTAAATGCCGTAAGAAAGACGGCATTCGTTTTATATGAGACCCTTGACATATATATATATATATATATATATATATATATATATATATATATACCAACCCCTCCGCACGAGCAGGATGCGACACAAGGTCAATTTCTTAAGTGGAGTTTATCAGGTTTGAATTCAGAATTTTCCTTCTCCCAGACCGTTTGGCTAACCAGGGTTAAATAGCCTATCTACTCTACTATTTACCAATTGCTAGAGGGAGAGTAGGATTCATACCTTTCCCAAGGGTATTAGAGCTAAGTGAAATGCAATTACCACGTCCAGGATTTGAACTCGGGGCGACGAGTCCATTTCCCATGATTTTAACCATTAAACCACGCGCTTCCTATATATATGAGAGAGAGAAAGAGAGGTGTTATACAGAGTTTTTTCTATATCGTTTGAGATGGACAGTGAGTTTTAAAAAATCTATATCATTTTGTAATCTAATAATTTGACTAATTGTTGTTAAAAATTATCTCAAATTTTAACAGCATGTTGAGGAGCAACTCAATTAGTATAAATATGTACTTAGCAAAATATATATTCAAATAGGAAATGTAAACTGCAAATTCACTGAAATATGGTGAATAAAAAGCTTAGAAGGAAATGGAAACAAGTGAGTAACAAAGTTAATTATAACCGGAAATCATTACTGGAAAATCCTATGAAATGTCTGACAATGGAAACAAAAAAAATTGGGAAAGATGCTAGTTTATAAATAACAGAACTATCAGAGAAATATATCAGCAACTAAGATAGTTTGATATGTTTCTGACTTTTATGAGCACAAAAAGAATTACATAAAGGAATCATGCTGAAAGACATGCTGATAAGTAAAAGAAGAAATATCTTAGAGATATGAAATAGATAAACCTGTGTAGTTCCAAACATTCCTTACTTTTTTCTTTATTTCCTAATATATATTTGGGTGTGATGTTTTTTTTTTCAAAGGAAAAGGATTATATTTATTTCCTACTTCTCACTTTATATATCTCTCTCCCTCTCATTTTATATATATCTCTCTCTCCCCTCATTTTATATATCTCTCTCTCCCGCTCACGTTACATCTTTCTCCCCCTGGATAAAGTACTAAATTTTTTTGAAAACAGGGTTATTGCTGACGCATGCCAAGGTCGAGGCAGAAAAAGGTTGCAAAAAGTTTTGCCTATTGTGGGGGTTTGAAAATTTGGTTAAGTGATTTGTTTGGTTTGGTTGGTTGGGTTTTACGGCATGTCAACCCTTGGGTCATTTTATGCCGAATACTATTGGTAAAAAAAATGTTTAATGCTGACAAAGTTTTTAACTAATTTCATTTTTAATGGATAATACAATTTTGTTTATAAACTCATGTTTTTCTATTTAACCCATAGATGAGACCCTAACAGGTACTACCACTCTGAGTCAGAGTGGACCAGGGAGCAATGGTGATGAAGGGGTGCTCCACATTCCCCAAACCGCCAGAACTGGAACCTCACCATCAGATAGAGTTTAACGTAATTCCCAGGACATGTAGACCCTCAGTCACCGCCTTCTAGCACCCATATGATAAAAAGGAGTTGGGGCTTGCCATGAGGGCAATAGAGTGAGGAAAAGGTGCGAGGGCTTGACGTGAACAGCCGACCGCCCGTCTAGCCCAGATAGGCCAAAGTGGGGTATTGCAAGTTATGAACTGCTCATCCACCTGGGTTCTATCCTTAAGCATCACGGGTCGCCACCCACAGCCAACATGTGGCCCGATTGGGGGGGAGTTTTACCCGACTGAAGAGGTGCAGTCGGTGCATTCGAACGCCCACCGACATGGCGGCACGGTGGGAGGAGTTCAAATCCTGGAAGGAGCCGTTTGCATATCACATAGTGATAATACCCTTAAAAAATGTATAAATCCAATTCTTTCTCCAGCTATGGATGAATAGTTGGGCAGTCTGTGTTCTTTAACTTTGGTATGACAACCTGTCTATGCAAACGAAAACTCTGAATTCAAAATTATTAAACTCCGTTTAGGAAATTGATCTTGTGTCACGTCCTGCTCCTGAGGAATTGGAAAATATGTGCATATCGGAATAAGAGAGGACAATCGAAAAAGACTGGGTTTAAGATATCAAAGTGATTCGTGACTCTGGTATTCCGCCTTTGCAACAGATTGAAAGAAAATAAAATGTCCATTTTTAAGAAATTGTTGTTGGTGTTGATTAACCCTCCTCCACGATAATCAATTGTCGACAATGTAATACGTTTGTATTTATTTTCACTCTAGTCACGTGTTACCCCTTTCCCCCTCTGTTTCAAACTATTCTCGAGCCTTGATTATTCTTTCTTGGATTCGAGAGAGCAACATCGACTCTCGATGGAAAGATTTTCATGTAATTTCCTGTCTCAGTCAGCAATCAATGACCTTGACTTCTATACAAGATAATTACACCATTTTGTGACTTTTGTGTTCGCGAAAACATAGATATGTTGTGTCGGCATATGAATGCGTATACGAATATTATATACCCCTTTTCTGAATCGGGTATATAAATGGCCAGAGATTTTGGTTTGGTTTGGTTTACGGCATATCAACCTCAGTGGGTCATTTAAAGCCGATAAAGTTTTGAAATAAATTCATTCTTAATGGATAATCAGTTTTGTTTATAAACTCATGTCTTCTATTTAACCCACAGATGGGACCCTAACAAATACTACCACTCCGGGTCAGAGTTTACCAGGGAGCAATGCTAATGAAGGTGGGCTCCACATTCCCCAGGCCTTCAAAACTATACCTCACCATCGGATAGAGTTTAATGTCATTCCCAGGACACGAAGACCCTCAGCCACCACCTTCTAGCACCCATATGATAAAAAGGGTTGGGACAATCATATAGTTGCTAGGGCTAGACGTGACCAGCTGATTGATCGGAGGGGGCCTCTCCGACCGCTCGTCTAGTCCAAGTAAAGACCAAAGTGGAATATTGCATGTCAGACTGCTCAACCACCTGGGTTCTATCGCCGCCTACAGCTGGCCCCATTGGGGGAGTCTTACCCTTTGCAGAGGTGCAGTCGGTGCATTCTAACGCCCCAGCCGACAGGACGGAAATGGCGAGATGAGAGTGTTGGACTGTATAGTGTAATGTTAGAGTGGTAGGAAATGGATTCGTCGACCAGAGTTCAAACCTGGACGAAGCTACAGTTCACATAGCGCTAATACCCTTGGGAAAGGTATGAATCCAACTACTCTCCCTCCAGTTATGTGCGTAAACAGTAGGACAGACTGGGTTCTTTAATCTTGGTTAGGCAACCAGTCTAGAAGGAAAACTGAATTCAAATCTGTTAAATCCATTGGGATGGCCACTACTAGAATAGGCTCAGTATCTATTTCACTATTATTACTATATGTTCTAGTTTTCATTTCGACAACTGGCCCTCTTTTGGGGGATTTCTTTCGTTGGTTGATACGGCTTCTGTTGTGTTGGCTCATTGTCTGTGCTCATCCTCTGTTTTTTAATTGATGACTTTGTTTATTTTTCTCAGACAGTCTTGATTACCCGAATTCCTAAAGGGTTCAATAGCACGACCAGAAGAAATTTACTGGGGAACAGACGACCATCAGATCTGGCCCCTTCAACTAACCTCCAAATTCTAACTATTCTAATTCAGTTCCTTCATACGCTCTTCCCTTAGCCAATAAGAAATCAACAGCTAGGTGACTGAAAGGGAAACTGTTCGTCAATCACTTCTATAACGGCTATAATGGTAACTTTCCATTTACAATACTATCACTTAAATCTTACTACACTACAATCATAATTCGTTGGCAACCCACTAAGTATGTAACACGAATAGAACACTCACACACAGACATGTACTTACACACACCAATACCATCATCATGATGTCGTATTGTTAACACGGATTTCCATGACTTTTTCTCGAGAACGGTCCCTATCGGCAGGTCAAAAAATTGATTGATATTGGACTTTATTCGTCAATCCACGCTAATGCGCCCATGTGCAGGTGTCCTCGAGAGAACGTCACTTATGAGTTTGTCCTTGTTTCTCTAGTTCGTCATTGCTTGAGGTGGTGAGGGCCAGTATCAAACCCGGTACAGCCTTGTGAATTCAAGGCGGAAAATCATCAATCCTATACCACTTTATTCAATTTTAGAAAATATTCTAGAAAATGTTGAAGGACACACACACACACACACATATATATATATATATATATATATATATATATATATATATATTCATTTTAGCCAGCATATGACACTTGAAAAAACTTACAATTTCTGCAAATAAATTTACTTAGTGGCAGGACATGTATTTTTCAAAACCCGTGCTGCTTTGTAGGATTCTAGATAGCTTCTAATATATAATATGTCAGCACAGAGAATGGGGGCACATATATATATATATATATATATACAATGAATTTACAGTCAATAAATTTACCATGCCACAATTTGCCGGTATGGATTATCCAGTAGGACACATGGAGCAACGGATATAAAAGTTGACTTAATACAGTCGTAATCCTGACTACGGGCGAAAATAACAAAATACTTAACATAGCTTTATACTTGCACCCAGTTATGGTGAACGGAATTTAATATTCATAAATTACCAAGTTTGGGTAATGTGCGCCGTGTACAACTAGTACATCGACGTCCCTGAAGAATGTACGCCTCAATGGAAAACATAAGTTAATCTTGTTTGTTTATTCGGAAAGTTTGTTTGTCTAGTTTTGGTTAGTCTCCTGTTGGAGATAAGACGTAATTTGATTAAGCTTAGAAAAGCATGTCTGGCCTTTACAATCTACAAGAGAAATCTCGTCTGTAATTTTCTTTTACATGAGTTGAGCTGAGATTTTAAATGCAGAACAATCGGGGGTTTACTTGGTGACTGAGGTAGTTATTTATTTTCTATCGTACTAGCACTTGTACCCAGGAAATAATTCAAAATTTGGACCAAGTAACCAATAAGCACCCCAGCTGGGAGCTGTTTTGAAAGGGAGACCTTTTGCTTTTCACCGTACACTCCCGTTTGTTCGTTTATAAACAACAGACGATGTTTTGCATTAAAATTTCACTGTAAGATTTTTTAAAAGTTTGTTCATGTATATTTACAACTCAAATGGCATGTTTTTATACTAAAATAATTTTCGATCTTTATTTTAAAAAATAGTTATTTATTGCTTACTTGGTCCCAACATCCTTTTATTTAAAAACATAAAATATATTTTGTAAATAAAAACTATTTTAAAATAAAACGTGTCTTGTTTAAAGATTTTAAAACTTAGAAAACATTTTCTATTGAATTACATGAAATAACTAATTTTTTAAAATTAAAATCGAAAACTATTTAAGTATAAAAACATGCCTTATCAAGCAAGAAGATCCTATTATTGATTAACAAGAAAAGGAGAACTTGTCAAATCTTAGATTTTGAAGTCCCAAAACACCGGGTGAAGGTGAAATAAAACGAAGACAAATACCTGAACCTTGCCAGAGAAATAAAAAGAAACAAATTGTGGAATATGAGGCTGAAAGTGATACCAATTGTAGGTAAAGAACAGACTAGAGGAGTTGTAAATCAGAGGAAGAATTGAGACCATTCAGGAAACAACATTGTTAAGATCGTCTAGAATACTCAGATGCGTCTTGGAGACCTGAAGACACTTGTCACTCAAAGTTCAGTGAAAGATCATCAGCTTACGCTGGTGTGAAAAATTCGCAATGAGTGAAATAATAATAATAATAGTCTGGAAAAGAGTCTGGGTGAACTCGAACTCATAAGTATCCAGACCATTCAACTACATCAATGCCAAAATCAGCTAGAATGCCACAAAGAGCCCTGGAGGCCTGAGGAGACTTGCTATCCCTCAGCCTCCAATAAACCACCAGCTAAGGCGAGTGTGAAAAACTGGAATTGAGTGAAATAATTTGTTAATAATTTAATAAAGAAGATTTTTTGATGCAGATAATAATGGATAAAAAAGACATAAGTAAATCTTTATATCCCGATGCAAGACCATAAAAGCTAATGAAAAATGGCCGACTATCTAACTTGCCGTGGTTTTTGATCGGTTCTGTCATTATTCATATATTTTCCTTTGACTTGGAAAGAATCATAACTCAACTTTAAAGTCAGACACCTGAACACCTGCATTATTCTCTGATGACTTATAACGGCTAATTAGTAATCAATTATAAGTTATAGATTGTGGGGAAAAAAGCAAAGAGAAAAAAGAACTAACAGAAAAAAATGATTGCACTAATTGAATCCGCTGGAAGAAAAAGTCGAGATTAAAATGCAAAAAAAGTGCACTTTAAAATACATCAAAAATTCGATTATTTCATACGCGGTTTGCATGTTTTAAAATGAGCATGCTCATATAATAATAATAATAATATAGACAAATACCTGAATCTTGTGAGAGAGTTGAAAAAGCCGTGGAATATGCGGGTGAAAGTGATACCAATTGTAGTCGGTACTCTTGAAATGGTTCACAAAAGTTTAGAAAACAGACTAAAGGAATTGGAAATCAGAACAAGAATTGAGACCATCTAGGGAAGTGAGTTAGAGTAGTTAGATCTTGGCGGTTAGTCGACTGGGGCAGACGTGATAATCATCTGTTCCCAAGTAAGCCATCTATATCACCCCGCGGTTGAACCCTTTTGGGCTTCGGTTTTAATAAAGACGTCTTAGAAAACTACAAGTCTTGTGTTCATTATTAAAAACAAAGAGGATGAGCACAGAAGAAGCCGTATCAACCCAAAAGATGACCAATCCGTGAAATATACCCCCCCCATAAGATATCTTCTCTCGCCATTTATATACCCGATACTATACCGGAGTATATAATATTTAAAAAAAATCTTTCTCATATATATTATTAGATTGGCCATGTTTAATGAGTCAATATTCTTCAATCAGTTCAGTGATCCCCACTGTGTTGTTAATATGGGAATATCAGGTTAGAAATATTGGCCTTTTACCTGACTTGTAAAATTACAACACCCAAATAGCTCCAACAGAATAAATCAAGGGTGCAGATAATTTTTGAATATCCCTTGTACATATTAGTAAAAGTAAAGTAAGTAAAGTCGTCGGGGTGACCTAATGCCGGTATCAGCCAATCAGCGAGGGAGTCTATCCCATTTTCCATAACTCTAGACTAAGGAGATTATTTTTGCATCTGAGGTGGAGTGCCACACCTACCATCAGGTCCTTACTTTAACGCACAGATCCCTGTGCTACTCATATGTTGGCGAGGACCGGTATCGAACTAGGAACCTTGTGGTTTCTAGCCGAACGCTCTACCGACTGAGCTAACCCGGCCCTAAATTAGTAGACAGGCCATGTTAGAAATATTGCCCTTTTATCTGACTTGTGAAATTGAAAAAGTAAATGCCACCAATTAGAACAACAGAAAAAAAATCAAGAGTGTGGATAATTTTTGAATATCCCTTGTACATTGAATTTGGTGGAAAGGACGTATTTTATTGACGAGGGCCGATTTTGAGAATTTCATCTTCGAATAAGGTCGAAAACATCAACAAATGTAGGAATATTTTCGAAGGGAGACTGACAGTTGATCATGTGATTTTTGACATTGAGTGCCAGACATTTCAATGGAGGAAGCTTTTCTTTATTCTTGACGCATGTTAGATTGAAAAAAAGTTTTGACATATGGAACTCATTTTTGACGTCAGATTATTTCAGACTTCGGCCACTTATAGGACAAAACCATTTGGCAATTAAAATCAATGTCTCTAAAATCTCGTTCCAGCGAAATGATTCTAGACACATTTAGCATTCAAGTTACTTAATATAATTTACACTGCGCGGATTTACAATTAGTAAACGTAGGAATTTCACAAATTGACAGTTGATATTCACTAATCTATTAATAATGGAGATTGTCTATATTTCTGTTTGTAACAAAAACTACGTCATAGCTCTACGTCACAGATTACGTCACAATATTATTATGCTATATACACCCAAAATTTGAGTAAGCAATTTTAAAAATTGTTTTTTTACTCTCGTCCTTTTTTTTTTTACAGTAACAAGAAGTTAACTAAAAAGTTTACAAATAAATAAACACCTACGATTTTGTGTAAAATTGATGTGGAAAATATTCAAAATAATTGTTTGATTATTACATGAATGCAACATTTTATTTGAGAGGGACGGGGCTCAGTTTTCATTTCAAATTGTTTTATTTTATTTTTTTTACCCCTTTAATAAATATGAGGATTTTGCTTACTTATTATACAAACCCTCCGACATTGAATTTTTAACTCCCACCTTCTCAGGCAATGTATTTCAAAAATTAATTTTTACGACGCCCGGAGGGTGTTTGCTGTTGCTAGTCAAAATAATTATAATTAGATTATTATGATCTTTCAAGGTGTGTGTGTGGGGGGGGGAGTAAATTTTACATGGTTATTATAGAATACTAAACTTTATTCATCTTTGGTCTGGAATTTTGAGATGACGCTTGATCATATTATCTATTAATAATGGAGATTCGGTTCCGGTTTTTGTCTGTAACAAAGATTACGTCACTACTTACGTCACATTACCCAAAATCCTCATAACATAAAATAAATACACTTAAAATTTGAACATGCAACATTAGACAGTCCTCATTGTTTTTTAAAACAAGTTTTAATAAATACATGACTGGTACTATATATCTATATATAGTTTGTTTTATTTTAATACATATTTAAAGTTTACATTTCAAATTGTTTTATTTTTTAATCCTTTAATGAATTTGATGATTTTACTTAGGGTACAAACTCACTGACATTGAATTTTTTACTCCCACCCCTCAGGCAATATGTTTTAAAAATATATTTTTACATCGCCCGGAGGGTGTTTTTTTATTTTGTACTAGTATAGATAACTCGGACTGTAGGTTCAAACCTGACTATAGGCAAAAACACCGAATATTTAACGTAGCTTAACAGTCAGGGTTGAAGAAATAAGAATAATCTACTCTAATGGATTAAAAAAGGGTTCAGTTTTAAGTTCCGTGAAGGCTCTCGAGTTCGACAAGAAAGACCTGAACAAGGCCAGTGGGGGAGGGTACATCAGCCGAAACGTTGTGTATATCTTATTATAATGGAGATTGTGTGTTTGTCTGTCTGTAACCGAAACTATATTTCTACTCAAGTCACAATTCCCTTAGTTATTGACATCACATTCTCAATGATTCTATTTTTATTTAAACCTCAATTATTAATAAAATTGTTTTACATTATTAATACTGTTAAGCATATCTACATACTAACAACATGCAATTATATTTATATATATACAACAAAATAGCGGTTTACAGTGTGAATGGGAAGGCTAATTTGCATATTGATATTAAAAATGTGATTTTAATAAATATGTGCTTAGTATTATTGATTTCTAACTGTTTGGTTTTATTTTAATGAATATAAGCAACAATCTCTTCAATAAATCTTAAATGAAATCCATTAACAAGAAAAAATAACTGTCATTTTATTCTTTGCTTCCTCTTTTAACTAAATACTTATATTAGAAAAAATAAAAATGAAAGACGAGAATGATGGAAGAGTAAGTTTCAATTGTTCTATTTTTTTATATGCATTTTTAATTAGTTTCATTAGCCTTTCTAATTTAATACGATATTTTATTACATTAAAACTTAAATACTTGCACCCGGAGGGTGCATATATTTGCTAGTAATAATAAATATTTCAAAATAGCGTTTTGTAAATGAAATTTTTCTCTATGAAACAATTTTATTGTGCACTCTGTAGCCGTTGCCGTTGCCGTGAATCGTATAAAACAAGGCGTGGCATGATATTGAGTTTAATGTCAACCGAAGAAGACCTTTACATTAAAAGTTACATTCATTTGTATGCATATAATGTATAGAATAATTAGGGTTGGGTCACAGCCAGACGAAAAAATAAATTATTACAGCAGGTGACAAAATAGTTGTTATCTACTCAGCGCTATTTTCTTTGGAAATTATGACCACAGTACTTGCTATTACTGGAAATTTACTGCCAAGGCAGATTTAAAAAAGAAAAGGTCTATTAACCTATTCTGCTAAAGATTATGAAACAAAATCTCAAACCAAATACAAAACAGTATTATTTGGATTATTCGGACTATTGTCTCATCTTTATTGTTATCTGTACAACGTTTCGACCGATGTACCCCCGGCCTTCTTTAGGTGTTTCTTGTCGGACAGGATACCCCGTGGATTGAATAAAGGGTTAGGTTCAAAGTTTCGTGAAGGCTCCGATTACGAGGAGAAGGCTCCTGATTACAAGAAGAAGGTTCCCGAGTCCGAAAAGAAGGTTCCCGAATCCGACAAGAAATACCTGAATAAGGCCGGAGGGCATATCGACCGAAACGTTGTACAGATAACAATAAAGATCAGGACAATAACCGAATAATCCAAATAATACTTGTTATCAAGCCTCATCAAAAAAAAAAAACAAAAAAAAATAGAGAAATAGGAAATAAAAAACAGCAATAATGTAAACATTTTTAAAAATTGAATTGGGTGATTTCAGAAATAATGGAAAGAAAAATAATTTAACTCTTTGCCTACTAAATATCCCCCACAGCTCTAGCAAATCTTTACATTATATATTTACCTGAGAAAAGATTCTATTCAAATACAGTCATATTGTTGCAAATCTGAATCCTTCTACTCAATTATAATGAACTGATCATTAGCTTTTATACTTTGCCAGGTTGGAGTATCGCAGTGGTGACGCTGTGAGCGGTTTAAAGTAGGTAAAGAGTTAAAAAGGGTATTTCTGAGAACAACAATGATATGATCAGTATAAGTGTTAGATATTGTGTTAATAATGTTCATGTTCAGTGCAAAGATTAAGTTTTCTTTTTTTTTTAAGTGTGGCATTAGAAGATTGTAAAAAAAGGTTAGATGCCCAAGGAGACATCCCAAAAAGTAATATTAATTACTGAATTGAAAAAAAAAATAGTTAATGAAAAATTAAATTAAATGATTTCGACAAAAACACAAATAGCAAAAAAGTAAAACAAACGACGAAAAGAGTATAGTTACTTGTTTCCACAAATGGCTGTTATTCTTTTAGGAAAAGATGAAGGAAAAAGAAAAACTCACCTGAAAAATAAAAAAATAAAAAAAATATATTAGATATTAATATATATACATAATAGATAAATACAACTTTTCAAAATAAGACCGTTATATTATAAATAGTTATGGAAATTAGTTTTGGAATCTAGTTATAACGTAAGACTGAAAATTCAAATTTTACATTTTAAATTAAAAAAGATGAAAGAACAAAATTTCTATACATTTAAAAAATAAATCTCGCATCTATCTATTTATCTCTCTTTCTCTCTCTCTATATATATATAAGGTGTGTCAAAAAGTATCGAAATTGAAGCTGTTTTTACTAAGATAGCAATGAACAAAAAATGTCACGTTAATGTTTTTCAGAATACAAGGTGTGTCAAAAAAGTACAGATTTTAAAGCTGTATTTACCAAGATAGGAATGAAGAATGAATGGAACGTTAATTTTACAGATTACAAGGTGTGTCAAAAAGTACCGAAAATCTTGATTCTTTTTTTTTATACAACTTGTATATATCTGTTCACATCTATATATCTATCAATCTAACAGTTATATATATCTCAGTTCACATATCATTCTCTATCAGTTAAAATCTATCTACGTCTGCTCATATATTTCCTCAATTCCTTGACTAGTAATATCTCCTAGGGGTAGTGAAAAGATTCCTACCAGCCTATCTGAAGAGTAAGGTTTCTAATCAATTTATCTACTTATCTAGGTAGAGTTAAAAAAAAAAAAAAACAACTTGAGAAAAAATGTGAAGAATGTCTTGCAATGTGGGATGGATATGAAGAATTGCATATACCTTTCATGGATTGAATTCAACCATTTTTGATCGGACTGAGAAAGTATTCATTGTACATTTATATTTTTATAGTTAGTATTATTTGTATTATTCGGACTATTGTCCTTATCTTCATTGTCATCTGTACAATGTTTCGGCCGATGTGCCCACCGGCCTTCTTCATGTATTTCACGAAATCGAGAACCTTTTTGTAATCGGGAGCCATCATGGAACTTCGACATGGTTCCAGAGTCCGACAAGAAATACCTGAAGAAGGCCGGAGGGAACATCGGCCGAAACGTTGTACATATAACAATGAAGATGAGTACAATAGTCCGAATAATACAACTAATACTAATTTTTTATAGTTAAGTTTCTTAACATTTATTTCATATCAAGTGTTCCTATCTAACAAAAATAATTTTCAAACGTATCTATTTTCCTGATAGATGGGATCCTAACAGATAATACTTCTCCAAGTGAGAGTTGACCTGGGAGTAATGACAATGAAGAGTTACTTCACACTAACAGTACTCCAGAACTGAACCCTCACGATCTGATGCAGTTTACTATAATACCCATATTGAAGTCAGTCAGTATACTGTTGGTTGGAACAACAGCAACTTGCTAAGCACAACTGAAATAGTGCTCAAGATAGCTGGTATTTATAGAAGTCAAGAATAGTCCATCCATGTATTTGGGTGATTCCATTCATTGAGTCCTGATTGGCTGCTTGGTTTTTATGAAGTTATTCGGTTTTATAAATACCCTGTCATTTTGCAGGAGTATTGCGACAAGATTAGATTCGTATTCAGTTACAACTACCTGTCACATTGTCTTACCAATTCGATCGTAGTTGGAACTTCGTGTGATTATTCTACGACCCAGGAAACATATGCAGTGGATACAGTCAGTATATTCGGAGTCCCGCCACAAAGTAGTCGGTTCCAACATAGTTCTTTAGTGAATATCTATCAATATGCTCAAGCTTTGTTGTAATTGATATGCCTATAGTAATGGCGGACATTATAGTTGCATATTAGATAACATCACATATCTATCTTACGGGCTATAAATGGGTGATTAAAAGTAATATAAATTGAAACTTGTCATATTACTAAACATTGGTTGCTGACAAGTTAGGAAGAACAGAGTATTTTAAAATCACTGAAGCAGAAATCAGAGCTTGACAGTTTCGTATATAGAGATGCATTATCGCATTTCATATATTAATACATTGATTTATCAATTTCTTCCGCTTTCTCTCCAATTATTGACTGCAATGCGGTCTTGCTTTGTCTTGATGAAAATATATTCTCCTTTCCGGACTGATTAATATCCAACTGCTATCACCATAAATTGCTTTCATATGTCTTGGTATTTCGATTGCTGTGGAATCTCCCAGTGCCAAATGTTATATCACTGATTGCTCCTTCATACGTAACTTGAAAGTAGTACTCGTGATTAACGATTGCTCTATCAGTGACACTTTGGCCCTATCTTGGGCTAGACGGGCGGTCGGAGAGGCCCCCTCCGATCAATCGGCTGGTCACGTCAAGCCCTAGCACCTATATGATTGCCCCAACCCTATTGCCCTTATGGCAAACCCCAACCCCTTTTTATCATATGGGTGCTAGAAGGCGGTGGCTGCGGGTCTACATGTCCTGGGAATGACGTTAAACTCTATCTGATGGTGAGGTTCCAGTTTTGGAGGTTTGGCGAATATGGAGCACCCCTTCATCACCATTGCTCCCTGGTCCACTCTGACCCGGAATGGTAGTACCTGTTAGGGTCCCATCTATGGCTTAAATAGAAAAACAGGAGTTAAACAAAATTGTATTATCCATTAAAAATTGATTTATTTCAAAACTTTATCGGCATTAAATAACCCACCGAGGTTGATATGCCGTAAAACAAAACCAATCTATCAGTGCTTGCTCCTTCATACATAACTTGAAAGTAGTACTCGTGATTAACGATTGCTCTATCAGTGATTGCTCCTTCATATTTGACTTGAAAGTAGTACTCGTGACTAACGAGTACTGTTACTTAATGTTGCCCCAAAGAAAACTAACACCAAAGACAGATTTAAAGGTTAAAGCAGGTTTCTCAAAACAATTGTCCTTCTTATGGCCTACGAGAGCACTATTTTCATTACTATATTTTCCTAAAACTGGGTAATTTGTCTTTCACCCCCGACCTCGTTTCTTCCCCGAGAAGAGCAGAATGTATTTTAGTATTTCAATTGATTTGAATTCTAAATCTAAAACTAAAAAAGTAGAAATAATCGAATTTTAGATAGTGATACCTTGACTTACGAGTTTCCCAACTTATAAATTTTACGAGTTTAAAGCTGACATACAGTCAATGTTTTGCTTTGTGATACGAGTTAAATTTGAGGTACGAGCGAGCTTCATATACACTTATCTTAAGTTCCCTAAAAATATTTAACCTTCCAAATTTAATTTGCAAAAGAAAAATATTTATAAAGAAATAAACATTAAAACATTACAGCACATAATTTATTATATTATATCTATGGTTTATAAAATACAGAGCTATTTCTCATTTACATTTTAAAGAAACGTAAAAATTTTTCGAGGGGTTGGAACGGATTATTGGCTTTTCAGTTTATTTCAATGGAGAAAATTGATTTGATATACGAGAAAAAAAGAAGTGCTTTTAAGTGCAAGAATATATTTTCTTGAATATTTAGTAAAAACTAATGGAAGTATGATATCTAAATAAGCATGAATGATATAAGCAAAATGAGACTGAAACTAAAATTTCTGTTCTTTTAGCTCATAAAATTAGCTTATTAAAAATTGTTAGATTTATCTTTGGCAACGATAATGTTTATTTTTCATCCGATCAATATAAGTCTCGTTTAAGCTTAGTTTGAAAGAAAAAAAAAAGAAAAAATATAATAAATACAAACAAATGTTTTAGGAAAACCAAGAAATCATTTGGCAAGAATAAGAAAAAGTAAGAATAAACTTTAAAAAAAAAAAAAAGCAAACTAAAAAAATAAAAAAAAAAACCCCATCAAAAACAAGATATATTGTTATTTAAATTTAAGACAAGAGTAAACAATAATTTCAAATTCTATAGACTTTTTAAAAGATACTAATATATTGGTTGGTTGATTCTAACGGCATATCAACACCTTTAGGGTTATCTTATGTCTAGAGGTTATGGAATCGCCTTCATGGTATGTTCACCATTGCAATTAGCATTGGCAATGAAACTAGTAGTCAAAAAATCACCTCGGATTCAATTCTAAAAGCAGTCAGCTAAGAAGATAGACGTCTGAAGTGGAAAGAACATTACAAGAAACTTCTGAGAAACTCTCCTAAAATCACAGACAGTAATACCAAAAATCGTTGATAGGCAACAAGACATCAAGCTACAACACTACTATGGAGTTCTTAAAACAATAAAAAGTAGAAAAGCCGCAGGATCCGACAAAATGACCTCGAAGTAAGGAGATTGAACGACTCACATCTTAATGTATGCAATGTTGTGTATAGACAAAATACAATTGAGAAATGGACGAAAGGCTGCATCACCCCATTCCCGAAGAAAGGTAACTGGAATCACTAAGAATTTCAGAAGTATAACTTTTATTACTAAGGTTTATAATGTCCATTTTCTTAATCGAATCCGACTTTAAGATTAAAAACTGTTTAAACTGAGTTTGAAAATAATTTTTAAAAAATAATACCGAACAAGAATAAATAAAACAAAACATTTTCCGCATAAAATAAACCAGGGGTTGGGATGCTGTAAAATCCAACCAACCAGCCAGCCAACATATTTAGTAAAATATCAATTGGCCAACATCATGCTCATGTGGATTTGGACAGGGAAGCAAACATCTACATAAAAGGACCAGTAGTCATTTACGCTATAATAAAAGGCAATAAAGTAAGCTCAGAGAGAATTCGTTTATCCCTTCTCAGGCACCTAGGGTTTTAGGATCGTGAAGTTGAGCTCATTGTTGGAAGTCATATGAAGATTTGAAATCAGCAAACATTATTCCTTGTTTAATCCAGAAAACTTGAAGATAACCTTATCTTTTGTTGTATTTATTCGCCCCCCCCCCTCATACACCCCCAGTCTTTATCTAAATAAAATGTGTTTTCAATTGCAGAACAACGAGTCGTGTTGTCGGTTTCTACTTTTAATCACAAGTTAGATCACAGAATAGAATTACATCGTTGCATAAACAACAAACTTTATTACAATTGACGGCGTAACCATCAAAACCTATCTTATCAAATTTTGGTTTGATTTTGTTTTACGACATATCAACTTCAGTGGGTAATTTAATGCCGACAAAGTTGTGAAATAAATTCATTCTTAATGCATAATACAATTTTGTTTATAAACTCATGTTTTTCTATTCAACCCATAAATGGAATCCTAACAGGTACTACCACTCCGGGTCAGAGTGGACCATGGAGCAATGGTGATGAAGGGGTGCTCCACATTCCCCAAACCTCCAGAACTGGAACCTCACCATCAGATAGAGTTTAACGTCATTCCCAGGACATGTAGACCCTCAGTCACCGCCTTCTAGCACCCATATGATAAAAAAGGGGTTGGGGCTTGCCATAAGGACAATAGGGTTGGGAAAATCATATAGGTGCTAGGGCTTGACGTGACCAGCCGATTGATCGGATGGGACCTCTCCGACCGCCCGTCTAGCCCAAGATAGGTCCAAAGTGGAGTATTGCAATTCATGAACTGCTCATCCACCTGGGTTCTATCCTTAAGCATCATGGGTCGCCACCCACGGCCAACAAGTCTTGGGGAGTCTTACCCCTCTGCAGAGGTGCAGTCGGTGTATTCTAAAGCCCCAGTCGACAGGGCTACAAAAGAATAGTATACTCGAACACACAGTATTGATATCAAATTGGTGCACTACCTTAACAAAAAAGTTTATTTAGAATTGAAGGTTTTTTTTTCTTCTTCTCGTGTCTACAGTGCTGTTACTATGAACTAATTTTATACTCCAGTGTCTAGGTAAAATAAAAAAAAAATCGATAGACGTACCAGTTTTAAGGTGAGAGAAAATCGATACACTAACACAAACACTGTTTATTGGTGCATATGTATCGTATCTGAGTTGCGCTTTAGTTATTGTTTAAATGGTCAATGTTAGAACTGGGTTGAAACAAGGACTGAGCTACTTAAGATAATTGATAATTATGCTCATAAATTTGAGAGCAGATTAGAGGTTGTTCTCACAACACTGTTGCTGAAATCATTTTTCATCTTGACAGTCACAAATACCATTCCAGTTTTCTAAGCCTCTAAATTATGTATGCGTTCATGTGTCGTGCAACGGTTATCGGCGCTGAAAAATGAAATTGGTTATCCGAGTTCAAATAGTCACCGATACTGTGACACTTTCATATCATCATTAAGCGTTGTCTGTTAATTTAACTCTTTGCCTGATTTAAGCGACTCGTAGCGTTGTCATACCTTTGAGATCCTACAGTAATCCGCTAGCAGCGGACTATCGTAGTTAGTTCATTATAATTGACCAAAAGGACTCAGTTTACAATAATGATAGGACTTTATTTTAATAGAATTAGATCTGAGGTAAAATAGTGAATTTCGAAATACCCCCCCCCCCCCCCATTATAAGTAAAAAAAAAACAAGAAAATTTGGTACAGCCGTGGGGGAAATTTGGTAGGTAAAGAGTTAAATGTTAATTTGCGCAATAATGATTTGACAATATTACATGAGGATCGTTGATGAATGCTTTCTTATCATCCATAACAAGTATTTCCAAAGGTGCCTAATACATATGGAGTAATAGGTCTTACCTTCAATTTTAGTATATGAATAGTTAGTAGGGAATTTGAATTGATATTGCCCTAGATCGGTTGCTCACCGGAGATTAGAGAGTCCAGTCTGTTCTGTTACTTAACCCATTACTAATCATTAATTAAACTATCCCAATCTGCTAACTTACAATTAACTATTTGATGTCAACCGTTCTTCAAAAATATTCACTATATATATATGTATATATATATATATATATATATATATATATAAAAAAAAATTTGAAAAAACAAGTGTTCCGAAAATGGGATGAATTTAATTATCGATGTTTAAAACATTTCGGTTACATTGAACCTTCATCAGGATGTCTCATGGGGTGAAGAAAATGATGGATGTTTTTATATGTGACATCTCCTGTCACATATAAAACATCCATCATTTTCTTCACCCCAAGAGACATCCTGATGAAGGTTCAATGTAACCGAAATGTTTTAAACATCGATAATTAAATTCATCCCATTTTCGGAACACTTGTTTTTTCAAATTTTTTTATATTGTCGGATTTATTTTCCATATTTACTCCCATATATATATATATATATATATATATATATATATATATGGGAGTAAATATGGAAATAAATCCGACAATATTAAGAAATTTCAAAAACGAAGTGTTCCAAAAATAAGATGAATTTATTTATCGACGCTTAAACGTTTCGGTTTATTTAAACCTTCATCAGGATAGATTATGGGGTAAAGAAATTGATGGAGGTTTTGTAGATGACAGGAGTTAGAAAAATCTTTATAAAAAGTTTGTAACTGTATTTGTTCAGTGTTATATTTTTGAAAGACGAGTCGCGATCCGCACACGCGAAGATGTCATGACGCGTGAGGTAACTATATATATATATATATATATATATATATATATATATATATGCATCGTTATGTTGCTTTCAGTCTATCTGCATCAATGTTTTTATTGATAAAAATATACTTAACAACAAAGTATTCATTCACAGAAAAAACAACTGGCATGAAATTTACCCAAAAAGAGTTGATATGCCATAGAATCGAATACCCATGCATATTATTACAGAAGACAATGTGTGAAAATTTATTAAAGGAACAGTGATCCTCTTTCACCGGACACCGGTGGCGGCCTGTGGAAATTTAAATAAAATTGATATAAATTAAAATAAGATTAAAATAAACAAAACGTTCTGAGCGTCTGGACTCTAGCGTCCAGAGTTAACGGTCTGATCATAACACTTTAAACCTATACTTCGAAAGAGTTGTTTGTTCCGTATCGTTAAAAGCTCCCAAACGGCAACGAATCGGAACCCCACATCTCGTTAGAAGCTGGAGCGTCAAACGAACACCTAAAACCTATTCCTGCAGAGCTCAACAGGTTACGATGAACAGAACTAGAAGATTTCAGCTAAGTTCCGCAGGTTTATTTATCTACAACCTAACCTTTAACTACATTCAATTCTCCTTAATATTCTTTACCAACCAAACGCATTGAACTCTTAACTAAACTATACCTAAATATCTAACTAACTAATTACGGCTATACCATATTTTGGTGCAGTTTAACTTGAACTGAACTCTATGAACATTCTTTAAAACTCGTTTGGTTGTTTCATTTTATGTATATTGATACCCCTGTTGATAATTGTTTTATGGTTTACATGTAAAGTAAACATTTTGTTTTATAAAAGTTCGTTTGACTCCTTTCTTCAAAAGCAGCGCCCATCTCCTCACTGCAGCCGAAGTACGGTTTATTCTCTACAAAATGTAGGGCTTAAACAGTGCTTTTCCGGGACAAAAATCCCCACAAATGGCGATTTAACATAAAGCAATGAAATCATTAACTCAGATAGAGCATTTCACATTCAAATCTTCCTCTACAGAAAATAAATAAGCGTCGGAAAAGAAGGTAAGAAATATATGAATAGAAATATAGAAAAAAGATGGGGAATTCTAGATCTTAATGCAAAAATTAGACAGCGAAATAAAATCATACAGAAAAGAAACCAAATACCAGAAGAAGATGAGCTTTAAAAACAGCTAAAATAAACACCTAAAAACTAAGAAAAAAAAACTGAATAAAGAAAGAGCTCGTTCTTTTATATTAAAATTTCATATTTTAAAGCCAAAACCGACTTGTATCGTTCTGTTTCACTTATTCTAATCTTATTGTCTAAGCATTTAACTTTTACCATGAACAATTGTTCTGGTGACTTCGAGACAAAAATACACATTTGCTCTTACTTTTAAAACTGGTAAATCAGTCAAAATATATCTTCAGGAAGCCCCACTAAGCTGGGCTTAAGTCCTTAAAAATAAGACGCAGCAAATAGCGTTCAGTATCGAAAAGGAAATAGCTTTTGTGTGAAAAATGTTTGGCTTTAATATTGAAGATTTATTGCCATCTTAACTGGAGGCTGCAAGCACGTAAAACCGGCCTAAACAAACTCGCAATCAGATTAAAATGATGCCATTTTCTCATGCATCAAGGTTAAGTGATGGCAATTTTTCTTTTCAGGTATTTGTATGGAAGACAGAAAGGGACATAACGGTTATCGGCATGAAAGAGAGATTCGTGGAATAGAGTTCAAATTTCGGTTATTTCCTAGTTGAGTAACATATATTAAAGTGACCCAGAAAAAACAGAAACCAAATTATTAATTTATTTTCCCATTAAACTAACCCTAGTTGGACTTAAACTTTAAATGAAAAAAAAAAAGTTTTATTACAAAATTTGTGGGTTGTTTTTTCTGTGTCACCCAGTAATATTATGTTACTCAACTAGGGGTATGGTAGGGTTAGGGTTTAGTTTAATGGGAAAATAAATAATTTGGGTTCTGTTTTTTCTGGGTCATCCTGTAATATGTTACTCAACTAGGAAATAACCCAAATTTAATCCTGGGGTGTTTAAATTCACATCGCACTATTAAGAGTAACTCATGAATTCAATTCATTCTGTACTATATACCATTGCTAAACGACGTGGTACCTACAGGAGATTGAATAATAATAAGTTGAGTATATATATATATATATATATATATATATATATATATATATATATATATATATATATGTATATTATATTATGTATGTATGGTTATGTAAGAAAGAGATATTTAAATTTAAAAAAAATTTGCCAGTGCAAGGAAAATATTTTTTAGATCACGAGCGACTTTTAAAAATATAAATATATATTTATTAGAGAAAGGTGCAAAATAACAGACTTATGTGTGAAAAAAAGGGGGCGATTTCAGTTATCAGAAAGGTATGTTATTTAAAAGGAATTTTATGATTGTTTTAATACTAGTTTTTCAAGATATGGAGATATTTAAAATCTCCCCCTTTTTTTTCCATACACAAGTCCGTTATTTTGCACCTTTCTCATATAAATATATATTTATAGGTTTAAAAGCTGCTCGTGATCTAAGAAATATATATATATATATATATATATATATATATATATTATATATATATATATATATGTATGTGTGTGTGTGTGTGTGGATTTAAAAATAGAAATAAATCCAACAATATGTAGAAAATAGAAACAAAACAAGACATTCCAAAAACTGATATCTTTCAAAATTAACGTTGGTTAAAATACGGTTATAAGACTTTTCTCTGTATAAATATCCCAACTCTCTCATTATTTTAAAAAACAATCTTCCATCACTGTTCAGACAACAATTTTATCCATCCTAATGTCCTGATGAAGGTTAATAAAACCGAAACATTTTAATGTCGACTTCACCATCAAGAATAAATTAATTTTTTAAAATACTTTTGTTTATATATATACACCAATACCTCCACACGCACAAGACATGGCACAAGGTCAATTTCTTAAGCAGAGTTTAACAGGTTTGAATTTAGGTTTCCTTCTCCTAGACCGGTTGACTAATTAAAGTCATAGAGCCCAGTCTACTATTTACCCATAACTGGAGAGAGAAAGTTTGGATGCATAACTTTCCTCATTATTAGCGCTACGTGAAATGCAAACAGCCTTGTCCAGTATTTGAACTCGTCTTGTGTCCATTTCCAACGACAGCATCAATTATACCACGCACCTCCTTCTTCTATATATACACTGACCGCAGGGTACAATGATACCGTGTAGAACAATTTGGGCATGTATGGGCTTTCATACTTTCACGGAGTTACGACAGATGAATTATTGTTCTCTTAAAGGAGTAAAAAAAAAAAAAAAAAAAGGATATAAATTATCACGGTTATGTTGTCTGGGTTTTTTTTTTGGTGGGCGGGGGCGACGAAAACAGTTTGAGATTGGGCTCTCTTTATTGCTCTCTGTAACGTAGGAAAGACGTGATGTTGGTAATTCTTACTTCGAATTCAAATCTTGTCAGCAGCGTAACTATGTAACGTAGAAGAAACTTAATGACCGTCTCGTACAAACGCCCCAGAATAGAATGTAAATATGACAGAGAACGAGAAAGGGAAAAGAGCAAGACATTGTTTGCCTGCCGGGATCGAACCCGCATCCTCCCGCATGCAAAAACAAATGCGATTTAGGCACTGGACAGAGGCGAGGTTCGACTGATGTGCCCGAATGTTTGGGTAATATGCCCATAAAATAACCAAAGCGAGCGTGGCGTGAGAAGCAGAGGAGCATTCGGCTTACGTGAGACGGCAGTCAGAAAAGATTATTGTGACGACGACGACGGATTTTCAGCTGCTAGTCGAAGACTGTTGACTCAAATATCTATTTCTCCCCCTTTTATAGTAAATATTTACCAAGTTGGTCTATTTATATAGAGAGTTGTCCAAGGGCACATCACTCTGTACTACCGATACTGTCAGGAAAAGTGGTATCTTGTAGACTAAGTAACCTACTCCGCATCGCAATTTCGGTGCTAATGAGATCAGGGGGAAGTGTAGCGGCGATTGAACTCACAGCCTCCTGATCGCCAGTGGTGGAATTGCTGTCACTCCTATTAGCTGGAGTGGTTCGGTCATTGAGGGTAATAAATACCAAGTTGCCTACTAGTTTCGTAGTGTTTTTGTGCAACCATCGTTGATTGAAAGCATTACGTTCATTCCAGACTCTATACTTAACAGACCTAGGAGGTAATTTACTTCTTACCGCTATCAAGGTCGCAACAAGGGACTGTTGCACATTTTCCATAAGTGAAGTGAGGTCTAGATTTTACCTACTTGCCTGTGAGGGGCGTTGACGTTCCTACCTTAATTGGTGATTGCTTTTCCGCCATAATACACAAGGGCAGATCACTCTGTTTTACTTATGCACTCTCCTTGTGTCTACTAAATCACTGTTTATTTCACGTGTGTCCGCCTAATGCTAAATGTAGTCATTATATAAATTAACCAAAAAAAAAAAATATTCTCTTCATAATCAACCCAGAGAATGTCCCGTTAGCAACGTGTCCATAGCGACAAACATATCATTTAGATTATTTTCACCTGATGATTTTATGTCTTGGAGAAACAGCCAACTATTGTTCTTTACTAGTGATGATTATTGAAAACTAATGAACCTCATATTCTTTCCTAACGATTACATCTTTAAACTTTTAGAATTAGATACAGTTCAAAATTCAATGCCTGAAGCTAAAAATTATTTTTCTAGCTGAGCCAATTGAATTCTCACAATTTAATTAGTATATACAGATATTACAGACAATTCTTTTTGCAGCGTATTCAAAAAAAAGGTTATGTTTTAAAAAAATGTTTTAAAGGATGATTAATTTACAAATTAAGTCTAATTTTATAAATCATGTCTCGTTAGAGTCACTAAAAAGATAAACGTTAATGAAGATAAATTTTAAAAAGATAAATAAATAAAAGAGTAAGGAAGGTGTGACCAAAAAATAAATAAAGAAAAACAAACATTTTGCAGGAATAATTCAATGTAGACAAACAAGGAGAAAACTTTGAAAGACGCTTAGCGTAACGGTTATCGTCGTTGTAAATGCAATCGTCAACTCTTATTAAAATCTTGGACGAGGCTGTTTGCGTTTCACCTGCCGCTGATGCTCTTGGGAAATGTATGAATTTATATTTTATCGCCTCAGATGCGTGAAAATAGTAGGCAAGACTGGGTTCTTTAGACTTTTTTTTGCAATCAGTCTCGGAGAAAAACTGTGAGTGGGTGTATATATAAAAGGATAATGTGTGTATTTAGTTTAAGCGTTAGAGCATGTCAACCCCTGTTGGGTTATTTTATGCCGAAGATACTTTTTTATTCATTCTTGTTGATTTTAACTTTTTTTTTAAAAGACTCATTTAAAAAAATGTAAACCCCATTTTTGATCTCTTTAATTCATAGATAGGATCTTAATAGGTACTGACACTCCTGGTCAGAGTAGACATGGAAATAATGACAATGAAGGGGTACTTTCCTCTCCCTCAGTGTTCCAGAACTGGAACCTTCCACTAGATGAAGTTTACCCTCATACTAGGAACATATATGTGTGTGTTGTGTGTGGGCGTGCACGCGCCTGTATACATGATGTCCACAAAGTCAGTGTGCACTATAGAATTTTAAATTCCTTAACATGCACACGGAATTTATGGACAACTGGTACATGTGTTTACGTGCAAAGAAATAGATGAATCAGAAGAATATACAAAAAAGAAAAAAAAGAATAAGACTGAACAGAATTTCTTCCGGAAGACAAAATTTCCAATGAAAGAAAATTAAAATGAGAAAAAAATTGAATGAAGATATTCAATCAAGTGAGAGGATGCCAGAATAGAAATAACTTCGATAAACCCAAAATGAATAACAAAACAAATAAATAAATATATAAATGAATGAATAAAAAGATAAATAAGATTACTCGGTGATTACAAAAAAAGGATAAAATGCTTATCTTGGTACATTTTTTAGTCTTCTCATTTATTTTATTTCTATAGTTTAGCACACAAGTGGATGCTGTGGCACATATTTTTAAGTCTTCTTGTTATGCATTTTTTTCCGATTGCATCTGAGATTGCTTTCCTTCTATGTGTAAATATATCCACTCTTATGTGTTTATACAGTCAACGCTCAGTGTGAAAGTCATATTTACATTTGTCTGAGAACGGTGAATATTTTAATACACTTTATGCAAAACGTTCCACGCTCCTGCGAAATATATTTCCGTAATACTAATAAATTCTTGTATATGTTTTTACTTATTCATTGCTGTATTTTTGTAAAAACTAATTTTAAGAATTCCGGAGTTATGATTAATACAGAACGGGGGTTATTCTCTATATTCCAGATGAATTGAAGTAATCGTTTAAAAAAAGACTGATCTAGTAACCTGGTTTGGTCGTGGGGGACACTGCTCATGTAACGTGTCTTGGGCATTTATATATACCACCTCCTCCGCACGAGCAGGATGTGACACAAGATCAATTTCTTAAGCTGAGTTTAACAGGTTTGAATTCAGAGTTTTCCTTCTCCTAACAGGTTACCTAACCAAGGTTAAGAGCCTATTCTGCCCTGCTATTTACCCATAGCTGAATAGAGAGTAGTTGGATGCATACCTTTCACAAGTGTATTAGCGCCATGTTAAATGCAAACGGCTTCGTTCAAGATTTGAACTCGAGCCGACGACTCCATTTCCTACGACTCTAACCATTACACCACGCACCTCCAACTATACTATAATGAATAGTTTGAAGAAGCCAATCCTTCTCCAGGTACTAGTTTTTAAAAAAGACTGATTTCATAACGTGGTTTGATCGTAAGCGTGCCTCTCATGTAGCGTGTCTTGGACCGGAATATCGGGAGGAATCTATTCATCCATAGGTGCTCGCTTTAAATAATACCAATTTTGTCACCTGTTTGGTCGTGGGGGCAGTACTCGTATTGTGTGTCTTGGACAGGAAATAACATGAGGAAGTCCATCTATCTCGTTCTAATTCAGAGTTTTCCCCCTCTTAGACAAATTACCCTGCCAAAGTTAAAGGACAGAATCTTCTTTACTATTTAGTGATAGATTGAGAGAGAATACTTGGATTCATATCTCACTGAATGTTTTGGTGGATTTTATGGCATGTCAACACTTGTTGGGTTATTTTATGCCGAAGAGTTTTGTTCTATTCATACCTGATGAGTATTCAAAAACCTTTTAAACTATATTTAACTCATAGATGGGACCCTAAAATCCTATTATCACTCCGGGTCAGAGTGGACATGGGAGTGATGGCGATGAAATGGGTAATCCTCACTCCTCAGAGCTCCAGCATTGGAACTTCACAATTAGATACAGACCAACCATTTTAATTGACCAACTACAATGCAGAAAGGTGCAGAAATATCCAGGTTGTTCTATAAATATTAAAGAGATTAAAGCCATGTATTGTAATATATTCGGGCAAGTGTCCTCAGTTTGGTCGTTAAGTCAGAAGCTTTTGGATGATGTGCCTTCCGACTTCCTTCAGGTGTCTCTTTTAATCGGTAATCTGAGAATATCTAAGCGAACCATTAATTCAATCCACTGGAGTAGATAGCCCCCCCCCACACTCCACTGCCCATACTTAGATCATATATCGTATCAATTAATTATTCCTACTTAATTTGTCTCTGAGATTCTACTGAACCAGAATATATGGCTGTTTGAGTTAGAGTCGCGTGGTGTAATAGATACCGTCGTTGGTAATGGACACAGAGAGACCAGTTCAAATACTTGATGACTGTTTGGAGTTAGCATAGTGCTATTAACTGTGGATCAGGTATGAATCGAACTATTCACCTCTCCAGCTATGGATAAATAAGTGACCGGATTAGGCTCTTTGATTTTGGTTAGGCAAACAATCTAGGAGAAGGAAAACCTAATTCAACCATTTAAACATCGCCTCCAAAATTGACCTTGTATCACATCCGCCTATGCGGAGGGGTTGTTATATATAATTAAAGCAAAAATTAAACAAATTCTACAGCTATTCGCAGTAAAGAAAAATAAAGTAAAAATTTGGTCAAAAAGGAAATGAATTAGATTAATACATTTCACTTTAACTCAACAAGTTAGGTACTCTCTCTTTCATCAAGTCTGTTTGTTTCTATCTCTCATTAACTCAGTCAGTTCAGATATTTAAATAAGATAAAAACAAACTCCCTGGTGTTCCTAAAACAATCTTTTAGTTTCGATCATGGACCAGTTACTTTTGCTAGTATATATGTGTGTGTGTGTGTGTGGCCGTTTGATGCACTGGCAACCCAGAACTGGGACTATAATAACAGCCGAGATGTATAATAATGATCATTACGTATCTCAGATGTGTAGAAAAATCTTTTTTTTATAAAAAAGGTATATACTCTATTCATATAGATTTAATATTATGTTTTACAAATTCTAGACGTATAATCAACAAAAGTTTTGCTTTGTACTATATTCTTTAAAAAAAACTAATTTTTCTGTATTTTTGAGATGAGGCTTAATAATTCGTATTATTTGGATGAGGACAACAGTCTGAAAAATCCAAATTATACAAACAAACAAATGATCGACTAAAAAGACGTAAGAATTCTTTGTCTTGCTTGTCTGTCGTATAACTAATATTCTTTATCGTCAAGAGTTATCGATTATGAAATGTACGAAGCAAGTATTGCTTTGAAATTCTCGGGGAATAATCATTTTTATTATAATAAACTTTCTCAAGTGCGTGGTGACATTTCGAATGAATGAATAATGAATATGAAGGAAATTCATGACAACAAAAAATGACGCAGAGACAATAAAAGCATCGAAATGATTCTTGCAAAGGAACCAGTAAGAGTGACAAGAATAGAGACATTATTGAAATGAAAATCAATGGAAAGAATAAAAGAGGAAAGATATTTTCAGTAATTATATAATGTTTTAAGCACCGTGTAGCATCCATTTTGTGCAGTATGAACGCTCATCGTTTCGTCATAAATGTGACGAACACTTCTCCGGATTAGTACACGCAATTATACATACTAGCAAAAAAAACCCCAAAAAAAAGCAAAAACAAAAACAAAAAACACCCTCCGGGCTGCGTAAAAAATAAAAATGTGAGAGGGTTTGTTTTATAAGTAAACTTATGGTTTGGTTTGGTTTGGTTTGTTTTGTTTTACGGCATATCAACCTCAGTGGGTGATTTAATGCCGATAAAGTTTTGAAATAAATCAATTCTTGATGGATAATACAATTTTTTTTTATTACACATTTTTTCTATTTAACCCATAGATGGGACCCTAACAGGTACTACCACTCCGGGTCAGAGTGGACCAGGGAGCAATGGTGATGAAGGGGTGCTCCACACTCCACAAACCTCCAGAACTGGAACCTCACCATCAGATAGAGTTTAACGTCATTCCCAGGACATGTAGACCCGCAGCCACCGCCTTCTAGCACCCATATGATAAAAAGGGGTTGGGCTCGCCATAAGTTCAATAGGGAGTAAACTTATAAAATTTATTAAAGGAGTAAAGAAAGAAAACAATTTGAAATGGAAACTTAGTTATGGTCCTCTCAAATAAAATGTTGCCTGCATCTATTAATTATTACCTAGACTAGTACAACATAAAAAACACCCTCCGGGCGATGTAAAAATAGATTTTGGAAACATTGCCTGAGGGGTGGGAGTAAAAAATTCAATGTCAGCGAGTTTGTACCCTAAGTAAATAAAATCATCAAATTCATTAAAGGATTAAAAAATAAAACAATTTGAAATGTAAACTTTAAATATGTATTAAAATAAAACAAACTATATATAGATATATAATACCAGTCATGTATTTATTAAAACTTGTTTAAAAAACAATGAGGACTGTCTAATGTTGCATGTTCAAATTTTGAGTGTATTTATTCTATGTTATGACGATTTTGGGTAATGTGACATAAGCAGTGACGTAATTTTTATTAGAGAAACAAACCGGAAGCGAATCTCCATTATTAATAGATATAGCTAATTGGATAGTGCCTAAGAGAGGATACTGACACGATCGAAAATGTATATCACGTGCATCGAAATTATAAATTATTCTCTAAGATAGAACGTTGAATTTATAACAGGGATGTATCTCTTCCAGCAAATGATTATCTATACTAGCAAGACCTGTGGATACACTACAGTATGATAATTTAATTATTTTAACGCGTGATATGTGTACTTAAGAATCTTGCAAGAGGATAACGGTCGTACAATTAAGGAACACGGGTATTAAATTAGTTAATTAGTTTGTGCCTAAAAGTGTACACTAACACGATCGAAAATGTATATCACGTAAATCGAACTTATAAATTATTCTCTAAGATAAAATATTGAATTTATAAGAGGGATGTGTTTCTTACGTTTGCACGTTACACTCATCCACATACCCTCCCCGCAGCCAAGTGGGATATTCTTTCACACCATTTGTCACTAAATTGTTCTTCATTTTAAATACTTTTTCGCCTCTGATAGAATTACCCTGTGCTACCTTAATCTATCCTCACTACACATCATAGTAAACATAAAATGTTATATACACGTTTGCTGAAGATCCGGTGGCCTCTGAATTTTTGATTAGCTCAAACAACGGGCTCTCTAAGGTTGTAAAGGAAAAAAGAAAAATGGTGCTACCAGCAATAGCGTTAGCCATAAAGTAGAATATGCGTCACATCGTGGTGTACTGGTTAGCAAGTTAGTCTCGCAGATCCATTCCTACTACTTACTCATAGCTGGAGGGAGAATAGCTGGATTCCTACCTTTCCCAAAGGTATTCCCGTTATGAGAAATATAAACAGTCCCGTCAGGGATTTGAAATCGTCTAGTGTCGATTTTCTACGACGGTAACAGTTACACCACTGGTTAAATCAGGTGTATATTATATATATATATATATATATATATATATATATATATATCTTATTATAATGGAGATTGTGTGTTTTTCTGTCTGTAACCGAAACTAAATCACTACTCAAGTCACAATTCCCTTAGTAATTGACGTCACATTCACCATGAATTTATCCTTATTTTAACCTCAATTATTAATAAAATTGTTTTACATTATTTATACTGTTAACCATATCTGCATGCTCATAACATGCAATTGTATTTATATATAAAACAAAATAGCGGTTTACAGTGTGAACGGGAAGGCTAATTTGCATATTGATATTAAAAATGTAATTTTAATAAATATATGTTTAGTATTATTGGTTTCTGTTTGGTTTTATTTTAATGAATATAAGCAAAATCTCTTCAATGAATCTTAAATGAAATCCATTAACAAGAAAAAATAACTCATTTTATTCTTTACTTCCTCTTTTAACTAAATACTTAAATTAGAAAAAAATAACAATGAAAGACGAGAGTGATGGAAGAGTAAATTTCAGTTGTTCTATTTTTCGATTATATCCCCCTCTGTTTCAAATCTTTTTATCTGCATTCTTATTTAGTTTCATTAGCGTTTCTAATTTAATACGATATTTCATTACATTAAAACTTAAATACTTGCACCCGGAGGGTGCATACATTTGCTAGTATATATAAATGAAAAACACAGGTTTAAATGGGTTAAGTGGTGAGTATATATATATATATATATATATATATTATATATATAGTTACCAACACCTCTGCATAGGCAGTATAGTACACAAGGTCTATTTCTTAAGCAGAGTTTTTCTTCACATTGCTCGGTTTCTTGAACAAGATTAGAGCCCACTCTACCCTAATATTTTACCCATAGCTAGAAAAAGAAGAATTGGATTTATATCTTTCCCGTGGGTATCAACGCTACGTGAAATGCAAAAAAGAAAAAAAATCTCGTCCACGATTTGAACTCGTCTCGTCGTGTCTATTTCCTACGACGATAACCATTACACCCATAATTCAATCCTACAAGTAAGGAATATTTAGTATTATATTTTAGTATTTAATTTTAGTCATTAAACTAAACAGGAAAAAAGGGCTTAGGGAACCAAACCTTGATTTTTTTCACCTTTAGTATAACAATAATAATATATATAAAGAATTCCTCATTCGCATCTGATGATTGGGGAGTGTTAGTCTAAGCTTCCTGAAATAGGCTATAATGCAAAGAATCTAAGTCTTCTGTTATATTTTTTTACTTATAAATTTGCTCTGCGACTAACAATAAGACTACACATTAAGATTTACAAACTGCGACACGTTTTTAAAAAATTAGATTTTTGGATTATATATATATATATATATATATATATATATATATATATATATTTTAAAGTTTTTTTTTTTGGTAAAACAAAGAAATCACAGTGCTCAACCACAAATTTGTAGGAGCTTTATTTATTTGTTGAA
>CM042149.1:81463069-81498069 GCA_023376005.1 Doryteuthis pealeii
AATTCTTCAGCCTTAGTCAGGGGAACAATCTTTTAGAAAAAACAAGAAATATGTTATTAGAATCTTTCTTTTCAAATTTATTGACAATGCGGGATGTTTTGGTTAGTGGGTCCTTGGGTTTTGTTAGTGTTGTCTGAATATCTAAGATGAAGTAGTGTCTTTGTTTAATTCATCTAGAAGATGAATTGAAGGAGCTAATGTTGTACGGTAGAAAGAAGCAAAATTTCACCGTTAGTCTCATTACATAATAGACAGATCTTGTAAGATTATAAAAAATTCTCGAAATATATTTTTGCTCGTCTGACTGTATCGTTAATTTCTGATAACAACAATAAATAAATAAAAATGAAATATATATAAAAAAAAGAAAAATATCTTAATGTCAATTTTATTTAAATCGGAACAATGTCTCGAGCGCTTATTGAATGTTCAAATATTTTCTCGATAACATTTAATGATATCATGTTCTGCCTGGAAGTCCGATATCTGTGAATCAATTTTATGAAAATAAAATATAATAAACAAACAATTATTGGAGATACAGTAATCTGGATTCGGTCTAGGAACATTGAATTGTTATATCCCCTTTTTCCGGCTTCGTGTCAGCACCATGTTTGAATGTCACAGAATCCTTATTTTCAGAGAGAGAGAGAGAGAGAGAGAGAGAGAGAGAGAGAGAGAGAGAGAGAGAGAGAGAGAGAAGAAGAGAGAGAGAGAGAGAGAGAGAGAGAGAGAGAGAGAGAGAGAGAAAGAGAAAGAGAGAGTGTGTGTGTGTGTGTATACGGGAAAGACTGCGAGTGAGTGAAAGAGATAGATAGATAGATAGAGTGTGTGTGAAAGTGTGTGAGTGATATACTGTGAAAGAGTGTGAGTGAGATACAGATAAAGTGAGAGTGTGTGTGATCAGAAGGAAGTGTGTGTGTGTGTGTTTGAGAGAGAGAGAGAGAGAGAGAGAGAGAGAGAGAGAGAGAGAGAGAGAGAGAGAGAGAGAGAGAGAGAGGGTAAGAGGGAGAGAGAGACAATTTTTGAGAGTGTTTGATAAATAGGGTCAGTGTGTTAGAGAGAGAGAGAGGGGGGAAATATGTGTGTGAGAGAAAGAAAGAGAGAGTATGTGTGTGTGAGAGAGAGAGAGTGAGAGTGAGAGTGAATGATAAAGCGATTTTCATCAACTGTCTTTATAAAAAGATTAGTCATTGTTTATTCATAAGATGTTGGCAGAAAAGATTTATTTTTGTTTTCTTTTAAAAATCAATAGAGAAATAGAAATAGAAAAAAATAAATTTTATTATCCTTTTTCAAAATAGTGAAATAGAATTGAAGTAGACGAATTTAACTGATCTTAAAAGGCAACTCTAATGAAATATGACGAGCTTTAATTCTCAACTCCAAGTCGGAATTTCAGCAGAGAAATGTTCATTTAGAAAGAGACGCTTTTAATCAATTAGAAATCATTGCCGATATAATTTTTCATTTGTAATTAATCGATTAAGAGGATTATTAATGAATGACGACAGACATGTAGAGAAGGAGTGAAGATTTAAAAAGAAAAAGTTATCTTTTAATCTAATGGGCTGTTAAGAGTCTGCCGACAGATTTATTTAAAAAAATATTTTTTAAGTTTTAATTGACGAAGAATTATAAGCCATTATTATTACTAACATATCGGCGGGATTTTAAGTTAGCAACAACGAATTATGGTTTTGTGATGATTGATAAGATAATAAAAGAGTTGATGAGGTGTTACCATTTTATGGCACCCTCGTGGTCAAAGCACGGTTGATTTTATATTCTATTTCCTCTACAAATTCTCTGGGATTGTTTAATTTGTTGATAACTAAAGATTATGACAGAAGTCTGTGACTGTGATGTTTTAAGTTCAATCGGCGAAGAGTTTGTTCATGTCCACATGTATTCTATTTATTATTATTTTAAATATAAAATAAAATAATAGAAAATTATAAAATATTTAAGCATACAATGAAAAACGGCCTTCATCAATTGTGTACATGAACTCCTGGACGAAACACGTGTTGGTAACTGAAATGAAATGAATCCCTTCAACATTTTATTTTCTTTCCTCTATTTATTTATCCATTCAACATTATATATTTGGTGGATTGCTACACCAGTTCCACCCTGACACCAAAAAGATGGCCAGACACCTTGAAAGGATTGAACAGAAACTCGTACGACAGGAATTTTCACTCGAGTTCAACCAAACATGTTTAAAAGAGAAAATGCTGCCTATATATATATATATATATATTATATATATATATATATATAAAGCTAAAAGAAAGGAAATGAATCCGACGGTATGAGTATAGATAAAAGGATATGAAAACACCACAAAATGCTGTTAAAGTGAAAACATTTTATAACATAGCTGATATTGAACAATATTTCGATTCAAGATATACATAATCTGATGACCGAGAAAAATGCGGCGGAAGTGCTCACATTCGAAAATATTGTATGACTTTTTTTTTTCTATTTTGCAACATCAAGGTTTTTTCTTGAACTCATATGACTTTTGTCTCCGCTCTTAACAACACGGAATATAAACAAGCTCTGAAGATGATTTTTATAAAATCGAAATTTTGTTCAATATCAGCTATGAATATGTTATAAAATGTTTTCACTTTAACAGCATTTTGTGGTGTTTTCATATCCTATATATATTATATATAGTCGTATAGTGATTGTTTGCTTTTGAGTTCTTTCTGAAGTATTTCTGAATACACGCAGAGATATGCACATTAAGAAACAGACCAGCATCTATTGTTAAACCATGTTTGTGTTACATACGTAAACAATACCTTTTCTTTGATTTAGCGAGGATGAACTTGAGGAAATTGCATCAGATGCAGGTTCTTTTATTTCGCACTCAGACAAAAGGTGTAATTAGAATAGAGAAGATTTTTCCTTTTTTGTTTTCATCAAGAAATTATTACAGCTTGATGGAATCGAGCTAATACACTGAAAACATGCGTGCACGTTACGAATTATACACAGACATATCCGTCTTAATGAAATTATTAAAAAAACTAGCAAATATATGCACCCTCCGGGTGCAAGTATTTAAGTTTTAATATAATAAAATATTGTATTAAATTAGAAAGGCTAATGAAACTAAATAAGAATATAGATAAAAAGATTTGAAACAGAGGGGGTATAATAAAAGATTTGAAACAGAGGGAGTATAATAAAAAATGGAACAACTGAAACTTACTCTTCTATCACTCTCGTCTTTCATTGTTATTTTTTCTAATTTAAGTATTTAGTTATAAGAGGAAGTAAAGAATAAGATGACAGTTATTTTATCTTGTTAATGGATTTCATTTAAGATTTATTGAAGAGATTTTTGCTTATATTCATTAAAATAAAACCAAACAATTAGAAATCAATAATACTAAGCACATATTTATTAAATTCAATTTTTTAATATTAATATGCAAATTAGCCTTCCCGTTCACACTGTAAACCGCTATTTTGTTTTATATATAAATATAATTGCATGTTGTTAGTAAGTAGACATAGTTAACAGTATTAATAATGTAAGACAATTTTATTAATAATTGAGGTTTAGATAAAAATAAAATCATGGAGAATGTGATGTCAATAACTAAGAGAATTGTGACTTGAGTAGGAATATAGTTTCGGTTACAGACAAAAAAACACACAATCTCCATTATAATAAGATATATATTTTGTGTTTCTTTCTTGGAAGAGATTTCCTAGCTCTGTTGATGCATCAAACATGTAGAACTATGTACAGGTTGAACCATAATGATAGGTCACATTTTAAATGCTATTTTCACAGACTCTAAAAGCGACACAGAAAACTAAGTATATTTATTACATAACTGGTACATGGAACACAAGTACACAAGTAGTATTGGACCAGTTCATTTGCTCCCTTAGAAAAGGTAAGATAGGCTAGTCCACAATAATAGGACGCTCTTATTTCAAGTCGCCGTATAGTTTTCGTTCATATTCTAAATCTGAATAGTTAGCAAGCTAGATTCGCAAACCATTGTTAGTGAGTTCGATTCTCACCGGGCGCCGAATAATTTGGCCTTGTGCCACATCTAAACGAAGCTTAGTAGATAAGTATTCTAAATCTTAATGATATCTAATGTTCGAAATAATCCTCCAAGGCTCTAAATTCAATCACTAAGTCGATGGCTTTATTGAAAGTGACTAATCCTAAGTGTTTCGTAGTTTATGATTAATTATTCTCTTACATGTTCTGCGGGTATAAATCTCTTTAGAATTTCAATAGGATCTTTTATGTCTTCACAAACTTTACGGTCCCTTTGGAAGTGACATTCAGTTCCTTGTCATGTCATAAAGGATGTTTAGGCAATTTCCGATGCCTCAGCGAATAAGAGACGTTTATCATTCTAATGTTCTACAACGTATCAAGTGTTTCGATGAGATCTTCATTCAATAATCACATTAATAGTCACTAAGATTTGCTTTGTTTTGGACACACATGGCCAGAAATATGGGACACACAGCGAGATCCAAACTGATTTGTAATTTGTATTATTTGTATTATTCGGACTATTGTCCTCATCTTCATTGTTATTTGTACAACGTTTCTGCCGATGTGCCTCCGAGCTTCTTCAGGTATTTCTTGTCGGACTCGGGAACCTTCCTGTCGTAATCGGAAACCATCCGAATAATCCAAATACTAATGGATACTAATTATCTAGCCTCATCTAAAAAATTAAGAGAAATTGATTTGTAATTATCTCTGAATTTTTAAGACGAGGCTTCATTAATTATTCGGACTATTGCCCTCATCTTTTTTGTTATCTACACAACGCTTCAGGCTATGTGGTTCTCAGGTTTGAGGAAAGGTTTCCCGAGTTCGAGAAGGTTCCCATGTCCGACAAAAAATACCTGAAGAAAGCCGGATGGCCTATCGGCCGAAATGTTATGCAACTAAAGATGTGTACAATAGTCCGAATAATCAAAATAATACTAATTTGTAATTATCTTCTGAGTGAAGTAAAGTTGGCGGAGTGGCCTATTGTCGATATGTTATATACCCTACCTATGAACATTAATGGGCACATCCCAATCCTCATAAATACTGGAGTATTATGCCTACTGGGTAGTCTTATACCACTAACAGGGATTTCCCTGATTCACGCCGCTGACTAGTATTGTATTTTGTTAATGTTATAAAGATTCCATTTCATTTCCAACATCTGTTTGGTTATTTTTCATTTAGCAACCTTTGTTAGATTACAACACGGTATCAACCGGATAGCGAGGGGGTCTGTCCCTTTTTCACTAGTGCAAGACCATAGAGATTGTTTCTTGCTGAGATAGAGCGCCACACCTACCACCAGCTTCACACTGTACCGCATAAATAAGATTACCCAATCTGTGCTACTCATGCACTGAGTTGAAGCGTACCAGTAACAAGTTTCGACAATTTTAGACTAAGTTTAGACAGTGAAAAATATGATGCACCCCGTGAGAATCGAACTCAAAACTAATGACCTACAAAGCTTCCTAACCATTACTCCACAATAGGGTGGCTAAACTATTAACTGGAGGATAGATTTGACAAAAGGTCACAAGAATTGGAAAACTAATGAGCATTCAACTCGCTCCTCCTTATTAATTGGTCTGCGAGACCACTTTGTTAACAATGACGTCACGACAAAGCCTCGCGGTCAGCATCTCTCTTGTCCTCTATGTTTATCTGTCAATCTCTCTCTCTCTCTCATATATATATATATATATATATATATATATATATATATATATATATAACTACTACTACTTACTAGTAGTAGTATTAATAATAACTATGATTATAGCAATAATAATAACAACTATATATATATATATATAATATATATATATATTTATATATATATAAAAGGAATAGAGAATAAATGAGAAAAGTATTGGCATAAAAAGGTGCTCAATGCTAATAAAGCAGAGCAGATTTACAATCAATAATAATGATATTATGGATGATTTAAACTCATAATTTTAAGTTAAAGCCTTAAATACCGGGGATATCATGATTATAGACCACTTCCACTCATGGGTATCTGAGGCACACTGAGTTTCATCAGATCACTTCTTTATTCAAACTGCTTTGAATAAGTTTGAATAAAGAAGTGATCTTACGAAACTTGGTGAGCCTCAGATACCCACGAGTGGAAATGGTATATAATTACGATACCCACAACATTTAAGGCCTTTTTATTCACTCACACACCACACACACACACATATATATATATATATGAAAGGTAAAATGGATATGAATCCGACAATATGTGTAGAAAGTTTGTAGAAAAAACAACAAGATGTTTTGCTGACAGAAATCTGTTTCGACCATATGAAGAGGTCTTTATCAAAGCAGCATTGTAAACGGAAAGACGAAATAAACATATCATTAATCACGAGGCACAGAACGCTCTCGATCAGTATCGGAATTTTCAAAATTAAAAAAAAAAATGCGTATTTCATGTTAAAAATAAAACAAATTTTATTTCTAAAAATTATAAGCATTTTTATCATTAAAAAAGCTCAAAAGAGTTTGCAGTAAAAGTGTATATAAATATCAAAAAGTTCAGGAAAATGTTCCGGCTAAAAAAGAAAGTTTTAAAAAATGTAATAAGTCTATAGTACAATAGATGAAGATGGAAAATTTCAGGAATCTGTAATGATGACAAATTCGTAGTATCGGGATCCTTGTTATATTCATAACATTTTCCTGAAATTTTTTATATTTATATATATATATATAAGTTTCTACAAACTTTCTACACACACACACACACATATATATATATATATATATATATATATATATATATATATATATGGGGGGGGTTTAATTCTACCATTATTCATTTTAAGCTCTTCTGTCTATTATAATACATCGAGTTTTCTTCCTTTCTTCCCCATTTTGTGCGAAGTTACCCGCTAATCGACCAATTTGTGTTTTCCTATTTCCACAACATCTTCATTATGGGTAACATGTCTTTTGGCGCATTCGGCTTTTTAGTTTTAACGCTAATGACACGTTGAAATGAATTGCGTTCACAGAATGCGTCATTTTCCCCATGTTGCAATTATTCCAGTCTCAAAGAATTCGCAACAATAGAAATATAAGGCGATAATGACGTCATCACGATGCAAAGCTGAAAAGATGAACAATAAAATTCAGGCCATACAATGAAAAGAAATCCATTGTCCCCATCCGTAAGTTCCTAGTAACATTTTTTGCAAGTATCCTCATCATCAATCATCATGTCGCACTGTGAGCAGATATTTCCATGACTCTCTCTCTCGCCAAACATCCCTATCGGTCATGGCTCCTGGTAGGTCCTCCCTACGGCATCCGTTTTCCCCGAAAATAAGACACCGAAATTGTTGTGAGGTTTCAAGGGGTCAGATAAGAACAAAACGACGGATAACAAATGTAGAAAAATGTATTAACAGAAAGTAGACAAATACAGTAGAGAGATGTGGAAATTACGTCCGACGAACAAAGTTATTGGCACTCGCATTGGCTTACTGCTAAGCCACAATTATCCCTGTTATTTATAGTAACCTGTCGGTGCATTCCATTAGTCTTATAGGGTGTATCACCTATAACAGAAATATAACACTATGGCTTATTTTCAGGGTATATCTTATTCTTTATATATCGACATTAAGTAGAATTTTACGAAATTTCTAAGTTAACAGAAATTAACGATAAACGATCTACATTTATTAAACATTAACACGTTCTTTTATTCAAAAACTCATTAACGAAAATTCATTCAAAAATAATCATATCATCGTCTCTAAAATGTTATTGCTCTCAACCAGGGCTTATTTTAAGAGAAGGGCTTATATTAAAATCATCCTAAAAAAATCACACTAGGTTTTATTTTGCAGGTAGGTCTTATTTTGGGGGAAACACAGTAAAATAATCGGACCATATGACCTTTAGGCACCCTTTTTGCGATCTCGATTCATAAGGACTTTTTTTTCATTTACACCGTTAAAATCCGGTTGTTTGTCAGGGTTTAGGGTTAGGGGTTAATTTTATAATTAAAAAACTCTAAAAATCATCTGTTAACAAACAACCGAATTTTGGCGGTGTAAATGAAAAAATGTTCTTATGAAACGAGATCGCAAAAGGGTTGCCTAAAGGTCATATGGTCCAAATATATTTTGATTTTACCACTCGCACCTTTCAATTACTGTTAAAGTATGACACACGTTGGTAGGAACTAGCGTATTAATATACAGATGTATGTTTATTCCATTGAAACAGATTAGCGTTATCGTTCTTGAATACCCCCACCTCTCTCTTTTCTCTTTCTTTGTCATATTTTCTTTCTGTATATAGCATGTTCTTTTTCTTCCCTTTCTAAGCTCTCATCCCCTCCCTATTCAAACCCATCACCCCACTAACTCCATAAGTAAAAAGCTGCTCCGGATTAGGGAGCTGTTAAAATGGGGCATATAGGTCTTGAATACCCCACCTATCTTTTCTTTGTCATATTTTCTGATATATAGCATGTTCTTTTTCTTCCCTTTCTAACCCCTATTAAAACCCATCATCCCACTAACTCTCAAGTAAGAAGCTTCTCCGGATTAGGGGAGCTGTTAAAGTTTGGGCACCTAGGTCTGTATTAGCGTATTAAGATATAGATACACGTCTCAAATTCTATTAAACATTTCAATGGGATAATGTCTATGCAACAATTCTAGCGTGAACAATTTCTTTAAAAAATGTTTTATTTTTCCAAACAAATTAATTTTTTTCGATTCAATAAGCACAAACAAATTTAATGAATCGTCAATGATTTTTTACACATTAATTGTGCTTCATTTTAAAACAAAATGAATTCATTTCTTTTGAATGACACCATCATTTGCTCGATTTGGTGAATTTTCTAAAAAACATTAGTCGTTTGGCCGAAGGTATGAAAACATTTCTTTTGATCAGAGGAGATGAACACAAATAACAAAACAAATCTAATTAAAAAACATGTGGTATTCACAGGTGTTTGGTCGGTTTAGCCCAATCGGTAGAGAGTCCGATTAGGAACCACAAAGTTTCAGGTTCGACGACAGGCACCCGCCAACTCAGCGTATGAGTAGCACAGGGATCTGTGTGATAAAGTGAGGAGCTCTACCTCAGACACCAAAACAATCTTCTTGGTCTTGCGCTAATGAAAAGGGGATAGACTCCCTCGCAGACTTGCTGGTACCGACTTTATACCACCCAATGACTTTACTTATTTTTAAAAAAATAAATGAACTAACAAACTTATTGAAAATAATAATCTGCTTCATTTCCGCATTAATATAAAAAAAATATCTACGGAGTGACCTATTGTCGGTATCAGCTGGACAGCAAGAAAGTCTATTGTATTTTCACTAGCGCTTGACGAGAGATATTGTTTTTTGCATCTGAGGTGGGGAACCACAACTACCACTTTAGTTGATGAGGACCGTTATCGAATCCGGAACCATGTAGTTACTATTTGAAAGGTTTACCGACTGAGCTAAGGGTTAGTTATCCTTAACAGATCGTTATTGAATTTTCAGAGTAACAGTTACTTACTAACCTTAGCTTTATTCTGACATAAGGCCATTTAATTTAATCATAGGTGATTAATTTAAAGTTGTATTTAAGGACCCGGATTAGTTCAGTAGGCAGATCATTCGCTTAGAAATCGCAAGGTTCCAGGTTCGATCCTGGTCCCCGCCGACTCAGCGCATAAGTAGCGTGTCTTCTGTATTCTGATTTGTGTGGTTAAGCATCTGGGAGCTGGTGGTAGCTGTGGTAGTCCAACTCATTAAAAACACAATCTCCTTGGTCTAACGCTAGCGAAAAGTGGATAGACTCCCTCTCTGTTCGGCTGATACCAATACACATAATTTAATTTTATGTTTTTGTTATTGGTGACAAAACTTTTGGACCACCTGTATATAAAGAATTGAATATAAAATTTTAATTGTATTAATAAAATAGTAAATGAAATAGACACGTTTTTGAAAGCTACTAGTTAGCGGTATTAACATATGACGTTTCAGATTCAAGATGATTTTTTTTCTTTAAATCAAAAGGCAATGTCACTATAATGTAGTTTGGGTTGGTTTGTCTGATTTTACACGTCAACCCTTGTTGGGTTATTTTATGCCGAAGACGTTTTATCCTATTCATGCTTGGTGGGTATTCAACTATTTAAAAAAAACTCTTTTTGTCACATTTTTAAAACTCATTTTCTCTTTCAGGTACTGCTACTCGAAGTCAGAGTGGATCTGGGAGTAATGGCGATGAAGGGGTACTCTACACTGCCCAGAGCTACAAAATTGGCACTTCACCATTAGATGCTGTTTAACGTCATACACAGGGTATATATAATGTAGAAATAAAAATTGAGATAAAAAAAATAATTTGTAAAATATGTCTAGTATTATCTGCGTTATTCGGAATATTATTGTCCCCATATTTATTGTTATTTGTACAACGTTTGGTCGATATGCCTTCAGGCCTTCTCCAGGTATTTCTTGTCGGACTCGAGAACCTTCTTGTCGTAATCGGGATCCATCACGGAACTTTGAACATAACCTTTATTCAGTCCACGGGGTATCCTGTTCTCATTCCGCTAACCATAGCTGGGGTAGGAGTTGTGTTAATTATTTTTCTATGTTACTGCCTCTACTTTGGATTGAACCCGGAATCCAGAGATAACTGTCATTTAGAACTGTCTTAACCTAACTACCTTATCCACTAGGTCATAGTCCAAAAAATGTCATATTTTATAAATTTTCCGTCTGATTCGTCTTTCATTCTTTGACCCTTTGACCTTCATCAGATGTTGAACTGGTTCGATGGAGAAATTACTATTCTAGGCAATGTTTACAGTAACAGTCCAGAATGACTTTTGAATACCTTGAGGCTTAACACTGATACTCTCAGGTTTCTTGATCTTCTCATATAATCAAAGTAAGTATTAAGTAAATCTCACTCGGCTCGCACATGTCCCCAGATACGAAAAAGCCTAGCAAACGACATTTTAGCTAATTCCAATTCAGCGTTGAAAATCTAGCCAATCAAACAATTTGGACAATGAATAGTTAATTTGGGCTCCACAAAGAAAAAGAAATATACTTTTGAGCAGAGCCATTGTTAAATTACTGATAATTCATTCTGTAAGACAATCAGTTGTTTTTTTCAAGAAATAGATGTTTTAGCTATTTATTTCGTCGAGAAATCAGTTTGCTAATACTTTAAAAAAGCTTCCTACACATCCATTCTTCTGTAAGTAGACCAAATATTAGCATTAACGCAAAAAATGCAAATACATTTTATTTTAATATATATATATATATATTATATATATAACGATTTTTTTCGTTTTTATAGTGTGTTAGAAGCATTAATTATAAAATGTAATCAGATATATTTTTTAATTAATGCTTCTAACACACTATAAAAAAAAACCAACTTTATTTCAATATGCCTGGAGCAGGGAATTATTATTGTTTTTATAGTATTAATAAAAAAAACAATTTAGAAGAAAAAATATATATCTTAAATGAGTTCAAACTTCCCACAAATGCAACACCTCACGGGTTTTAACGGAACTTTACGATCTCTGCCGAACTTTAAATCTCCATCAAATTCAACGGAATTAGATCACAGTTGATTTTAACAAACACAGATGGAAACTTTTCAACTCTAGGATAAACTCTCTGAAGATGGATTTTACTCCGAAAATATTAAGAGAAAAAAAAAGAAAAAAAAAAAAAGAAAATTTAAATAAATATGTTTTTCAACATAAGATTTGCATTATTTTACCTTCAAACATATCTTATTATATATATATATATATAATATATATATATATATATATATATAATCCAAAAGTCCAGAGAAGAAATCTTCCTTACGACACAAGAGTTTTATTTAAAAGACCTGTCACAGTTTGAGAGCTCAATGTGTGCTCTTAATGTTAGAGTCACAGATCAAATATATAAGTAAAGAAATAACAAAAGACTTAGAGATTTAGCATTATAGTCTATTTCAGGGAGCATAGACAAATTGTCTAACTCGCCTGATTCATGAATCGGAGGGTTAGACAATTTCTCTAAACTCCCTGAAATAGACTATAAAGCTAAATCTCTAAGTCTTTTGTTATTTCTTTACTTATATATATACGTAAAATAAGTAAAGTCGTCGGGGCGACCTAAAGTCGGTATCAGCCAATCACTGAGGGAGTCTATTCCCTTTTCACTAGTGCTAGACCAAGGAGATTATTTTAGAGTCTGCTCCTTAAATTACCGCACAGATACCTGTGCTACTCATACGCTGAGTTGGCGAGGACCGGTATCGAACTAGGAACCTTGTGGTTTCTAGCCGAACGCTCTACCGACTGAGCTAACACGGCCCATATGCATATATATTAATAAAACTAAAGTATGAAAGGTCTGTAACAAGTAAAGGCAAAGTGAAAAGAACCCCCAATAAAATCAATCACTAAACGTCCATTAGATCCCAAAGAAACGACACTTCCCACCTCCCTAATAGAGAAGGCGAGTACCATTCACAAAGCGCAATAAATACTGATGTTGTATTGTCCTCGATAGGAAAACGAAGCTTCCGGCAAAAATACAAAGAGAAATATAAAAATATATATATAAAAAAAGGGGAAAACGGAAGCGAGGCTCTCCGGTCAAAGAAGCAGGGAGAAGATAAAGGAATATATAACAAATGTCCGTTATCAGATCAAAAGATAAAGATGCGTAGGAGTATCTATCAATATAAAAGGCCTAAGGGTTCGAGCCGACAGGTCAATTAGACAGGAGACAGCGGACGGAGAAACAAGTGAACGACAGACGCTCACGTCCATTGCAGCCAACGGCTGTGGGACCCACCAGCCCCCTTTACCTCACCATCGCCAGTCAGTATTAGTAGTCATTGTCAACACTCGCCACCCACCATGCGAGAGGAAGAAAGAAATAAACTCAAAGTTTTTACAATACCCATGTGTTGTAGATTCATTAAACAACAACTACATACTTCGCTACGTGACCATATATACCCGCAACGTATACAGGTACACGATTTAGCAACGTGAAGAAGAAGCCGCTATATAACATATAGAAGTTGATGCCAGTACATAACACTGAAGCACTTTGTCCTAAATAAGGATACTTCGTCCTAGACACAGCACCTGGCCGATTTAATGAAATATAACAGTTGCGTGTCCACCAGTGTCTACACAACAGAATTATATTTTGGTAAATACTGAGAATATTTTACCAATCGGCTAATTCAACCCTAAAGAAAGGACGAACTCGTAAGTGATGTTCTCCTAAATAAACCTGTTCATGGGTATGCCAGCGTGGGCCGTCAAATAGAAGCCTGCATTGACTTTTCGGATTCTGGATGCTGCACAGAAGACCCCCTTCAGCGATAATCTATAGAGACAGTTGGCGAGAGATTGTCATAGATATCCGTGCTGCCATCATGACCTGAAGATGATGAACTCTGTTGCGTAATATAATATCAGATGTTTAAAAAAGGAAATTGTTTATTATTATGGCAGTTTAGAAAAAAATGTTTCCATAGTCTCTAGGATGATCGACGCTTTCGCGAAAACGTGGCAATTATGTTTTCCTCTTATTAAATAAAGATGTAGCCCGAAGAATGTCTGGGTCTGTAGTCTTACATCGGTTTCCTGGTGAGCAATCGGTTATAATTATATGGTATATATATATACACACACGTTTAAAATCGAATGGTTTGAAAACTACCGACTTAAGTTTCTCGCAGTAGCGCGAATCTTCATTAGTTTTTAAACCATTCGATTTCAAAAGTCTGTTTATCTCTTTATATTGAGCACCTTTTAATCGGTTTTAGAAAAGATCCAGTAGTAAATAAGATTTTATACTTATGTGTTTGGTGATTTATTGGTAACTGCTATATATATATATATATGTTGAAAAAATAAATAAAGGAAAGAAAGTATAGAATGAATAAAATAGGATATTTTAATCAATTATACTTACACGTGTTTCGGTCAAGAGTTTATCCATGTGTACATTATTCAAATTATTATCATTTTTCAAATAAGGATTTACTCTGATGAAGGTCGAATTTTCTTTGTGTGCGGAACATTTCTACATTTTTTTCTATTATTATTTCATTTCATTTGTTATTCAAAAATAATAATAGTTTGAATAATGTACACATGGATAGGCTCCTGACCGAAACACGTGTACGTGAAATTGATTAAAATATGCTATTTTATCCATTCTATACTTTCTTTCCTTTATTTATTTTTTCATCATACCGTCGGATTAACTTCCAGTTTCATTTTACACACACACATTATATATACTAGCAAATATATGCACCCTCCGGGTGCAAGTATTTAAGTTTTAATGTAATAAAATATGTATTAAATTAGAAAGGCTAATGAAACTAAATAAGAATACAGGTAAAAAGATTTGAAACAGAGGGAGTAATAAAAGATTTGAAACAGAGGAGTATAATAAAAATGGAACAACTGAAACTTACTCTTTCATCACTCTCGTCTTTCATTGTTATTTTTTCTAATTTAACTATTTAGTTAAAAGAGAAGTAAACAATAAAATGACAGTATATTTATCTTGTTTAATGGATTCATTTAAGATTCATTGAAGAGTTTTTGCTTATATTCATTAAAATAAAACCAAACAGTTAAAAAATCAATAACACTAAGCACATATTTATTAAATTCGATTTTAATATTAATATGCAATAGCCTTCCCGTTCACACTGAAACCGCTATTTTGTTGTATATATAAATACAATGCATGTTGTCAGTATGTAGACATAGTTAACAGTATTAATAATGTAAGACAATTTATTAATAATGGTTTAGATAGAAATAAAATCATGGAGAATTGTGACTTGAGTAGGAATATAGTTTCGGTTACACACAGAAAAACACACAATCTCCATTATAATAAGATGTGTTCGGTGAATTTAGTGGTAACACACACACACACATATATATATATATATATTCATAGAGAAATAATAGAGTTTTGATCACTATGAATTGCCAACTTGGTTAGTGGTAAGAATTACGAACAATTTCCTACTTGATCAAGAATATTAAGCAGGGTGAGTCTATTCTAGTGATCGTATGGGTGACCAATAAATACTTTGCCTTGTTGAATAAGTTTAATAAATAAAAACACGGTAATTAGATTAGATCCGATTTAGACATGCCATTCTAAGAGAAAAATGGGGCATTGTAGCGAGTTATATAAAAAATATTTCTATTTCAATTCTGAATCTGTGGTGTGCTGCTTTTCCTCCCAGCTCACTCTCATCTGAAGTGGTAATATATGTTAGGGTTACACCTATGGGATGAATAGATAAAAATGAGTTAAACATGCGTTTAAAAGGTAATTGAATACCCAACAGGAATGTCTTCGTATAAAATCACTGACTGACTGAATGCTGTAAAATCCAACCACCGACAAAAAAAAAAAAAAAAAAAGAATTAGAACGTCGAATACAAACTATTCGAATCTTCATTCAAGACACAGGGATTAGAAACTGTAAGAAATGAGAAATAAAACCACAAATAGCTGAGAATCGTAGAAGCAGACAGTATCAGCCAAATCGGTAGGAAAGAAATCAGGATTTGAAAATAGTGCAAGGGTATCTTTTATTTCTTTTTATAGATGAAGGTCTTAGCTTTGTAAATGTTTATTATATGTACTAGTACAGAATAAAAAAATACTCTCCAGGCGATGTAAGAATAGATTTTTGAGACATATCGCCTGAGGGGGTGGTAGTAAAAAATTCAATGTCAGCGAGTTTGTACCCTAAGTAAAATCATCAAATTCATTAAAGGATTAAACAATAAAACAATTTGAAATGTAAACTTTAAATATGTATTAAAATAAAACAAACTATATGTAGATATATAATACCAGTCATGTATTTATTAAAACTTGTTTTAAAAAAACAATGAGGACTGTCTAATGTTCCATGTTCAAATTTTGAGTGTTTATTCTATGTTATGACGATTTTGGGTAATGTGACGTAAGCAGTGACGTAATTTTTGTTACAGACAAAAATCGGAAGCGAATCTCCATTATTAATAAGATCTTTTTTGAGTTTGTAAAAATTTAAGCTTATGAAATTTCCAATCAAGAGACATTAAAATGAACAGGACAGTTGACAAATACAAATAACAAATCAATACAATAAAAAAAACGAAGGGGTTTACACGCAACACAACACACAATTACGGAGGGAAATGGGATATATAATTTAAAGTGCCTTAAAATGTGAATAAGTAAGATCATGTTAATTGAGTAAATTTATATTATAAAAAATGTTTTAAGCAAGTGCAATTTTAGGCTGTGGTTACTAATCTCATTCGATATATTAGGGATGGCTTTTCAGATAACGCTGTTAATTCTTTTAAATCTAACTGAAATGTACAATAATTCTTATTTAAATCTACTCTTCTGAAAAGATAAGCCAAAATTTATCCTCACAGATTAGAACGTGCGATTGTAATTAATTAAAAAAAATGTGAAAATCCATTGCGTATAAATGTTGTAATCATATTTATATTCTTAGACAATGGGTGATAAAATATGGAGATAAATCCGACGGTATGTAGAATAAAGACAAAACAAAGTACTCCAAAAAGACACATTTTAGTGAGTGAAGTCGACGTTAAAACGTTTTTATACATCGTCAGAACATTAGGATATCCTGATGAAGGTTAGTATTATTTTTATTATTCGGACTATTGTCCTCATCTTCATTGTTATCTGTACAACGTTTCGGCCGATGTGCCCTCTGGCCTTCTTCAGGTATTTCTTGTCCGACTCGGGAACCATCTCAGTCTCGGGAACGTTCTTGTCGTAATCGTCATCATGGAACTTTGAACCTAAACATTTATTCAATACGCGGGTGTATCCTGTTCTCATTCAGCTAACCATAGCTGAAGTAGAGGTGTTAAGCTGTGTTAATTATTATTCTATTTTACTGCTGACCCTGACCAGGATTGAACCTGCAGTCTAGAGATACTGTCAGAACAGTTTTAAACTAATCCCTTATTCACTAGGCCTTGTGCCCTGATGAAGGTTTAAAAAACGAAACGTTTTAACGTCGGCTTTATCTAAAACAAATTTATCTTTTTGCAATACTTTATTATTTCTACATTCCTAAATCATCTTTACTATTCGGGATTTATTGAATAAAACAAACGAAAAGGAATTTATGTGTTTAAAATCCATGAATTATGGATTATATTGCGGAAGTGGATGTCTTTTCTAAAGAATGCAAGGCTCTTTTTTTTTTCATGCTTGTGTGTAGATTTTACCCATTAGAATTATTTTGAAAATAATCTTCGTCACCGGGTGAACTTGACGGATTGGTTTCTAACTCTTCTGAATATCTGTGACAAGGCAAAACAAAAATCGGGCATCTTCATTTGATATACAAATACACAATAACACAATACATCATACAACAAATGGGAAAGAAAGACAACGGTTATTTACAAACAGAATCCTTCAACAGTTAAAATTGAAAGTTGTTAAATCGAAAAGGGTCAGTTATTCCAAATAAATAACAAATGTTATTTATTTTTAAATTGAACATTATTATTATCATTATTACATTTATTTAGTTTTTCACACCTGCCGTAGTTGGTGGTTCACTGGAGGCTGAGTGACTGCAAGTCTCCTCAGGTCTCCAGGACTCTTCTGAGTATTCTAGCCGATCCCAACAATGCTGTAGTTTGGATGATCTCGATTCTTTCTCCGATGCCCAATTCACGCAAATTATTTTCCAGAGCTTTGGGGATTGTTCCAAGGGTACCAATTACAATTGGTACAATCTTCCCCTTCCTGTTCCACAGCTTCCCCATTTCTCTGGCAAGGTCTAAGTATTTGTCTATCTTTTCGCTTTCTTTCATTTTCACTCGGTGGTCGGCTGGGACAGCAAAATCCACGAAATTACAGGTTCTCTTTTTCTTGTCAATCAATACTAGGTCCGGTCTCCTGGCCGGGATTAGATGATCCGTCTGTACCTCAAAATTTCAGAGAATTTTGTGCGTCTCGTTCTCTCATTATTATAATATTTATTACTATTTTTATTATCATTATTAGGATTATTATTGAACGGTACTCAAAGACCTGTAAAAGATACGGGGAAGGGTACTGGAGACCAAAGGAAGAAACAAGACCATCCAGGTGATATAAACAACTATTTATTTAAATATTTAATAATTCTGCAGTGAAGAATAAGTTCCAATTACCGTCGAACTGGGAAGACAAGACAGCAAGCGATTCTAACTTAAATACAAACTCGAAATGCTACAAAGTCCACTGCAAAATGACAAAGCATATATAAGACTCCACAATGTCATTCAAATCAAGCAGTCAAGCAATCAATCAGAACTCAAGGAATGGAATATTGAAGTCAGTTAGTCTACTGTTGGTTTTAATAACAGCAGCTAAGTAGAACTCAAGCAGTGTCCAAGACAGCTGGTATAAATAGGAATCAAGAATGGTCCATTCATGAATCAGGGGGATTTGGGTCATTCCATTCCTTGAGTTCCCAGTTCGACGGTAATTGGAACTTATTCTTCATGCAGTACTACAAATAGATGAAGAGAGATAATTATAGAGTTATATATAACGAGAGAGAGAAAGAAAGAGAGAGAGAAGAGAAGAGAGAGAGAGAAAAGAGAGAAGAAGAAAAAGAAGGAGAGAGAGAAAAGGAGAAAGAGAGAGAAAGAAAGAGAGAGAAAAGAGAGAGGAGAGGAGAAAGAAGAAAGAGAGAGAAAGAGAGAGAAAAGAGAGAGAAAGAGAAAGAGAGAGAAAAAGAGAGGAAAAGAGAGAGAAAGAAAGAGAGAGAAAAAGAGAGAGGAAAAAGAGAGAAAAGAGAGAGGAAAAGAGAGAGAAAGAGAAAGAGAGAGAAAAGAGAGAGAAAGAAAGAGAGAGAAAAGAGAGAGAAGAAGAGAGAGAAAGAGAGAAATATATAATATATATATATATATATATATAATATATATATATATATAGAGAGAGAGAGAGAGAGAGATAGAGATTCAAAGCGACAGACATAGCCTGACCAGATCATGGGGTTTGGAATGGTCGCTAACGACGGTGAAGTTATGCCTCCATTGATGTTCCCTCGGACTCAACATTAATGTTAGTGCTCTCCTGGATCGAGAGGGTGGCTGCTGGAAGATCATATGTCTAGAAACCGGAGTCTGTACCATACCACACAAGTGTTGGCTCTGAGAACTTTTCTGCGACCACATCACTCCATCACTCTAAGCATCTACCTCCCTCACTCCCCAGATTGCAATCCCCTTATTCATCATGTGTAGAGCACAGTTTGGCGAGAGACCAACAAAACTCTGTGCAACATCAAAGATGAAATGAAGGCAAGGATAACGGTAGCATTTACCAACTTAAGCAACGAGACTTTTGGAAAGGCTTGCAGGAGATTCCAATGTCGTATGGAAACCATGGTTGATGCCAATACCTATTTCTTTGAATAAACGTAATCTATAATATTTCAAGATATTATCCTTTAATTTTCGTATCATAAACACACACACACACACAGAGATATATATATATATATATATATATATATATATATATATATATATATATATATATTGATCGAACCAGGGACAGAACAACAGTGGAATATTATAATTCTGTTTTTTGTTCTGTTTTTCCAATGCTTCAAAATACAAAAAAAAAAAAAAAACAACGTTAACAAGTTTATATATATATATATATATATATATATATATATATATATTATTATATCACATTTATTATAGAGTACTATATAATTAAATGCGTTTGTTATCATTGCTTTTAAAGCAGCGTATTAGCCGTTTATCTTCAAGACAAAGCACCTAGTAAAAAGGTAAGTTGCTTATACGCAACTTTGAAACCAATAGTAACAAAACCCTTTGTATAGTCCAATATAACGAATATAGATCTTACACCTGACAGAGCACTTTATTCTCCTTTCTCTCTAATACATAATATCAATACACACTATATATAATGTATATATGAAGTAAATGGAAGTGAATCCGACAGTATGAATTGAAAATGTTTTAGAAAAAACAAATGATGTTATTAGTTTGCTGACAGATCTGTTTCGACCTTTTAATAAAGCGGTCTTCTTCAAGAGCAACTACATTTATAAAGGAAAGACGGAATAAATAAACCGTTATCCGGCCCTGAACGCTCACGTTCAGGGCCGGAATTAAATTTTTTTTTGGAAAATGCGTATTCTGTCTTAAAAAAAATAAATGTTATTTTAAAAAATCAGAAGCATTAATATCAATAAGAAAGGTAAAAAATATATAAAAAGGTATATATATATATATATATATATATATATATTATATATATATATATATATATTTTTTGTTTTGATTTTTCAATTTCTAATATTTTTGCATATATTTATTTTATGCTTCGAAATAGTCCAGTAAAAATAATTTTGTTAAAAAAAAAAAAAAAATGTCTCAGAAAACATTTTTAATGGGAAAAACTAAGAATCAAATCAAATAATGTTAAGAATAACTAATTTAGAAGCATACGTGAAGACTTGTATCTATATCTATATCTATATCTATATATATATGTATGATTTTTCCACTCTCTATTGCTCATGCACACACAAACAGGCGTGCTAACACATGGATTTGTCCATAGATTCTGTAAAACAGTCACATTTCTCTCTAGAAATATGAATATCTATGCCATGTCTCCAAAACTGTATTTACATCCGAGATCTTTGTTAACGAACTGGATAACAAAAGTGTCTGATAATATCAAAAGTTTGTTATTCCTCTAATTGGTTCTACAATCCAACAAACGAATGTAAAACAGATTGGATTTATTGATTAGAGCCTCGAAGGATAGTTTTCCTGTCAGAGAGACACGCTTAGATATATATATAAACTGTCGTAATACAATAAAATTAAATACCTGATGCGGCCTCCTACCATAAAATAAATGAGAATGCCATCTGGATATTTTTTGTACTAAATCCTGTATCCAATAAAGAAACCAGAATTATGACTCATAATTCTCGTTATGTAACTGATCAATTGAATTACGTCATCATTTATGACGTAATTTAATTGATCAGTTACGTAAGAATTTTTATTTGTTAACATTGATGAAATTTAAAACAAGTTACATTTTATTTCTCTGAAATTTTTTTTTTTTACTGTTGTCCTCCTAATGCAGTGGTTCTCAACAGGGGTCCATGTGGTCCCCCAGGGAACCATATAATTTTTTTGGGGCCATGCAAGCAAAATGTATTTAACTATAAAATTACAATGGGATTTTTAAACATCGAATGGTTATGGGAAGGTCCACCAGAGTAAAAGAGGGTTAAAAGGGGACGATGGGTAAAAAAGAAAAGTTGAGAACCATTGTTCTAATGTATGTATGTAGCTTCACAGAGTACAAAAACTGATAGAACATCGGAGACTTCCGGCATGTGAGAACGCTAAAATATTCGAATAAATTGTTAAATCAATACCTATGTTTTCTTTTTTACAAATGAGAGGAGGAGGAAGATTGGTCAATTTTGTAAACACGTCCCAGTCTATTCTGAAGTTCCTGAATTGTTGTGGGGTCATTTCCGCATTGAGTTGAGGAAGTTTCGCAGTTGGTGTTTTTGTATAACTAGCTAATGATGGAAGTGGCACTGGGGGTACTTTGGCTAGCTTTAGTATAATTAGCATATCACCCATAGTCTTTATACCCAGTCCCTTAAGCATTGCACGGTCCAGCATATGCAAGCTGGACCTTGCAATCTTCTCACTAGAAGATGTCTGGGCATAAATCTTGGCTGAGGCAACAGATATACCTGCCCCAATAAAAGTGTTTTACCATCCTGCTAGGTCGTATCCTGTTCGCAGCGCTATGTTGAAGTGAGTCAGTGTACTGTTGGTTTGGACAACAGCAACTAGCTAGGCACAACTGAACAGTGCCAAGACAGTTGGTGTTTTTCAGTTTCTTGGGGTTTTTATTTTCAATTTTTTCCCACCCGCTCCATCGCCAATCGTCATTATTGGGAAATTTTTAAGTAGGATACATGCATAGAGCGAATGAGGTATTTTGGTGAAAGGAGAGAATGCAAGGATTTTTATTTTTATTTTTGAATGAATCGGTCGGCGAGTGAGCCTAGCTAGATAGATCCGTGTAGTGATATGACCAGTTTTATCACCCCTCCCCCAAAACCAAATTTCCGGCTACATGCCGAGTTGTGTGCACATACGTTGTATCTCATTTCCAAATAAAGAAAAAGTTTATTTGGAGTGAGTGCACGTATGTGCTCACTTCAAATAATCAGTTGGTGTTTTTGGAATCCAAGAATAATCCATTCATATATTTGGGTGATTCCATGCCTTGAATCCTTATTGGCTGCTTGGTTTCTATGATGTTATGAGGCATCATAAAAACCCTGGCAATTTGTAGTAGTATTGCAGCAAGATAGATTCGTATGACCGGCTTGCTTTGGAACACAAAAGATCGGAAGACAGTCGGCGATTCTATACACAAGCTGAGGGAAAGAGGGCAACCAAAATGGCACACAATTGTATCTTTTGTTATTTATTTCATTTTCTTGGGGATTTCTGTTTTTGATTCATCCCAACCCCAACATCGGCCTCAAATCACTCGAAGCACAAAACTTAGTGCTTAATCATAATCATTCATTCGATAATGGGGAAATTAAGTAGAATAAATTCACAGAGCAAAAGAGGTATTTTGGTGTAAGTAGGCTGAACAAAAAGAGAACGCAAGAGTTTATTTTTGGTATGGATCGGTCAGCGAGTAAACCTAGCTAAATAGACTCAAGTAGTAGTATGACCAGTTTTGTCACCCTTCCCCCGCCTCCCAACAAAACCTGTGGTTATATGCCGAGTTGTGTACACACTCAATGTGTCTCGCTTTTAAAATGAATAACATTTTTGGAGTGAGTGCATGAGTGTGCTCACTTCAAATATCCGTATTCAGTTAAGACTACTTGTTGCCTTGTCTTACCAATTCGACGGTAATTGGAACTAATGTCATTATTCTACAGGAACAATGGCAACAAAGGAGTATTCCACACTCCCCAGAGCTCAAAAACCGAAGCCCCACCACATGATTCAGTTTACTGTCATATGCAGGACACCTCTTTTGAGTGAGGAGGTCTTACTTCACTGCAGTCAGTATATTCTAAGCCCCACTGACAGTCCGTTTTAAAACCAAAATTAACCCTTTGTGGTCATTTAATGCCAAATCAAATCATTCTGATATCAAGTTCTTTACAGTACATCATATTGCTTAAATGGCATTCTGCAATAGTATCGCAGCAAGATAGATTCGTATTCAGTTACGATTTGTTGCCTTGTCTTACCAATTCGACGGTAATTGGGACTAATGAGATTATTCCACAATTACATAATGGATATGAAAAATGCTTTTAATCGTAGCCACTAATGGTACGAAATTTTATTTTCTAAGCGTTATTTTCAACATTATTCTTTTATTTTTAATTTTTTGTTGTCGTTGTCTTTTTTTTGACTTCTTGTGCATCGAGGCAGAAATAATATAATCATTGCGTGACCATTATCTGGCCATCGACGCCTATTAGTCATCAGAGTTACGTCTCTATCATGCTGCTAGCAGAGGAAATATTGTCATACGTGCTTATTTCCTCGACTAGCCATGTCCGCTTTCCATCGTACTTATGACTCAACGATGCAAGGGGGGGGGAGAGGGATACCATATCTATTAGGATCTTGCTGATAGAGCGGCACTGAGCAGTGATTAGGATATTCACGAGATGATATTGTGGAAATTGTTCTAAGGGTTGGACTCGAAGGCGGGGGGGGGGAAGCGACAGAAAAAAAAAGAGAAAGAGAAGAAAAAGAAGCAGCTGGTCTTTCCCCGCCCGTTAGCATCTCTGTCTTTATCCCATATCGCTGATATTAGATTGTTGTAAATCTCTCGATGACTGATAGGCTATTTCCGGTGGAACCAGTGTCGCCACTTCATACTGCAGTCGCTCAGACGCTAATCATTTGTCATTTTATCCATATCTATATATTAATACGCTTGTTCCTTAATATTCTGACCGTTATCATCTTACAACGCCCTCTGATTTAAAAAAAAGAAACTGTCCTAGATGAAAGGCAAAAATGTACATCCTAATAATCTGGTGTCGCTTATCCACCGAATTATTTTTTAGGAGTGTTGTCACCTCAGCTAAATAATGGCCCAATCCATTTTTATTATAAAGAAAGAAAGGGAAGAAATATGACATGCTACACAGAAAAATACAACGTGAGAGAGAGAGAGAGAGAGAGAGAGAGAGAGAGAGAGAGAGAGAGAGAGAGAGAGAGAGAGAGATGAGAAAGGGGCCGGTTGCGCTGAAGCGATAACGCTAATCTGTTTCAATCGAACATAAGGAATAGAGGAAAAGAAGGAAAGAAATAAATAAAAAGAGTAAGACAGAGTTAAGTCAAGATTATTGTACTTTTTACCTATTAAACTATTTTTCAGCAGGTTTTTAGTAAACATATCAAACGTTGTAATAATTAAATTATCATACTGTGGTATAACCACAGGTCCTGGTAGTATATTATATATTACAGATTTTGTTGTTATAAGATTGACAATTAATTAACAGCGTTTTCTTATATTATTTAACATTGTTGGGAAGAGAGATAAATATAGGTTGCTGGTATCTCTTCCTCAAAAGTATAAAGATAGAATAATAATTCACGACGAAAGAAATAAGAGATAGACTTTATTATTCTACAAAAGTAAACAAAACTATTTGTCGAATTTGCTAGTTTAAAAACATTTGTAGGTGTCTGATGTGAACGTCATTATTTACTCATCCAAATTCTCGGACGTTAAACTGCAATTGTGTGGTGAGGTTCCAATTCTGAAACTCTGGGAGTGTGGAGTGCAACTTCATTGCCATTACTCCCAGGCCCACTTTGACCTGGATTGTTTGTACCAATTAGGGTTCCATCTAACAATAAATCTTAAAAATAAGCTTTAGAATCTTGGAGTTTGAGCACTCAATTTTTTTTAGGCTGGACGAGCAGTCGGAGAGGCCACCTTCGATTAATCAACTGGTTACGCCAAGATTTTGCACATATATAATTATTCCGACCGTATTACCCGATTGCTCTAATTGCAACCACCCTATTATTTGTATAATATATGTGCTAGAAGGCCATGGCTGAAGGTATCAATATATTGGGTATGACGTTAAACTGCATCTAGTGGTAAGATCCCAGTTCTGGAGCTCTGTGGAGTGAGGAGTGTCCCTTAATCACCATTACTCCCAGGTTCACTCTGACCCGTTGTGGTATTACCTGTTAGAGTACAAGCCTCGTCCAGAATTTGAAGTCGGATCACCGTATCCATTTCCTACAACGATAACCATTACACCACAAAAGCCGCCAGTAGAATATGTTCAAAAACTAAATATAGAATATCTACACCTATGACAAATTGTTATCAAATCTATTACCAAAAAAACAACATTATTATTTCCTACTCTAAAATCATTTTCAAGATAAAATGAATTCTTCTTTAGTATTACTAGCAAATATATGCACCCTCCGGGTGCAAGTATTTAAGTTTTAATATAATAAAATATCATATTAAATTAGAAAGGCTAATGAAACTGAATAAGAATGTAGATAAAAAGATTTTGAACAGAGGGGGTATGATTGAAAAATAGAACAACTTTGAAACTAACTCTTCCATCATTTTCCGTTACTCCCGTCTTTCATTGGTAAATTTTCCTAATTAAACTGTTTAGTTAAAATAGGAAGTAAAGAATAATATTACAGTTATTTCTTCTTGTTAAGGGATTTCTTTTAAGATTTATTGAAGAGATTTTTGCTCATATTCATTAAGATAAAACCAAACAGTAAGAAATCAATAATACTAATACATATTTATTAAATTCGATTTTTTAATATTAATATGCAAATTAGCCTTCCCAGTCACACTGTAAACCGCTATTTTGTTGTATATATAAATATAATTGTATGTTGTCAGTATGTAGACATAGTTAACAGTATTATTAATGTAAGATAATTTTATTAATAATTGAGATTTAGATAAAAATAAAATCATGGAGAATGTGATGTCAATAACTAAGAGAATTTTGACTTGAGTAGGAATATAGTTTCGGTTACAGACAGAAAAACACACAATCTCCATTATAATAAGATTTAAACTATTGTCCTCATCTTCATTGTTTTATCTGTACAATGTTTCGGCCGATGTGCCCTCCGGCTTATTTCAGGTTTTTCTTGTCGGACTCAGAAAACTTATTGTCGTAATCGGGAGCCACCACGGACCTTTAAACCTAACCCTTTATTCAGTCCACGGGGTTATCCTGTTCTCATTCCGCTGACCATAGTTAGGGTACAGGTTTTAAGCTGTGTTAATTATTATTCTGTTAATGCTGCCCCTGACTAGGATTGAACCTGCAGTTTAAAAGATAACTGTCACTTAGAACTGTCTTAACCTAACTTCTTTACCAACTAGGCTATGTGTCCAATTCCTTTTTTAATGTTTAACATACCAATTTTAACTTAATACAATGTATTATTTATGGTAGCTCTTGTATGTATATAGAAAAATATTTCTAATAGAAACTACAAAGTCTATCATTCCATTATTTTAAGAAATTACTTTATTACATCTATTCGAAATAATTCAATTGCACATAAGATTCATACCCTAAACATAAAAACAATTTTAGAAAAGACGGTGTAATTTGGTATTTGTTTCGCTCTTAAATTTGGACTTGTAATTTTTTATTAATTTTATCAATTTCTTGCACGTCTGTTTCTTTTGTGATTCATCCCATTTGATTTGGGGAGTTCGAAAAACGAATAATTTATTAATATTCCCAAAGACAGGCTTAGTACGACATAATAACTTAAGTGTGGGATACTTGGGTAATATTTCAATTCTTAGACATTGATGTATTTGCATCAGCATGTGAAAATGAAATCTAAATCATCTCATCCCGGTTTATATCATTTATTATCAGGTCCAGCCACATGATAAAGAAAATAAGTCGGGATCTGGGATTATTATTACACACACTTTGGCCGATCTTTCATTCGGCTTTTCTGTCTATATTAGCTATTTGCATAAATCGCGCCGTATTGCTCGGACCATAGAAAAAGCCCGGGTAATTTGTACATGGCATATAATACCATGGGAAACGCAGACAGATTAGACGGAAGGGACGGGAATATATAAAAAAGTATGAAGGAAATAAGGAGTTGAATCAGGAAGAAGAAATGCTTATTCTTTTTCTTTATATATTTTGCAGAATTGGGAAAGAGAAATCAAAAAGAAATATGAAAGGAAGCTTGGAGTCTGTGGGATTATTTAAAAAAGGAAAGAGGGGGGGTGGAGAGAGAAAGGTATATATAATTGAATATAAAATATGGAAGATAAAAATACAAAAATAGCACCGGAGAGAGAGTATAAGGTAATGTATTAGATGAACAAACCTGAGAGAGAGAGAGAGAGAGAGAGAGAGAGAGAGAGTGTGTGGGGGGGAGGGAGAGAGAGAGAGAGAGAGCGAGAGAGTATAAGGTAATGTATAAGAGAAGGTAAAAGTATTAGAGAAACAAACCTGAGAGAGAAAATGAGGTAAAGGAATAGAGAAGCTAAACCTAAAATAAACATAGAAAACAATAGAGAGAGAGAGAGAGAGAGAGAGAGAGGGTGGAGGAGAGAGATAGTAATTGAAGTTAAAATATAGAAGATACAAATACAAAGATTCCACCGGAAAGAGAGAGAGAGAGAGAGGGGTAGAGAAGGGGGTAGAGAGAGAGAGAGGGGGTAGAGAAGGGGGTAGAGAGAGAAAGAGAGAGAGGGGGTAGAGAGAGGGGGTAGAGAGAGGGGGTAGAGAGAGGGGTAGAGAGAGGAGGTAGAGAGAGGGGAGGTAGAGAGAGGGGAAGTAAAGAGAGGGGAAGTAAAGAGAGGGGAGTAAAGAGAGGGGAAGTAAAGAGAGGGGAAGTAAAGAGAGGGGAAGTAAGAGAGGGGGGTAGAGAGACGGGGAGAGAGAGAAGGGGAGAGAAAAGAGAGGGGTAGAGAAGAGAGGGGGTAGAGAGAGAGGGGGTAGAGAGAGAAGGGGGTAGAGGAGAGAGGGGGTAGAGAGAGAGGGGGTAGAGAGAGAGAGGGGGTAGAGAGAGAGTAAGAGAGAAAGAGAGAAAGAGAGGGAGAGAGAGAGAAAGAGAGAAGAGAGAGAGAAAAAAAGAGATAAGAAAGAAGAGATAGAGAGAGGGGGGTAGAGAGAGAGATGGAGGGGTAGAGAGAGAGAGAGAGGGAGGGATAGAGAGAGGGAGGGGATAGACAGAGAGAGAGGGAGAGTGGGTAGACAGAGAGAGAGAGGGAGAGGGGGTAGAAAGAGGATAAATATAATAAGATTATATGAAATCAGAGTTGTTAAGTCTTGCGTTGAAAGTCAGAAGTGTCCATAGAAAAATAATATCCTGAATCTGGAAAAATGATTGCACATCCGGATGATTTTTGATAGGAGACAAAATTACGGACATCATAAAGTCTTTGTCCCTTTTACTTCCGGTTTAGCATACAAAACCAATTATTACCTACGACCAATACTCATTTAAAAGGAATAAAGATTAACTCTAGAATGTCCATACTGTGAAACTTTATCCGGATTTATGTCTGTCCAGAACATCATTCTTTTTTTATTTTTTTTAATTTTTTTGCAGTCTAACTCTCAAACCCCATTTGAATAATTCTAGGTTTAATATTACATGACCACAGAAGTTACAAGAGACTCCTCGAAAGGAATACCTACCATTCATTTCTAGGCTATTTCATTTTCACAGCATAACCAATAACACCGATCAGCTAGGACAGCAGAATACACCGACTCCCCCTCTGAAAAGGGATACAAATTCCCCCAATAAGACCACTTGTTGTCTCTGGGTGGCGACCCGTTATCTTTAAGGATTGAATCATGGTATTTGAGTTGTGCATGACATTCAACACTCCACTTTGGCCCTTATTTAGTCTAAACGTGCGGTGGGAGCTGACCCCCCCCGATCAATCGGCTGCTCGCATCAAGTTCTACCACCTACATTTATTTCCCAACCCCTCCGTGCGAACAGGATGCGGCATAACGTCAATTTCTTAAGCGGAGTTTAACAGGTTTTAACTCAGAGTTTTCCTTCTCCTGTACAGGTTGCCTTACCAAGGTTGAAGAGCCTAGTCAGCTCTACTATTTACCCATAGCCGGGGGGTGTATATTTGGATTCATACCTTTCCCAAGGGTATTAGCCATATGTGAAATGCAAACAGTTTCATCTAGTATTTGAACTCTGGTTGACGAGTCCATTTCCTACCACTTTAACTATTATGCTATGTACATCCATATGAATTCCGGACCCTAGTATTCTAATGGCAATCCCTCAATATATTTATCATATATGTGCTATAAGGCGGTGAGTGAAGGTCTTAGGGTCCTGGATATGATGTTAAAATGCATCGAGTGGGGAAGTTCCCAATCTAGTATTTCTTAACCCCTCCACACGAGACAGGATGTGACCGAAGATCAATTTCTTAAGCGGAGTTTAACAGGTTTGAATTCAGTATTTTACTTCTAAACAGGTTACCTAGCCATGGTAAAAGTGTCCAGACTACCCTACTATTTACCCACAGTTGGAAGGGGAGTAATTGAATGCATACCTTTTACAAGGTTATTAACAAAATGCGAAATGCAAATGGCCTCGTCCAGGGTTTGAACTCTTGTCGACGAGTCCATTTCCCACGACTAACTATTACACCACAGGCCTCATTACATACTATATGCATTATTGTATCTAAGATTTGGTTTGGTTGGTTGGTTGGGTTTTACGGCATGTCAACCCCTTGGGTTATTTTATGCCGAATAGGTCTATTGGTAAAAAAATGTTTAATGCTAACAAAGTTTTGAAATAATTTCATTTTTAATGGATTATACAATTTTGTTTATAAACTCATGTTTTCTATTTAACCCATAGATGAGACACTAACAGGTACTACCACTCCGTATTGTATCTAAATATGTATATCTAGGGACAGAATAGTATGTGTCGCATATGATTAAGTTTTATATTTATGCAGATAGTTCGTCAATTTATAACTAATTTTGTGAATGATGAGCAACAAAAATAGTTTTTATCGTTTTTGGAAGTTTTATACAATTAAAAACACTTTTACAATGAGAACAAGCACACCACAACCTAACATGAGAAATTTCTTTCCCTGAAAAATAATATTCCCACGAAATATCCCTGTGAAATAAAATAATGAAATACAATGCAAACATCGTTTATTCCCTCTCACAGAATAGGAAATATCTGCATTCCCTTGCAGGCAGGCACATGAGCACACAGAATAAAACAATAGGCATGCAATGACTTCCTATTATGGCACAATTATCTGTGTGGCGTCAGTGTGCATGTGCCTCCTCTGCCCTTTGGATGTCAATTTTGAATGAGAAATGTCGGAAAAGGCAGGGTAAATCTTCCTTTTAGACGTTCAATTATCTTTTATACGTTTCGTGCCTCTACCCGAGGGTCCTTTGCTCCAAGACAAACAAAAGAATCTATGATGGGTTTGACCTTGCGTCGATATTGACAAGTTGGGGTGTTGGGGGAAGCTGTTTAAAACATGGTGGCATTCGTTTCAAAACATGTGTGTATATATATATATATATATATATATATATATATATATACACACACACACACACATAATTATATACATCTATATATACACATAATTATATACACACAATTATATACATCTTTATATACACACACATATACACACAATTATATACATTTATATACACACACATACACAATTATATACATCTATACACACACATAATATACATTTATATACACACACATAATATACATTTATATACACACACATACACAATTATATACATCTATACACACACATAATATACATTTATATACACACACATACACAATTATATACATCTATACACACACATAATTATATACATCTATACACACACATACACAATTATATACATCTATACACACACATAATTATATACATCTATACACGCACACAATGTACATTTATATACACACACATACAATTATATACATCTATATACACACATATATACACACAATTATATACATCTATATACACACATATATACACACAATTATATACATCTATATACACACAATTATATACACATATACACACAATTATATACATTTATATACACACATAATTATATACATTTATATACACACATAATTATATATATATATATATATATATACACACACACAAACATATGCATATATACATATACACATTATGTACGCATTCTACACACACACACACACATATATATATATATAATATATATATATATATATATATATATATATTAGGGCATTGAATGGTAAGATATAAAAGCTAATTATAATATATTGTAAGATTGGTTTTGCTGAAGTGTAGTGCCACACCTACTGTCAGCTCCCCACTTTACCGCACAGATCAGATTAACCTATCACTGCTACTCATACACTGAGTGACTGGTATCGTATCAGGAACCTTGCGATTTCTAGGCAGATGTTCTACCGACTGAGCCAAACCAGCTCGTTTCATTCAGACTTTATTTTTAGTTGAATCGCTTTTGTAATAATTAAAAGGGGGTCGATAGCGGAAAAGGTTGAGAAACACTGAAATAAGGGGTCAGAAACAATTGGTCGATATAGAATCATCAGCGAAATGAGAATAAAAAAAGCGCTATAAATAAAGATAGCGCCAGAGAGACGGGCGTAATTTGTAGAATAATAAAGAAATGGAGAAAAGAAACCGAAATGAGAAAAAAAGACGCATAAAGAAAGAAGATCTAAGAAAAAGACAACAATAAAATCTTTAAATAAAATCCAGACACACAATCACAAATACACACAGACACATACACACAAACTAAAAAAAAGACACAACTACAGACACACAAACAAAAAACAGACAACAAACCAAAAAACAACACACAAACCAAAAACAGACACACAACCACAGACACACTTACCAAACCACAGACACACTAACAAAAAACAGACACACCACAACCACAGAAACACTAACAAAAAACAGACACAACCACAGACACACAAACAAAAAAACAGATACAACCACAACCACAGAAACACTAACAAAAAACAGACACAACCACAGACACACTAAACAAAAACAGACACAACCACAACACTAAACAAAAACAGACACAACCACAGACACACTAAACAAAAAAACAGACACAACCACAGACACACTAAACAAAAAACAGACACAACCACAGACACACTAAACAAAAACAGACACAAACAACACAAACCACAGACACACTAAACAAAAAACAGACACAACCACAGACACACTAAACAAAAAACAGACACAACCACAGACACACTTACCAACCACAGACACACTAACCAAAAAACAGACACACAAACAGACACACTTACCAAACCACAGACACACTAACAAAAAACAACACACAACCACAGACACACTAACCAAACCACAGACACACTAACCAAAAACAGAGACACAACCACAGACACACTAACCAAAAAACAGACACACAACCACAGACACACTAACCAAAAAAACAGACACACAACCACAGACACACTAACCAAAAAAACAGACACATGACCACAGACAACCACACACACAACCAGAGACACACACAAAAACAGACACACAACCACAGACACACACACACAACCAGAGACAAACACAAATAACACACACACACAAATAACACACACACAACCAGAGACACACACAAATAACACACACACACAAATAACACACACACAACCAGAGACACACACAAATAACACACACACAACCACACAAAAAACAAACACAAACTAAAAGAAAACAGATACACAACCACACGTACAGAGATAGATACACAAACTAAAAAACAAAACAAAAGGCACATACATGCAAACACAAATGCAAACTAAAAAAACAGATACACATCCACACATATAGACACACAAAAACAGACAAACACACACACATATAGACAGACACAGAAACACTCACAAAATATATTTGGTTGTTGGCTTTATTTCTTATTTTTATGTAACAAAACAAAATAATCCATGGCTTCTGTTGTTTCGCTGGTGTTTTGTGTCACGCGACCATTTTGCATTTTCACAAGATTTCTCTCTTCCTAATTTCTCTGGCCTGTGGAGAGAGAGAGAGAGAGAGAGAGAGAGAGAGAGAGAGAGAGAGAGAGAGAGAGAGAGAGAGAGAGAGAGAGAGAGAGAGAGAGAGAGAGAGAGAGAGAGAGAGAGAGAGAGAGAGAGAGAGAGTCCAGAGAGAGAGAGAGAGGGGAAGAGAGAGAGGCTGACTGAACAGCTTAGTAAAGAAGCACATCCCAAAAATAGATATTTATAATGAACAGAGTTTTTGCTAAAGAATGAAATTACTTTGGATATTCATCAAAAGCAAACGTTTCCGGTGGATGAAAACTCAAGATCTATTTATTATTTGCTTTGCCTTGTTATTAACACCATGTAACTTGAAAACATGGCTGTACACACACACACGCACACACATATATATATATATATATGTTTACCAACCCCTCTGCACGAGCAGAATGTGACACAAGGTCAATTTCTTAAGCGGAGCTCAACAGGTTTGAATTCAGAGTTGTCCTATCTCCTAGACCGGTTTCCTAACCAAGGTTAAAGAGCCCAGTCTGCCCTACTATTTACCAATATCGGGAGGGAGAATTGGATTCATACCTTTCCCAGGGGTATTAGCGCTAAGTGAAAATGCAGTTACCACGTCCAGGATTTAAACTCGTGGCGACGAATCCATTTCCCATGACTTTAACCATTACACCACATGCTTCTCTCTCTCTCTATGTTCCTGTCAATATCTTTTCTATTAACATACTTCTCTCTCAGTTTCTTCATAATAATCAATCAATCTATCTATGTATTTGCGTGTGTGCTTATATATATGTGTGTGTGTGTGTGGTGTGTTGATTTTTCGATAAGAATTAATCATCAATTTAAAGTCAGCGCAGTGATGGATGAAGAGAAAATAGATTCGAAAAAATATAAATGGAATTTAAATTCTGGAATATTTGGAAGAATCCAATCTTCGAGAAATTAAAAAAGGATAAAAAAATAAAATAAGAGAATACTAAAAAATCTACGCACAAATTGCTGACATAGAAAAAAAAGTACGCACTTTTTGTCTACCCCTTTTTTTGGTCTCTACTCATTTTCTTTTTCACATCGAAATTCGCTTTGATATTCGAATTCGTAATTATTTCCATTCTTTGTCTCTTCACTTCCAGTTCAGTCCTCCACAACTTCATCCTATCTATCTTTGCAACACGGTATTTTTTTAGTGAAGACATTTATATTATTTTTCATTCACCATTTGTTTCCACTAATCATGCTAATTATTCATCCTTTTTATTAACGTACATTTTCTTTTACTTATTTTTTTTATACTTACCAATTACCAGAAGAAGGAAAAATTATTTAATTCCAAAATTTATTTTTTTGAATTCTTCAATTTGATTCTTTATATTCCTCTGATTTAGGTGGGAAAAAATTCTTTAGACGTGTATGTAATAAAAGACAAACAAGTGCTTAACTTTAGTACAATTAAGATGGAGAGTCTTTTAGTATTTATTGAAGTCAGTCAGTCTACTATTGGTTTGAACAACAGCAACTGGCCAAGCACAACTGAACCAGTGTCAAGACAACTGGTACTTATGGGAATTCAGAATAGTCCACTCATGCATTTGGGTGATTCCA
>CM042149.1:81503069-81505727 GCA_023376005.1 Doryteuthis pealeii
TGAAAAGCCGTAATAAATGTAAATTGTGCTTGGTAAAGAGAAATTAATTATAGCTACGTCCTCCATCAGGAAAAGCTACTAAATAAACATACATGGTCGAGATGGAGAATGGGGCTCGTTTATGTCACTTGGCACCTGATTAAATATTGAATAGTGAAAGAATAAAACTATTTTTTGCTTTGCTGGATAGACCACTGTGATAAACTCATAGAAGATTCCGGTCGGCACCTGCATTCATAATTGATTTAAAACCGTATTGCAGTCGACGTTGCCTAGATTAGTCAAATGTCGCTTATCAGTTTGTGTCAGTAATTCTGTCTATCATTGATTTGAGACTTCTTGGTTCTATCCTTAGTCTTTTGGTAACCAACGTTACTATATGTACTAGCAAATTTGAAAAACGACCCTCCGGGCAATGTGAAATTAGATTTTTGAAACAATTGCGCCGAGGGTGGGAGTGTTGGATATTGTACAAAACGGAAACAGGAATTTCGCGGTTGAATTAAAAAGAGGGGGATGAGAAGAACAAAGACTTCAGCTGGACAAACGAGAATTTTGGAACAAGAGAGAAGGACTTCCGGCAAGGAACAAAAGGATGTGTGGGCGGTCGTCAATACTAAGCGGTCGATCAGGCAGCCCAGAGACAGACCCCAGGAGACGGCGAAGAAGGCACAAGGAGTCTGACGTCGACACGGTCGAGCGCGCTAGGAGCAGTGAGCGCGCTCACCACGCTTCCACCACCCCAGCAGTAGTAGTGCGCCCATTATCAATTTGCCCGCACTGCACATCCACCACGTACAACGAAGATGAGAGAAATAAAGTTCAAATCCCTACTACATAGAGCATGCCGGTGATGTCATTTAAGCGACCACCTAGAATTCGTCGTACCTAGGGGTTAGAAGACGATCGCCACTGTATGCCAAACAACGTATACGACTTCAGAGTAGCGCATGAGTTTGAAGATGCCCAGTATATAACATGTACGGATGTTGTGGCCCGATCGAGGGCTATGCAACAGGAGTTAAAAAATTCAATGTCAGCGAGTTTGTACGCCTAGTTCGTAAAATCTTCAAATTCATTAAAAGATTAAAAATAAAACATTTATGAAGTAAACTTTAAAATATATATCAAATAAACAAAAACTATATATAGCATATATATAACAGTCTGTATTTATTAAAAACTTGTTTTAAAAACAATGAGGACGTCTTAATGTTGCATTTTCAAATTTTGTGTGTATTATTCTATGATTATTGACGATTTTGGTAAGTGAGACGTGAGCATGACGTTAGCAGTAGAATATTTGTTACAAACAAAAACCGGAAAGCGAATCTCCATTATTAATATATATATATATATATATATATAATTATATTATATAATATATATATATAAAGTTTAGGAATTAAATGGCAAAATGAATAAATTGAATGAAATGAAAATGAATGAGATGAGGGGAATTAAATGAAAAATCTTTCCAAGGGATCTCTTTAAAAAGTAAAAAAAGAAAATAAAAGTTTGAGAGAGAAGCCCCTATGCGAAAGTTTCCACATCGTAATATTTTGGACGCTTTTGAAGCAATTTAAATTAATAATTATTATATAAGTATTGGAGAAGATAAAATCTGTTCTCTTCCTTTGTGATGTTCTATTGAGGAAAAGATTTTAAATTTTTATATCAAATATAGTCTGTCCAAACCACAGTGAAAATTGCAGATATGTACTTTTTTTAATTTAAATGAAAAGAGAAATGTGTACAAGTTCAGCTGCAAATGAGACGATGTGACATTTCTATCGCGAGATCGAGTTCGCTAAAATGATCGAAGAATATCTAAAATTTATTACATTCTAGGACAGCAAGAAAGAGAAACATTTCAATTAGGGTTGAGTCAATACAATTCAGGAAAATGTCTTAAAGTTATATTACATCTATGACCGAAAGAGAAGTTTCTGTGTAGCTCAACAGCAACTGGAGTTAAGAACATTCTAGTAGATATGGAGCAGCATCAATTTCCAGAAAAATGTCTGAATGTTATATAAATGTAGTAATTGAAGAGAATTTTGTAAGAGTTTCAAAGCTACTGAAAATGAGAACATTTCAATTAGATTGAGCTATACAAAACTTTCAAGTAAATGACTAAAAGTTATATTACCTAGGAAGGAAATATGTATAGCTGTAAAGAGACGAGATGAATATTCTTTCAGAGATTGAGTCATAAAATTTAATGAAATTTCTTAAACGTATTTACGATTAGTTAATTGGAAGATTGATTGGAGTAAGCTAACAGCCCCTGGGAAGTTAATAATATTTAATTTAGATATTGACAAGCAACAATTTCCAGAAAAGTTTAAATGTTATATTAATCTAATAATTGGAAGAGAAGTAGTAAGATCAACAGCACTGAAAGTTAAGAAACATTTCTTTTAGATATTCTGTCAAGCAAAATTTTCAACCGCCCTGTCGGCTGGGGGTGTTAGAATGCACAACTGCCACCTCTGCAGAGGGGTAGACTCCCCCAATTGGCCACCTGTGTGTGGCGGTTGTGAGCGACCCGTGATGCTTAAGGATAGTTCCAGGTGGTGAGTAGTTCATGACATGGCATACTCAACTTTCCCTATCTTGGGCTAGACGGGGCGGTGGAGAGGGATCTCTCTCTTT
>CM042149.1:81505827-81525827 GCA_023376005.1 Doryteuthis pealeii
AATCAACACCTATGTTTTCTTTTTTCCAAATGAGAAGGAGGAGTTGGTCATTTTTGTAAAAACAACCCAGTCTAGTTCGAAGTGTCCTGAGATTGTTGTGTGGTCATTTCCGTGATTGAGGTTGAGAAGTTTCGCTTGGTGTTTTTGGTATAACTAGCTAATATGAAGTGTCACTGGGGGTTTCTTGGCTAGCTTTAGTATATTAGTCATTACACCGCATTAGTCTTTACTAGTCCCTTAAGCATTGCACGTCACATGGCAGCTGACCTATGCGAAATCTCCTCACTATAAAAGTCTGGGGGCATAAGTCTTGGCTGAGGCAAGCAGATATACCTGCGCGCCAATAAAAATGTTTTCCCAATCGCAAGCTAGGTCGTATGCCTGTTGGTAGGCGCCGATGGGTTGTAGTTCGGTCAGTGTAGCGTGTGGTGTGGACATACAGCAACTAGTAGGCACAACTGAATCAGTGCAAGGACAGTGTGTTTATTGGAATCCAAGAATAATCATTCATTATATTTGGGTGATTCGCGGTGCCTTGGAGGTCCTTATGGCTGGCTTGTTTATGGATGTTTCACTCGAGCCAGTCAGTTAACCAGGCCCTGGCATTTGTAGTAGTATGCAGGCAAGATAGATATCGTGATCACCGTATGCTTTGGAAACAATAAAAAGATCGAGACAGTCGGCGTCCTATACACAAGCTGAGGGAAAGAGGGCAACCAAAAAATGGCGCCACAATTTAGTCTTTTGTTATATATTTCAGTAGTTCTTGGGGATTTCTGTTTCTTGATCTCCACCCCCAACATCGCCTCAATCCGAAGCTACAAACTTAGTGGCTTAATATAATCCGCATGTCGATAGATAGGAAAATTAAGTAGAAATAAATTCACAGAAGCAAAAGAGGTATTGGTGTAAGATAGGGCTGAACAAGAAAGAGAACGCAAGAGTTTATTTAATATGGATCGGTCAGCGATGAACCTGTGAATGAGACTCATGTAAGTAGTATACCGTTTATATATATATAGTTTATATATATATATATATATATTATATATATATATATTTGTCCATCCCTTCTCCTCCCAACAAAACTGTGGTTAATATACCGAGTTGTGTACACACTCAATGTATCTCAATGAATAACATTTTTGGGTGAGTGCATGAGTGTGCTCACTTCAAATATCCGTATTCAAGTTACGACTAATTGTTGCCTTTGTCTTAGCAATTCGACGGGTAATTGGGATAATATCATTATTCTACAGGAACAATGGCAACAAAGGAGTATTCCACCACTCCCCAGAGCTCAAAAACGAAGGCCCCACCACATGATTCAGTTAGTGGTCATATGCAGGACACCGTCTTTTGAGTGAGGAGGTCTTACTTCACTGCAGTCAGTTAGTTCCTAAGCCCCACTGACAGTCGCGTTTTAAAACCAAAATTAACCCTTTGTGTGTCATTTAATGCAAATCAAATCATTCTGATATCAAGTTTTTACAGTACATGTGAATGATGCTTAAAGGTGGCATTCCTGCAGTTAATGTATTTGGCAGCAAGATAGAATGTTCGTATCCAGTTGACGACCTACTTGTTGTTAGTTGTGCGTTGATCCAATTCGACGATGTGATGTAATTGGGACTAATATGATTTATTTGCCACAATTACATAATGGATATGAAAAATGCTTTTAATCGGTAGCCACTAGTGGGAACGAAACATTTGTATTTTCTAAGCGTTTTTTTTCAAGCATTATCGTTTTTTGATTTATCAATTTTTTGTGTTGTCGTTGTCTTTTTTGGTGACTTCACTTGTGCATCGAGGCAGAAAAAAATAATATAATCATTGGCGTGAACCATTATTATGGCTTGCTGTATTCGACGCCTAGTTAGTCATAATAGAGTTTACGGTCTCTATCATGCTGCTGGATTGCGTAAGCAGAGGGAAATATTGGTCATAGAGCGTGCTTATCTTGCTCGACTGCCATGTCCGCTTTCCAATCGTACTTATGACTCAAACGATGCAAGGGGGGGGGGGGGAATACCAATAGTCTATTAGGATCTTGCTGATAGAGCGGCACTGAGCAGTGATTTAGGATATTCAACGGAGATGATATTTGTGGAAATTGTTTCTAAGGGTTGGACTAGAAGGCGGGGGGGGGGAGGGGGAAGCGACAGAAAAAAAAGAGAAAGAGAAGAAGAAAAAGAAGCAGCTGGTCTTTCCCCCTGCCGTTTAGCATTTCTGTCTTTATCCCATATCGCTGATATTAGATTGTTGTAAATCTCTCGATGACTGATAGGCTATTTCCGGTGGAACCAGTGTCGCCACTTCATACTGCAGGTCGCTCAGACGCTAATGCATTTGTCATTTTATCCATATCTATTATATTAATAACGCTTGTTCCTTAATATTCTGACCGTTATCATCTTACAACGCCCTCTGATTAAAAAAAGAAACTGTGCCTAAGATGAAAGGCAAAAATGATAACATCCTATCTATCTGGTGTCGCTTATCCACTGAAATTATTTCTTATTAGTGTTGTCACCTCAGCTAAATAATGGCCAGATCCATTTTTATTATAAAGAAAGAAGGTGGGAAGAAATATGACATGCTACACAGAAAAAATACAACGTGAGAGAGAGAGAGAGAGGAGAGAGGAGAGAGAGAGAGAGAGAGAGAGAGAGAGAGAGAGAGAGAGAGAGGAGAGAAGAAAGATTGAGAAAGGGCCGGTTGCGCTGAAGCGATAACGCTAATCTGTTTCAATCGAACATAATGAATAGAGGAAAAGAAGGAAAGAAAGAAATAAAAAGAGTAAGAGAGAGTTAAGTCAAGATTATTTTACTGTTTACCTATTAAACTATTTTTAAACAGGTTTTTAGTAAACATATCAAACGTTGTAATAATTAAATTATCATACTGTGGTATATCTACAGGTCCTGCTAGTATATTATATATTACAGATTTTGTCTGTACAAGATTGACAATTAATTAACAGCGTTTTCTTATATTATTTAACATTGTTGGGAAGAGAGATAAATGTAGGTTGCTGGTATCTCTTCCTCAAAAGTATAAAGATAGAATAATAATTCACGACGAAAGAAATAAAAGGTAGACTTTATTGTCTGACTGAAACTTAGAAGAAATACAAAATATAACAGATACAAGGAATATGTAATACCTATAAAGATAAAACAATTCACGAGGAAATTAATAACAAATAGACTTTATTACCTGAACAAACTTAATAGAAGAAATATAAAACAGTAAGAAGAGGTGATATTACATACTAACAAATCTAAAAGGGTTGCTACAAAAGAAATAAACAGTTCTTTTCTAATGTCTCCTAAATGTTACAAAGTATTTTTATATGTCACCATAGGTTTGTTGGGAAGAGAGATGAATGTAGGTCGCTGGTACCTTTATCTCAATTGTATAAAGATAGAACAATTCATGACAAAATAATAATAGATAGATTTTTATTGCCTGAGCATAAGTTAATAGAAGAAATACAAAAGAGAATAGATAAAAAGAATAGTTGATATACAATGTATAAGAAGGAATGTCCTATGGGCAAATAGTTTTTTGTAAGTAAAGCCGAAACACAATTTAGGGGTTTGTAGAGTCTCTTGTGTACAATGCACATAATAATTAAGGGAGCAACACTCCTGTCATGTAGATCAACGACACAACTGGTGTGTGATAACTCTGCAAACCTTTAAACAAAGAAACTAAAGAAAATTACGAATAATTGAAGCTATAATTGTATATTTAGGATTACTATCAGTACCTCCTTGGGACAATACAACTGTGTGACAATTATTTGTATTAGGAATACAGGATATCAAATACACCCTCCCCAAATAATTTCTTTAAGAAACAAGTACGCAAAAACTATAAGCAGGGACGTATAATGAACACAATTCCATAACATTAAATAATCATTAACGGATTGGTGTGACGTTAACATAAATCAATCAGAAAAATGTTTTGTTATAAAAAAGTTATATCGTATTGAAGTCAGTCAGTATACTGTTGGTTTGAACAGCAGCAACCGGCTAAGCACAACTGAACTCGTGCCCAAAACAGTTGGTAATTATGGGACTCAAGAATAGTCCATTCATGTATTTGGGCGATTCCATTCCTTGAGTCCTGATTCGCTGCTTGGTTTCTATGATATAATAAGGTTTCATAAATACTCTGGCATACAGCTGTACGATTGCAACAAGGTTAGATCTGTATCGAGTTACAATTGCTTCTTGCCTTGTCTTACCAATTCGACAGTAATTGAAACTTAGTAAGATTTTTCTACATATCGTTGGACTATATCAATTAAATTCCTGTTTCTCCACAAAATTATGTCTCGATAGAAACTTTGATATTATTGACTGATGTTTATTATGGATAGTTAAATATATTGAGTACATTTAATCAGATTTAATATTTCAAGGAAAAGAAACTGAAAATACGAGATGTTGTAAAATTGTGGGTTAAGCTGGTGGTTTTAAGCTGACTTTTATGGAGTTATAAAATTCCCATTTGTATGGGATCTTTTGAGTAATCATCGTGTTATATATAAAATGAAAACCAATATTTATTAGTTAGTCTATTAAAATCCAGATTATGTTTCTATGTATGTAAACGATACCCAGAAAAACGCATATCACAGTAATATTTTTATATTAAAGTAATGCATAAAATTCCATAAAGTAAACAAAACTATTTGTCGAATTTGCTAGTTTAAAATCATTTGTAGGTGTCTGATATGAACGTCATTATTTACTCATCTAAATTCTCGGACGTTAAATTGCATCTAGTGGTGAGGTTCCAATTCTGAAACTCTGGGAGTATGGAGTGAGACTTCATTGCCATTACTTCAAGATCCACTCTGACCTGGAGTGGTTGTACCAATTAGGGTTTCATCTAACAATAAATTTAAAAAATGAGTTTTAGAATCTTGGAGGTTGAGCACTCCCCTTTGGTCCTTTTTGATGATGGTGGGACAGTCGGAGAAGCCGCCTCCGATCAATCGGCTGGTTACGCCAAGATTTTGCACCTACATAATTGTCCCGACCCTATCACCCAATTGCTCTAATGGCAACCACCCTATTCTTTTTATAATATATGTGCTAGAAGGCCGTGACTAAAGGTATCAATATACTGGATATGACGTTAAACTGCATTTTGAGGTAAAGTCCCAGTTCTGGAGCTCTGTGGAGTGGGGAGTGTCCCTTAATCGCCATTACTCCCAGGTTCACTCTGACGCGTTGTGGTATTATCTGTTAGAGTACAAGCCTCGTCCAGAATTTGAAGTCGGATCATCGTATCCATTTCCTACAACGATAACCATTACACCACAAAAGCCGCCAGTAGAATATGTTCAAAAACTAAATATAGAATATCTACACCTATGACTAATTGTTATCAAATCTATTACCAAAAAACAACATTATTATTTCCTACTCTAAAATCATTTTCAAGATAAAATGAATTCTTTTTTAATATTATTCAAAGTATTGTCCTCATCTTCATTGTTTTATCTGTACAATGTTTCGGCCGATGTGCCCTCCGGCTTATTTCATGTTTTTCTTGTCGGACTCAGAAAACTTATTGTCGTAATCGGGAGCCACCACGGACCTTTAAACCTAACCCTTTATTCAGTCCACGGGGTTATCCTGTTCTCATTCCGCTGACCCTAGTTAGGGTACAGGTTTTAAGCTGTGTTAATTATTATTCTATGTTAGTGCTGCCCCTGACTAGGATTGAACCTGCAGTTTAAAAGATAACTGTCACTTAGAACTGTCTTAACCTAACTTCTTTACCCACTAGGCCATGTGTCCAATTCCTTTTTTAATGTTTAACATACCAATTTTAACTTAATACAATGTATTATTTATGGTAGCTCTTCTTGTATGTATATAGAAAAATATTTCTAATAGAAACTACAAAGTCTATCATTCCATTATTTTAAGAAATTACTTTATTACATCTATTCGAAATAATTCAATTGCACATAAGATTCATGCCCTAAACATAAAAACAATTTTAGAAAAGACGGTGTAATTTGGTATTTGTTTCGCTCTTAAAATTTGGACTTGTTAATTTTTATTAATTTTATCAATTTCTTGCACGTCTGTTTCTTTTGTGATTCATCCCATTTGATTTGGGGAGTTCGAAAACGAATAATTTATTAATATTCCCAAAGACAGGCTTAGTACGACATAATAACTTAAGTGTGGGATACTTGGGTAATATTTCAATTCTTAGACATTGATGTATTTGCATCAGCATGTGAAAATGAAATCTAAATCATCTCATCCCGGTTTATATCATTTATTATCAGGTCCAGCCACATGATAAAGAAAATAAGTCGGGATCTGGGATTATTATTACACACACTTTGGCCGATCTTTCATTCGGCTTTTCTGTCTATATTAGCTATTTGCATAAATCGCGCCGTATTGCTCGGACCATAGAAAAAGCCCGGGTAATTTGTACATGGCATATAATACCATGGAGAAACGGCCATTGATCATAGATCATTTAGACAACCAGAGCAGAATGGCACTTTTTTATGGACAAAAGCAGACAGATAGACGGAAGGGACGGGATATATAAAAAAGTATGAAGGAAATAAGGAGTTGAATCAGGAAGAAGAAATGCTTATTCTTTTTCTTTTATATATTTGTTCGTTTAAAGCAGAACAGGGAAAGAGAAATCAAAAGAAATATGAAAGGAAGCTTGGAGTCTGTGGGATTATTTAAAAAAGGAGAGAGGGGGAGGGGGAAAGAGGGGGAAAGAGGGGGGGAGAGAGAAAGGTATATATAATTGAATATAAAATATGGAAGATAAAAAATACAAAAATAGCACCGGAGAGAGAGTATAAGGTAATGTATTAGATGAACAAACCTGAGAGAGAGAGAGAGAGTGTGTGTGGGGGGAGGGAGAGAGAGAGAGTGTGTGGGGGGAGGGAGAGAGTATAAGGTAATGTATAAGAGAAGGTATAAAGTATTAGAGAAACAAACCTGAGAGAGAATGAGGTAAAGGAATAGAGAGAGCTAAACCTAAAGCAAACATAGAAAACAATGGAGAGAGAGAGAGAGAGAGAGAAAGGGTGGAGGAGAGATAGTAATTGAAGTTAAAATATAGAAGATACAAATACAAAGATTCCACCGAAAGAGGAGAGGGGGGGTAGAGAGAGAGAAAGAGAGAGAGGGGGTAGAGAAGGGGGTAGAGAGAGAGAAATAGAGAGAGGGGTAGAGAGAGGAGGTCAGAGAGGGGAAGTAAAGAGAGGGGAGATAGAGAGAGGGAGATAGAGAGAGACGGGTAGAGGAGAGAAGAGAGGGGGTAGAGAGAGAGGATGGGAGAGAGAGAGGATGGGGTAGAGAGAGAGGATGGGGAGAGAGAGGAGAGGGTAGAGAGAGAGGAGGGGTAGAGAGAGAGAGAGGGGTAGAGAGAGAGAGAGAGAGGGGGGTAGAGAGAGAGAGGAAGGGGTAAGAGAGAGAGAGAGGGGGGGGTAGAGAGAGAGAGAGAGGGGGTAGAGAGAGAGAAGAGGGGGTAGAGAGAGAGGGGGTAGAGGAGAGAGGGGTTAGAGAGAGAGGGGTTAGAGAGAGAAAGAGAGGGGGTAGAGAGAGAAAGAGAGGGGTAGAGAGAGAAAGAGAGGGGGTTAGAGAGAGAAAGAGAGGGGTAGAGAGAGAAAGAGGGGGGTAGAGAGAGAAGAGAGGGGTAGAGAGAGAGTAGAGGGGGGTAGAGAGAGAGAAAGAGAGAGCGAGAAAAGAGAGAGAAAAGAGATAGAAAGAAAGAGAGAGAGAGGGGGTAGAGAGAGAGAGGGAGGGGTAGAGAGAGATGGAGGGGATAGAGAGAGAGGGAGGGGATAGACAGAGAGAGAGGGAGAGTGGGTAGAGAGAGGGAGAGGGGGTAGAAAGAGGATAAATATAATAAGATTATATGAAATCAGAGTTGTTAAGTCTTGCGTTGAAAGTCAGAAGTGTCCATAGAAAAATAATATCCTGAATCTGGAAAAATGATTGCACATCCGGATGATTTTTGATAGGAGACAAAATTACGGACATCATAAAGTCTTTGTCCCTTTTACTTCCGGTTTAGCATACAAAACCAATTATTACCTACGACCAATACTCATTTAAAAGGAATAAAGATTAACTCTAGAATGTCCATACTGTGAAACTTTATCCGGATTTATGTCTATCCAGACCATCATTCTTTTTCATTATTTTTTTTTGCAATCTAACTCTCAAACCCCATTTGAATAATTCGAGGTTTAATATTATATGACCACAGAAGTTACAAGAGACTCCTCGAAAGGAATACCTCATATTTATTTCTAGGCTATGTTGGATTTTGTGTATAGTATTCAACTCTGTTACAAGATGAATGCAAGACTAAAACTAGAGTTTGGTAGGTGGCTTATATGGAGCTTTGGATTGTTCCATTATGAACTCAGGCAAGTTCATTTCCTGAGTTTTGATTGGCTGTTAGCTTTCAGGGTTAGTAAGAACAGGGATAAGTACCCACTCTTCAGCCACCACTTTGTATTATGCTAGCAGCATGCAAGGACTGTATTAAGTTACAGCTTACCTGTTGTTCTCGTCTGCTAACTCGACGGTAGTTAGAACCCCACTGCGATGGTGAGTATCATTGTTTCTACAGGCTATTTCATTTTCACAGCATAACCAATAACACCGATCAGCTAGGACAGCAGAATACACGGACTCCCCCTCTGAAAAGAATAAAAATTCCCCCATAAGACCACTTGTTGTCTCTGGGTGGCGACCCGTTATCTTTTAAGGATGAATCATGGTATTTGAGCTGTGCATGACATTCAACACTCCACTTTGGCCCTTATTTAGTCTAAACGTGCGGTCGGAGCTGACCCCCCCCCCGATCAATCGGCTGCTCGCATCAAAGTTCTACCACCTACATTTATTTCCCAACCCCTCCGCGCGAACAGGATGCGACATAACGTTAATTTCTTAAGAGTTTTCCTTCTCCTGTATAGGTTGCCTTACCAAGGTTGAAGAGCCTAGTCAGCCCTACTATTTACCCATAGCCGGGAGGTGTATATTTGGATTCATACCTTTCCCAAGGGTATTAGCCGTATGTGAAATGCAAACAGTTTCATCTAGTATTTGAACTCGGGTTGACGAGTCCATTTCCTACGATGTACATCCATATGAATTCCCGATCCTAGTATTCTAATGGCAATCCTTCAACATTTTTATCATATATGTGCCATAAGGCTGTGGGTAAAGGTCTTAGGGTCCTGGATATGACGTTAAAATGCATCGAGTGGGGAAGTTCCCAATCTAGTATTTCTTAAGCCCTCCACACGAGACAGGATGTGATCCGAGATCAAATTTCTAAAGCGGAGTTTAACAGGTTTGAATTCAGTATTTTACTTCTAAACAGGTTACCTTGCCATGGTAAAAGTGTCCAGACTGCCCTACTATTTATCCACAGTTGGAAGGGGAGCATTTGAATGCATACCTTTTACAAGGTTATTAATAAAATGTGAAATGCAAATGGCCTCGTCTAGGGTTTGAACTCTTGTCGACGAGTCCATTTCCCACGACTAAATATTACACCACAGGCCTAATTACATACTATATGCATTATTGTACCCAAGATTTGGTTTGGTTGGTTGGTTGGGTTTTACGGCATGTCAACCCCTTGGGTTATTTTATGCCGAATAGGTCTATTGGTAAAAAATGTTTAATGCTAACAAAGTTTTGAAATAATTTCATTTTTAATGGATAATACAATTTTGTTTATAAACTCATGTTTTCTATTTAACCCATAGACGGGATACTAACAGGTACTACCACTCCGTATTGTATCTAAATATGTATATCTAGGGACAGAATAGTATGTGTCGCATATGATTAAGTTTTATATTTATGCAGATAGTTCATCAATTTATAACTAATTTTGTGAATGATGAGCAACAATAATAGTTTTTATCGTTTTTGGAAGTTTTATACAAATGAAAAACACTTTTACAATGAAGACAAGCACACTACAGCCTAACATGAGAAATTCTTTCCCTGAAAAATAATATTCCCACGAAAATATCCCTGTGAAATAAAATAATGAAATACAATGCAAACATCGTTTATTCCCTCTCACAGAATAGCAAATATCTGCATTCCTTGGCAGGCAGGCACATGAGCACACAGAATAAAACAATAGGCATGCAATGACTTCCTATTATGGCACAATTATCTGTGTGGCGTCAGTGTGCATGTGCCTCCTCTGCCCTTTGGATGTCAATTTTGAATGAGAAATGTCGGAATAGGCAGGATAAATCTTCCTTTTAGACGTTCAATTATCTTTTATACGTTTCGTGCCTCTACCCGAGGGTCCTTTGCTCCAAGACAAACAAAAGAATCTATGATGGGTTTGACCTTGCGTCGATATTGACAAGTTGGGGTGTTGGGGGAAGCTGTTTAAAACATGGTGGCATTCGTTTCAAAACATGTGTGTATGTATATATATATATATATATACACAAACACACATAATTATATACATACATATATACACACAATTATATACATCTATATATACACAGATATACACACAATTATATACATCTATATACACACATAATATACATTTATATACACACATAACATACATTTATATACACATACACATACATTTATATACACATACACATACATATATCACACATAATATACATACACACATACACATACACAATTTATATACATATACACACATACATTATATCATCTATATACACACAGATACTATATACACACAATTATATATCTAATAACAACACATACATATATACATATATACATATATACACACACACATACACAATTATATACATCTATACACACACATACACAATTATATACATCTATATATACACACACACAATTATATACATCTATATACACACAATTATATACACACAATTATATACATCTATATACACACAAACAATTATATACATCTATATACACACATAATTATACACACATATACACACAATTATATACATCTATATACACACACATATACACACATAATTATATACATTTATATACACACACACATATACACACACACTTATATACATCTATATACACACATATATACACACAATTATATACATTTATATACACACATAATTATATACATTTATATACACACATAATTATATACATTTATATACACACATAATTATATACATACATATACACACATAATTATATACATACATATATATACACACACAAACATATGCATATATACATATACACATTATGTACGCATTCTACACACGCACACACACACACACACACACACAAATATATATATATATATATATATTAGGGCATTGAATGGTAAGATATAAAAGCTAATTATAATATATTGTAAGATTGGTTTTGCTGAAGTGTAGTGCCACACCTACTGTCAGCTCCCACTTTACCGCACAGATCAGATTAACCTATCACTGCTACTCATACACTGAGTGACTGGTATCGTATCAGGAACCTTGCGATTTCTAGGCAGATGTTCTACCGACTGAGCCCAACCAGCTCGTTTCATTCAGACTTTATTTTTAGTTGAATCGCTTTTGTAATAATTAAAGGGGGTCGATAGCGGAAAAGGTGAGAAACACGAAATAAGGGTCAGAAACAATTGGTCGATATAGAATCATCAGCGAAATGAGAATAAAAAAAAAGCGCTATAAATAAAGATAGCGCAGAGAGACGGGCGTAATTTGTAGAATAATAAAGAAATGGAGAAAAGAAACCGAATGAGAAAAAAGACGCATAAAGAAAGAAAATCTAAGAAAAAGACAATAAAATCTTTTTAAAAATCCAGAACCACAACCACAAATACACACAGACACACACACACAAACTAAAAAAAAAGACAACTACAGGCACACTAAATAAAAAACAGACACACAAACCAAAAAACAGACACACTAACGAAAAAACAGCACACTTACCAAATCACAGACACACTAACCAAAAACAGACACACAACCACAGACACACTAACCAAAAACAGACACCCAACCACAGACACACACTAACAAAAAAAAACAGACACACAATACAGACACACTAACCAAAAACAGACACACACACCACAGACACACTTACCAACCACAGACACACTAACCAAAAAACAGATACACAACCACAGACACACTAACCAAAACACAGACACACTAACCAAAAAACAGATACACAACCACAGACACACTAACCAAAACACAGACACAACCACAGACACACTTACCAAACCACAGACACACTTACCAAACCACAGACACACTTACCAAACCACAGACACACTAACCAACCAAGACACACTAACCAAACCACAGACACACTAACCAAACCACAGACACACTAACCAAAAAGACCACAACAAACACTAACCAAAAAACAGACACACAACCACAGACAACTACAAAAACAGACATATGACCACAGACAACCACACATACAACCACAGACACACACATACAACCACAGACATACAACCACAGACACACACACGACCAGAGACACACATAAAGCACACAACCACAGACACATACAACAGACACACACAAACACAAACTAAAAGAAAACAGATACACAACCACACGTACAGAGATAGATACACAAACTATAAAAACAAAACAAAAGGCACATACATGCAAACTAAAAAAACAGATACACATCCACACATATAGACACACAAAAACAGACAACCACACACATGTAGACAGACACAGAAACACTCACAAAATATATTTGGTTGTTGGCTTTATATCTTATTTTTATGTAACAAAACAAAATAATCCATGGCTTCTGTTGTTTCGCTGGTGTTTTGTGTCACGCGACCATTTTGCATTTCACAAGATTTCTCTCTTCCTAATTTCCTTCTGGCCTGAAGAGAGAGAGAGAGAGAGAGAGAGAGAGAGAGAGAGAGAGAGAGAGAGAGAGAGAGAGAGAGAGAGAGAGAGAGTCCCGAGAGAGAGAGAGAGAGACCAGAGAGAGAGAGAGAGTCCAGAGAGAGAGAGAGAGTCCAGAGAGAGAGAGAGAGTCCAGAGAGAGAGAGAGAGAGAGTCCAGGGAGAGAGAGAGAGACCAGAGAGAGAGACCAGAGAAGAGAGTCTGAGAGAGAGAGAGAGAGAGAGAGAGAGAGAGGGGCTGACTGAACAGCTTAGTAAAGAAGCACATCCCAAAAATAGATATTTATATTGAACAGAGTTTTTGCTAAAGAATGAAATTACTTTGGATATTCATCAAAAGCAAACGTTTCCGGTGGATGAGAACTCAAGATCTATTTATTATTTGCTTTGCCTTGTTATTAACACCATGTAACTTGGAAACATGGCTGTACACACACACACACACACACACATATATATATATATATATGTTTACCAACCCCTCTGCACGAGCAGAATGTGACACATGGTCAATTTCTTAAGCGGAGCTCAACAGGTTTGAATTCAGAGTTTTCCTTCTCCTAGACCAGTTGCCTAACCAAGGTTAAAGAGCCCAGTCTGCCCTACTATTTACCAATATCTGGCGGGAGAATTGGATTCATACCTTTCCCAAGGGTATTAGCGCTAAGTGAAAATGCAGTTACCACGTCCAGGATTTGAACTCGTGGCGACGAATTCATTTCCCATGACTTTAACCATTACACCAAGCGCTTCTCTCTCACTCTATGTTCCTGTCAATATCTTTTCTATTAACATACTTCTCTTTCAGTTTCTTCATAATTATCAACCAATCTATCTCTATGTATTTGCGTGTGTACATATATATATATATATATATATATATATATATATATATATATATATAATATGTGTGTGTGTGTGTGTGTTGTTGATTTTTCGATAAGAATTAATCATCAATTTAAAGTCAGCGCAGTGATGGATGAAGAGAAAAATAGATTCGAAAAAATAAAATGGAATTTAAATTCTGGAATATTTGGAAGAATCCAATCTTCGAGAAATTAAAAAAGGATGAAAAAAAATAAAATAAGAGAATACTAAAAAATCTACGCACAAATTGCTGACATAGAAAAAAAAGTACGCACTTTTTGTCTACCCCCTTTTTTTTGGTCTCTACTCATTTTCTTTTTCACATCGAAATTCGCTTTGACATTCGAATTCGTAATTATTTCCATTCTTTGTCTTTTCACTTCCAGTTCAGTCCTCCACAACTTCCTCCTATCTATCTTTGCAACACGGTATTTTTTTAGTGAAGACTTTATATTATTTTTCATTCACCATTTGTTTCCACTAATCATGCTAATTATTCATCCTTTTTATTAACGTACATTTTCTTTTACTTATTTTTTTTATACTTACCAATTATCAGAAGAAGGAAAAAATTATTTAATTCCAAAATTTATTTTTTTGAATTCTTCATTTTGATTCTTTATATTCCTCTGATTTAGGTGGGAAAAAACTCTTTAGACGAGTATGTAATTGTAGAATACTGATAATTGTCATTCTGTGTTACTTTCACCCTTAGCCAGGATTGAACCTGCAGTCTGGAAATGACTGTTACAGATTGTTAACTATTGGACAGTAGAACAGTCAAACACCCCCTCAGCTTAATGGACTCTTCCTGGCAGCAGTGGCAGGAATTATTTAAGCTGTTATAGTGGGTTCATTAATGAACTAGTAACTTCATGTTAGGCTTGGCCAGTCAAACCAACTGTTGACTGTCTGACTGACTTCAATATGTCGCTGCAGGCAGGATTCGACCTAGCTGGATGGGAAAAGCTGTTTATTGAGGCAGGCATATCTGTTGCCTCTGCCAAAACTTATGCCCAGACATTTTCTAGTGAAGAGATTGCAAGGTCCAGCTTGCATATGCTAGACCGTGCAATGCTTAAGGAACTGGGTATCAAGACTATGGTGACATGCTCACTATACTAAAGCTAGCCAAGAATCCCCAGTGACACTCCCATTATCAGCTAATTATGCAAGAACACCAACTGCAAAACTTCCTCAAATCCGTTCGGAAATGACCCCACAACAATTCAGGAAGTTCAGGATAGACTGGGACGTATTTACAAAGATGACCAATCTTCCCCCCATACAGACTAACATTCAACTGTACAATTGTGCTGATGAAACTGTCCAGAATTCTATCATCAATACTTACCCTGACTTCTTCAACACCAACCCTAGCAAACTGCTTGATATGCTAGAGGTTGGTTACACAGAAATCAAATCCCATGGTGCACAGAATCTCCTTTTCATCCATCATACAGAGTGACCATGAGTCCATCCAGGATTACTTGATTCGTCTACAGTCAGGAGCACAAGATTGCAACTATATATGCCCCAACTGTGATCATGACTTGTCCAACATATATATAAAGGATCAGTTCATTCGGGCATTGCTAATGACACACTACAGGCGGATATATTGGCTAAGGCAGGTTCACTGATGACCTTGGAACAAAATATAACTCATGCAAAAGCATTCGAGATGGCCATGCGAGACCAAGATAAGATATCTGGTACCTCAGATGTTGCAAGGATTCGAACATCTGCGTATCACCGACAGAGATGGGCCCAAAATTCAGCCCGTTCAGGCACTACCTTCAACCGTGGAGACATGGTGGAAAAAAAAACCCAACGTAATGCATGCAGAGGTTGTGGTAGTTACCGCATGGTGGGTCTGGAATAGGTAACCGGCCACGGATGTGTGCGGCATGGGGTCAAACGTGCAAAGCTTGTGGAAAACGGAACCACTTTGCGAATGTCTGCCAATCAAAGAATGAAGAAGGTGCTATTAAGTGTCTGGAAGATGAAGAAGCCAGTATGGATGCCCTGATTGCGCACCTAATATTCGATCCAGTAACTGACAGTTACAAACCAGATAGCCACAACGGCCGCGAGGAGGTGGAAGCCACATTAACCCCATTTTCCCCCTGCCCTGACCCAAGACAAGCCAGAGATATCCCTGCCGCTTGTCCTACCAATCTCAAATCTACCCTGACAGTGGTGCAACCATATGCCTCGGTGGGTTGAAACATCTACAGTACATGGGACTCTCGGAGAAAAATTTAGTCCCCTCTAAAAAAAAAATACGTGCAGTAGGAGGGTTCTCATTGGTGTGTCAAGGTTGGCTACCCATCATGTTTACAATTGGGGAGAGGACTACAAAACAGGCACTATATATATGTAAAAATATACAGGTGATATACTTTAGTAAGGCAGCCTGCATTGATGTGGGTATATTACCTCCATTCTTTCCTAAACCTATGGCAGGGCCTCCCGCCCCTGCAAGTAATTCAATAACATGCAATGCGGTATTCACGGATTCCCAGCATAACACACCAAAAGCTCCAGCCCATAAAATCCAATATCCTAAAACCCCTCCATTTCCACCAACCAATGAAAACGTAGAAAAAATTAAGCAATGGTTGTTAGACCAATTCGCTACAACAGTTTTCAACAAAAACGGAAAATTTCCTGCTATGGCTGGCCCCCAGCCCACATACACCTCAAGGAAGGATCAACCCCCAAAGCAAGACATAACCCTATCCCAGTACCATATCATTTTAAAGAGAAGGTACGACAGGCCCTTTGGGATGATGTCAAAAGGGGTATCCTCGCCCCAGTACCCATTGGCACCCCCACTAACTGGTGCAGCACAATGGTAATAACTGCAAAGAAAGACGGGAGGCCTAGAAGAACGGTAGACTACCAATATTTGAACTCTCAATGCAAGCGAGAGACACACCACACCAGCTCGCCATTCCAATTGGCATTACAGGTACCTTCCAACACTAAGAAAAACTGTCTTAGATGCTATGGATGGCTATCATTCAATCCCTCTAGATGAGGAATCACAACCACTCACTACCTTCATCACTGAGTGGGGTCGTTTTATGTATCTGCGAATGCCCCAGGGATATTTAGCCTCCGGCGATGCCTATACACGCAGATATGATGAAATAATCAGAGATGTTCCCCGCAAAGTTAAGGTAGTTGATGATACCCTACTCTATGACGAAAATATAGAAGGTGCTTTTTATCATACCTTTGATTATTTGTCACTGTGTGCAGAAAATGGGATCACGCTCAACAAGGAAAAATTCCAATTTTGTCAGGATGTGGTTCAATTTGGTGGTCTCCAAATAACATCAACAGGAGTTGCCCCTTCCAAAGAACTACTCAATGCAATAAAAAACTTCCCTATCCAAAGACATAACCGACGCAAGGTCATGGTTTGGGTTGGTTAATCAAGTGGCATGGGCATACTCCCTAAGCCCCATAATGGCTCCTTTTCGAGACCTGGTCAAACAAAATTCACACTTTACGTGGAACCAAGATCTCGAGAACGCGTTCCGCAAATCTAAGGAGGTTATCGTTGGCTTGGTAAAGAAGGGAGTTACAAGCTTTGACATCAATCGCGCAACCTGCCTTGCCCCAGACTGGAGCAAGGAAGGTATGGGTTTTTTATTGCTCCAAAAACACTGCACATGCCCCACAGACAAGGCTCCAGTTTGTTGCACAGAGGGCTGGCGCATCATATTTGCAGGTAGCAGATTCTGCACTGACGCAGAGCGCCGATATGCACCCATTGAGGGCGAAGCAGCTGCAATCGCCTGGTCATTAGACAAATGCCGCATGTTTATCATGGGATGCCCTAATGTAATAGTGGTCACAGACCACCAGCCTTTAACAGGGGTATTTGGTGATAGGGACCTTAGTAAGATTCACAACCCACGCCTATTTAAACTGAAGGAGAGGTCCTAAGATATTTCTTTACCATTCAGCACTGCCCCGGCAAGTGGCACAAGGGTTCTGATGCCATATCCCGCAACCCAGTTGCCATAGTAGAAGCCCTTACTACTTTATTCTCAACACAACCTTCTAACCAGGACACACACCTCTCTGACGACATAGATGACTTAATGGAATCAGTGACCCATCAGGCAATGACGAATTGTAGGGATAGCAACAATATCATATCACTTGACCATATTCGTGCATCTGGTCAGAATGATCAGCATTACACATCACTTTTAAAGGTGATTGAACAAGGATTTCCTTCTATACGTTCTCAGGTCGAACCAGGAATCCGCCATTTCTGGGAGGTACGTCACAGACTCACCACGGACAGAGGCTTAGCATTGATGGACGAAAGAATTATCGTACCTAGGACCCTACAAGGGAAAGTGCTACATTGCCTACATTCAGCTCATCAGGGTGTAGAGGGCATGAAAGCTCGTGCAAACGATTCAGTGTATTGGCCTGGTATGAACGCATCCATACGCAATTTCAGGAATAATTGTCGGGTGTGCACCAGTATCGCCCCATCCCAACCCCTCGAGCCAATCACTTTAACAGCAACTCCAGATTGGCCCTTCCAACAAATAGTAATGGATATATTTTACGTTGGGCATATTGCATACCTTGTTTGCGCAGACCGACTCACGGGCTGGATCATCTTATATCACCTAAAACCTGGTCATGCCACCACTAAAAGATTAATATCTATTTGTAGGAAACTCTTCCACACTTATGGTACTCCTGAAGAGCTGAGTAGTGACGGTGGCCCTCCTTTTAATTCTGAGCAATTTCAGCAGTTTCTCAAGTCATGGTGTGTAAAACATAGAAAATCATCAGTAGCATACCTCAATCCAATGGCCGAGCGGAACTCGCTGTCAAAACTGCCAAAAGGATAATCCATGGCAACACAGGCCCTCAGGGTTCACTAGACAACGATAGTGTTGCCCAAGCAATCCTCCAATACCGCAATACTCCCATTCAAGGCATCGGCCTATCCCCAGCGCAGTTGCTGCTCCACCGCCGACTCCGGGATTCGATCCCATTGAGACCTATCCTCTACAAACCACATTGTGAATGGATAGCCGCAGCACAACGTCGTGAGGAGAGTTTTTCGTCAACGGAATGTCCTGCTGTCGGAAGATACAATAGGTACACACACAGTCTTGACCCGCTACAGAATGGTGACAAAGTAGCCATTCAAAACCCATCAAACCGCCGGTGGACCACTACAGGCACCGTCATTGAGGTTCTCCCACATCAGCAATACCGGCTCCGAGTGGACGGATCAGGTAGGATCACACTCAGAAACCGACGCTTCCTGAAAAAGCTGACCACAAAACCCAAACCCACACCATTGCCTAGTGCTATGCTTGATCCCATTGGCTCCAACTCTAACACCCCACACCTCAACATTAGGGACCAGGCCTCACCCAATGTCACTCCGCCCCCAAAACCAAGGCCGACGAAAATACCCCGGCATTGTCAAGATTGCTCCCCTCTAATCAGCCTGGCCGAAAGGAACTAATTTCTCCTCAAAGGCCAATACGCCTGCGCAATGGAGAGGGGGGGGAGGAAGGGGAGATGTAGAATACTGATAATTGTCATTCTGTGTTACTTTCACCCTTAGCCAGGATTGAACCTGCAGTCTGGAAATGACTGTTACAGATTGTTAACTATTGGACAGTAGAACAGTCAAACACCCCCTCAGCTTAATGGACTCTTCCTGGCAGCAGTGGCAGGAATTATTTAAGCTGTTATAGTGGGTTCATTAATGAACTAGTAACTTCATGTTAGGCTTGGCCAGTCAAACCAACTGTTGACTGTCTGACTGACTTCAATAGTAATAATAGACAAACAAGTGCTTAACTTTACTTTAGTACAATTAAGATGGAGAGTCTTTTAGTATTTATTGAAGTCAGTCAGTCTACTATTGGTTTGAACAACAGAAACTGGCCAAGCACAACTGAACCAGTGTCAAGACAATTGGTACTTATGGGAATTCAGAATAGTCCACTCATGCATTTGGGTGATTCCATTCCTTGATTCCTGATTGGCTGCTTGGTTTGTATGATGTTCTGAGGCTTCATAAATAACCTGCCATTTTGCAGTCGTTTTAGCTGCAAACCAGGTTCGTATTAAGTTACGACTACTTGCTGCCTTGTCTTACCAAT
>CM042149.1:81530827-81598959 GCA_023376005.1 Doryteuthis pealeii
CGTTATATATACGAATGGCACTTCTCACCACAATCCTTTTGAAAAGCCATAATAAATGTAAATTGTGCTTGGTAAAGAAATTAATTATAGCTACGTCCTCCAATCAGGAAAAGGCTAGTAAATAAACATACATGGGTCGAGATGGAATGAATGGGCTCGTTTATATCACTTGGCACCTGATTAAATATTGAATAGTGAAAATAATAAAACTATTTTTTGGCTGCTGGATAGACCGCTGTAATAAAATCATAGAAGAATTCCGGTTCGGCACCTGCATCATAATTGATTATAACACGAAATTACAGTCGACGTTGCCTAGATTAGTTAAATGTCTTTATCATGTTTGTGTCAAGTAATTCTGGTCTATCATTGATTTGAGCACTTCTTTGTTCTAATCCTTAGTCTTTTTGGTTAACCAAACGTTACTATATGTACTAGCAAAATGAAAAACGACCTCCGGGCGATGTGAAACTAGATTTTTGAAACATATTGCCCGAGGGGTGGGAGTGTTGGATATTGTACAAACGGAAACAGGAATTTCCGGTTGAATTAAAAAGAGGGGGGATGAAGAAGTGTAACAAAAGACTTCATCTGGACAAACGGAATTTGAACAAAGAGAAAGGACATCCGGTCAAGGAACAAAAGGATGTGTGGGCGGTCGTCAATACTTAAGCGGTCATCAGGCAGCCCAGAGACAGACCCCAGGAGACGGCGAAGAGAGCACAAGGAGTCTGACCGTCGACACGGTCGAGCGCTGCTAGCGAGCAGTGAGGCGCGCTCACCACCTTCCACCACACCAGCAGTAGTAGTGCCCCATTATCAATGCCCGCCACTCACATCCACCACGTACAACCGAGATGAGAGAAATAAAGTCAAATCTCCTACTACATAGAGCATGCCGTGTGAAGTCATTTAAGCGACCACTAGATACGTCGTCTAGGGGTTAGAAACGATCGCCACTGTATACCAACAACGTATACGATTCAGAGTAGCGTGAGTTTGAAGATGCCAGTATATAATATGTACGATGTTGTGGCCCGAGTCGAGGGCTATGCAACAGGAGTTAAAAATTCAATGTCAGCGAGTTTGTACCCTAAGTTCGTAAAATGTTCAAATTCATTAAAAGATTAAAAAATAAAACATTATGAAATGTAAACTTTAAATATATATTAAAATAAAACAAACTATATATACATATATAATAACAGTCATGTATTTATTAAAACAATGAGGACTGTCTAATGTTGCATGTTCAAATTTTGAGTGTATTTATTCTATGTTATGACGATTTAGGGTAATCTGACGTGAGCAGTGACGTAGTTTTTGTTACAGACAAAACAAAAACCGGAAGCGAATCTCCATTATTAATATATATATATATATATATATATATATATATATATATATATATAAAGTTTAGAATTAATGGCAAAATGAATAAATGAATGAAATGAAAATGAATGAGATGAGGGGAATAAATGAAAAAATCCTTTCCAAGTGATCTCTCTTAAAAGTAAAAAAAAGAAATTTTGAGAGAAACCCCTAATGGAAAGTTTTCCACATCTATTATTTGACTCTTTTGAAGCATTAAATTAATATAATTATTATATAAGATATTGGAGAAGATAAAATCTGTCTCTTACCTTTGTGATGTTCTATTGAGAAAAGATTTTAATTTTTTTATATATCAAATATAGTCTGGTCCAAATCCAGTGGAAAATTGCAAGAATATGTACTTTTTTAATTTAAAATGTAAAGAGAAATGTGTACTAAGTTCAGCTGCAAATAAGACGATGTGAACATTTCTATCGGAGATCGAGTCCTAAAATTTCAAGAAATATCTAAAATCTATATTACATCTAGGGATAGCAAGAGAAGAGAAACATTTCAATTAGGGATTGAGTCAAATAACAATTTCAAGAAAATGTCTTAAAGTTATATTACATCTTATGACCAAAAGAGAAGTTTTGTAGTAAGCTCAACAGCAACTGGAAGTTAAGAACATTTCTATTAGATATTGAGTCAAGCATCAATTTCCAGAAAATGTCTGAATGTTATATAACATGTAGTGATTGGAAGAGAATTTTGTAAGAGTTCAAGAGCTACTGAGAAATTGAGAACATTTCAATTAGAGATTGAGCTATACAAAACTTTCAAGTAAATGACTAAAAGTTATATTACTAGGAAGGAAAATATGTATAGCTGTAAATGAGACGAGATGAACATTTCTTTCAGAGATTGAGTCATAAAATTTAATGAAATATCTAAACGTTATATTACATCTAGTAATTGGAAGATGAGCTTTGTAGTAAGCTTAACAGCCCCTGGGAAGTTAAGAATATGTCTATTAGATATTGAATCAAGCAACAATTTCCAGAAAATGTTTAAATGTTATATTAAATCTAGTAATTGGAAGATAAGTAGTAATTTCAACAGCAACTAGAAAGTTAAGAACATTTCTATTAGATATTCTGTCAAGCAAAATTTTCAACCGCCCTGTCGGCTGGGGTGTTAGAATGCACCAACTGCACCTCTGCAGAGGGGTAAGACTCCCCCAATTGGGGACACCTGTTGGCCGTGGGTGGCGACCCGTAATGCTTAAGGATAGTCCAGGTGGATGAGAAGTTCATGACATGCAATACTCCACTTTGGCCCTATCTTGGGCTAGACGGGCGGTCGGAGAGGCCCTCTCAGATCAATCGGCTGGTCACGTCAAGCCCTAGCACCTATATGATTTTCCCAACCCTATTGCCCTCATGGCAATCCCCAACCCTTTTTATCATATGGTGGCTAGAAGGCGGTGGCTGTGGGTCTACATGTCCTGGGAATGACGTTAAACTCTATCTGATGGTGAGGTTCCAGATTTGGAGGTTTGGGGAATGTGGAGCACCCCTTCATTACCATTGCTCCCTGGTCCACTCTGACCCGGAGTGGTAGTACCTGTTAGGGTCCCATCTATGGGTTAAATAGAAAAATGTATTTATAAAAAAAATTGTATTATCCATTAAGAATTGATTTATTTCAAAACTTTATCGGCATTAAATGACCCACTGAGGTTGATATGCCGTAAAACAAAACAAACCAAACCAAAATTTTCAAGAAAATGATTTAAAATTATATTACATCTAGTAATTGGAAGAGAAGTTTTGTAGTAAGCCCAGCAGAAACTAGGAAGTTAACAATATGTCTATTAGATATTGTGTCGAGCAAAACTTTCCAGAAAATGCTTAAAAGTTATATTATTATTATAATAGTATTCCAATCACTAGTGATTGGAAAAGATGTTTTGTAGTAAGCTCAACATCAACTGGGAAGTTAAGAACATTTCTATTAGACATTGATTCAATCAACAATTTCAAGAAAATATTTAAAAGTTATATTACATCTAGTGATTGGAATAGAAGTTTGTAAGAGTTCAAGAGTAAACGAGAAGCGATGAAAATCCGCATTTGAGATTGGGATCTTTGGCGATGTTATTTGTTTATTGAAGCTGCAATTCATAATTCACAATTCGCTTTAATGTTGATGAATTATGAACACTTGATTTGCATCTATTCGCCATTGACGACTATTGAAGGATGTAATTGTCAGGAGAAAGTGTCATTAAGGAATGTATATTTATAGAAGAAAGTCATCTACAGAGATCATGAAACCGGTAGGGATATTGAAATACGCTAGATACCAGTCTGGATCTTTATTATTGTGGACAAAAGCTCATAAGACCTGCGTTTATTGTTTCCGTTACGCACCACACAACATATTGAGTGCTTCTCACTTGCTTAGGACGGATAGCAAGGCGGATTAGTATTAAGTTGAAGCGCCTTCCTTTGATCTGATTCAGGGTAATGTGGCTGGGGTGGGAGAGTGAACAACACTCATGTATTGACAGACACGTAAATAAAAATGATGAAAGCGTGTATTAGTACACATGTATAGGAATGTATGTGTTCTTATATTATCAATCGATCTATCTATCTATATAAATTGCTAGCTAGATAGAAAAATTAATCTACCAAATGCACAATAATTTTGAATGTGGGTTCCACGGTCAGTGTCCATATAATGTGCACTATATATACCTAAGTATTACTAAGAAAGCAATGTCGATTATGTCCTGCTATTACTATTATTACATCTAAAACTACCCCACCTCACTCTATCTAATCAACATCTAAAAAGCCGACAAAGCTATAGAAGTTGTTCTGCCAGTAGAACACACAGTGGCCAAGTCACACTGAAAGCACCGGTTCCTGCTAAATCACCGAAGTTTAAGTACCAACGCTCCTGTTCAATACTTAGTTGTGTGACTGTTTTTAGCAACAGCAGGTATAAACTGAGTAAAAATGACTTGATCAGACCTTAAATGATGCGAAAACTAAAACTAAAATAAAAATGGTAGTAGAATGTATGTTGAATTAAAAATAAATTCTAATGCAGGGTCGCCCACAAAGTGTTACTTCACTGACTGCAGTCTCGCGTAGGCCAACTACATAGTATTTACCGCGTACCCCACTTGTACGGGTCAGGCACAAAGTCCCTATTAACAACCGAAGCTCATGGAGTGGCAGGTGAAAAATTGCGTCGATCCCGTCGGCATTCCCCCTCAAGGGGGGCGCCTCAGGCACTGGGCAATAAACTCAGCCCTGCCCCTTTAAATCAAGGGGGCAGGTGTTGCCTGGGGGGATAGCCCCCTGGGATCGACGCTATTAACTCGTAAAGATCCAGGGCCGAAGCCACTGGACCCCTGGCGTTGGCCAGATTTACATCTGCCGAGCGCTCCACTCGAGTTATTTATGGACAGTCCCCCAACATCCGGGCACATCAGTCGAACCTCGCGCCCGTGCAACACACAATTCCCGTGCATTCGATGGACGCGTGTAGGCACCAACACCAGGGCACCTGATTGGCACCTCGCGTCCATCCAGCGCCTAAATCGTATTTCTTTACATTCGGGAGGGCGCGGGTTCGACTTCAACTCGTTCTCCATCACAGAATGAGGAGGGGAAAGAGGACCTCTCAAAGTAGTTTTTGACTAATGAGAAGAGACTCTCTTTGAATTCAGAGTTTTCCTTCTCCTTGACCAGTTACCACACCAGTATTAAAGGGCCCAGTCTGTACTACTAAGTGGAGGGAGAATAGTTGAATTCGTACATTTCCCAAGGGTATTAGTGCTTTGTGGAATGCAAACAGCCGTGTCCAGAACCTGAACTGTTTTGCGGTATCCATTTCTGACGAGGTTAACCATTACACAACACACCTCAAAGGGTTAATATGCTAAAAAACAAAAGAACCAAGCAATCAAATAACTCGAGTCCGAGAAGAAATACCTGAAGAAGGCCGGAAGGCACATTGGCCGAAACGTTGTACGGATAACAGTCAAGATAAGAACAATAGTCCGAATAATACAAATAATACTAATAACTAATATAATTTGCGTTGTTATAGAAGTATATTCCCTATATTGCATATTGGTATCTGAAGGTTAAAATGAAAATATTAAGTACAATGCGATATTCATATCTTTGTGTGAATGGAGAAACAGATAAGAAAAAAAAATCCGTTATTTATCTGCAAACAGCAATTTGATTTCAAAGGAAGTAGAAAAATATCACATGACAATGTAAGTTTTCTCGTCTGAAATCGTCAGCGATAAGAAGTTAATCTTTTACGATATATCAACTTTCAAAACAGATAAATTGTCGGTTTTAAAAACAAACAGACATTAAATGCAGAAACATTTAAGTGACGTGGTAATCGGATAGGAAATCGTAATTGAAATTAGAATCTTAGTCGCTGAGAATTAAAAAGATAAAAGGTTTTTAAGTAAAAATAAACAAAGTTTCGTGATTCTTCGAAATTGAGAATCGAGGGCATATTTTGAAAGGAAAGCAAGAAAAAAAAAAAAAAAAAAAAAAAAAAAAAAAAAAAAAAAAAAGAAAAAAAGAAAATACCTAAAGAATCTGACATTTGAACTTTCAAATGAAAATCGAATTTTTCTGGAGAAAAACTGATATCTTGAGTTTTATACTCACACACATATACAGTGTGTTGCTGAAATATTAGAAAAAGTTATAATATTGCACAATAAAAAAGAACATGCTGCTATCGACTGGTATAATTTGTATTAATATTACACACACACACACTCCTATGTATTTTCCTTCTTCCAATCTTCTAATGCAAAATACATTATATATAACTACTACAACAATATATATGTGAAGAAAGAATGACTTGAATGAAAAGAAAGTGTCGAGCGAGTCACAATTTTAACTTTCAAGAAAAAGAAGTAACCGAATAAGTCGGAATAATGAATGAATATAAAAAAGTGCTCAATACAGGTATTTGCCTCATACCCCACTTGTATGGGCTGGGCACAAGGCCTCGTTTTAACGTGGGCCCACCCACAAGCCGAGGCTCATGGGTGGGAAAGAAAAAAAATTGCGTCGATCCCTTCGGTATTCCTCTCAAGGGGGGCCTCAGGCGCTGGGCAATAAACCCAGCCCTGTCCCTGTCTGGGGGGAAAGCTATTAACTTGTAAAGATCCAGGGCCGAAGCTACTGGACCCCCACCCCGTTGGGCGGGTTTACATACTTAAGTGCTCAATACATATGTAGATTTGGATTAGAAAATGGATAATAACTGAATATATCTACGTAAATATTACCGGGATGCTATCCTGAAAATACTTCCTGGTGAAACCTATATATTCATGTCAAATTTATGTATATAATAATTTGGCATGTTACATGAAAGACTTACGTAAATACTTAGACCTATCTAGATTTTTAGCATCATAAATAAAGTTGGCCTATTGTCGGTATCAGCTCGACCGTCGGAGTCTATCCCCTTTTCGTTAGCGAATTACCCGGGGATTGTTTTTTGCTGAGCTGAGTGCCACACCTACCGTCAGCTCCCCACTTTACCACACATATCAAATCATCTAGACTATGCTACTAATACGCTGAGTTGGCGAGGACCGGTATCGATTCATGAACCTTGCGATTCCTAGGCGAATATTCCATCGACTCATATCCCCCATTATTAAATATATGTAACTATCCAAACAACCATTGTGTTCCTTTCGTAACAGTCTATTTCCCCATTTCGATACAATTGATGTAGAAACTAAATACTGTTAATATGCTTCATGTAATACAATCTTTTCTATTAGCATTTTAGTTCTTTTATCGACATGTTCCTGACATTTTATGTATTTCCTAAAAAAATTGCGAATCGATTTTTTTTCATAATCTTCTAAGCAATAAAAGAAGAGAGACACTCTCATGCCTTTATAGACAATATGAAGGGAATCAACCAGCAAAAGGTTATTTGTTCTTACAATCATTCTTTGAACTTTTATCAATCGTGTTATCAATTCTCTCTTGTCCTCTTTGGTTCGTTTTCCACAATATAATTAATTAGATAATTAGCTAATCCTACAAATTACTTTGAAGGTTACAACATTTTCCCCTTTTGTATTCGGCTCGGCTAATTCATATTACATTAGACATATGAGTTTCTATTTTTTTTCTAAGATAGAGATCTAATTTCATCAATAGAATAGGACGGAGTCATTTTTAAGGACTATTCTGATATTGTAAAACTAAATTCCTGTCGCTCTGTCGGCTGGGGCGTTAGAATGCACCGACTGCACCTCTGCAGACGGGTAAGACTCCCCCAATGGGGCCACCTGTTGGCCGTGGGTGGCGAACCCGTGATGCTTAAGGATAGAGCCCAGGTGGATGAGCAGTTCATGACATGCAATACTCCACTTTGGCCCTATCTTGGGCTAGACGGGCGGTCGGAGAGGCCCCCTCCGATCAATCGGCTGGTCACGTCAAGCCCTAGCACCTATATGATTTTCCCAACCCTATTGTCCTTATGGCAAGCCCCAATCCCTTTTTATCATATGGGTGCTAGAAGGCGGTGGCTGCGGGTCTACATGTCCTGGGAATGACGTTAAACTCTATCTGATGGTGAGGTTCCAGTTCTGGAGGTTTGGGGAATGTGGAGCACCCCTTCATCACCATTGCTCCGTGGTCCACTCTGACCCGGAGTGGTAGTACCTGTTAGGGTCCCATCTATGGGTTGAATAGAAAAACATGAGTTTATAAACAAAATTGTATTTCCATTTAGAATTGATTTATTTCAAAACTTTATCAGCATTAAATGACCCACTGAGGTTGATATGCCGTAAAACAAAACAAACCAAAATAAATTCCTGTATGATAATTGTTACGAATCTGGTCGCTATTTCAGGTCTCCTATTGGTAAATCTAATGGTAGACATTATTGTAGTCTTAATAGTAGAATGTATTTTGTATTCCTTGAAATCATATGGAGAACAAGAGTAAAGTATTTGGAACAGAGAATTCAATTGTAGTCCTTGTAATCCTAGGCAGAACAAGAGTGTACTCTTTGTACCAGAGAATCCAGTTGTAGTCCTTCTGGTATTAAATCCAGTTAGCAACAGATTTCACGGAAATTACCAACGACATTAAATAGATTCTATGTCGTTTTTTATTGGTCAATGCTTACTACTGATTTTGGTAAAGTCCATAAATATCAGTGGCAATTTTGTGCACATTATTTGGTGTAATGGTTAGCAAGCCAGATTAGCAGACCATTGTTAGTGAGTTCGATTCTCACTGGGCGCCCCACACTTCTGGCCTTGTGCCACATCTAAGCAAAGCTTAGTAAATAACTATATCGTAGATGTTGCTGTAGTGGCGCCAGATTTCATGATTATTGTCCTAAGAAACGGATTTGATGACTCGAGTTCAAATCCTGATCGAGTCTTTTTGTATTTCCCATAGGGCTGATAATCATGGGAAATGTATGGTTCTAACTATTCCCCCTCCAGCCATGGTAATAAACCAAAGTTGATCCTTTTATCTTGGTTAGGAAATAAATTTAGGAAAGGGAAAATTCTGAATTCAAACTCTGCATTTTAATGCTGAGTTTTTTTTTAATCGACTTTATGACACATCTTATACGTGCGGAGGGATTGGTAAATATATACACAGCGGTACCTTGAAGTATGAGTTTATTCCTTCGGATCGTAATTAAATTTCAAATCAATTTTACTCATTAAAATAAACTGAAATCTCATTAATCCATAACTCGACACAAAAAAACAGCCTATATCTTTGTTTGAATTATGTGCTGTAATAGGTTTTTAGTTTATCAATCTATCTATACATATATAAACGGCAGTTGTGTGTATATGTATGTCGGAGGAAACTTCGAGAATAAAACAATTAACGACAAAGTGAATATATATACACATTAAATATCACCAGGGCTTGGTTTTTGAGCAAAAAAATAATAGGGATTTGATTTACATTCGTGAAGTTAATTAAAAAATAAAATTTAAATGGTAACAGCATGGATTCTTTTTTTCATTTACTATTTTAGATAGTAGACATTAAGATTTCTTTTCAGAGTAGCTGGATCAATGCAAGGTCTATTTTTTACATTGGGATTTAGATGGGGCCATCCCACAAAGATTCAACTCACGATTCAGTAATAATAGATCTATGGGGCTTACTTAAAAATTCCTCCTCTACCCAGGCGACACCGGGTTGCCGCTTCTAGTCTTTTTTATAAATTACAGTTTTCTTTGGCGTAATTAATTTGAAAACGTAAATGTTTTTAGTGAATATATCGACATAACTGTATCTGAAGATCGCTGGGACGATCAGATTTTGCTCTCAACATAAAGCAACAAATCGACCAAGTGACAGCTCGTAACTCGGAAAACTCGTAAGCTGGAACAATCGTAAGTCAAGGTACAACTGTATATTGAAATAAATCAACCGTCACAAAAATGTATTTTCTCAAATAATACATATTTTCAAATAGAGAACAGTAAGTATTTCGTTTTTTTTAAAAAATAAAACCTTCTTCAGAACATTGAAAATTTGTATGAGTAAAAGATGAAAGATGTTCACTATATCTATCTCTCTCTAATATATATATATTTATTTGCACTCTCACACTTTCATTATTCACAACTATTTGTTGGGTGCGTGTTTATGATTCAATATGCATAGAATGTGGTGATTTGCTGCTCAAATCTACAATTTAATAATATTTGTGTTCACTTCAGTCCCACCAAAACCGTTACTATTAAAAAATAATTAAATAATTAAAGGTGTGTTGCATTGATAGTCTACAGATTCTTTTCTTATGTACATTGTATTAAACCTTGGTAAATTAATTACATTTTGTAATTTAATGTTCAATAATTCATTTTGCTTTCTCTCTTGCTCATAAGCATAAGATGAAACGTAGGGAAGTGAGGGAAAGTAATTTAGAGAGAATCTAAACTGTATTTAGTATATGTGTTTTTGTATTGGCAGAAGGAAAAGAACGTACTCGATTATAGGTATAAGAGCTATATTTATTATGGTTAAGCTATACAATCAAAGAATTTGTTGCCATTGATTTCAAAGCTGCACTGTAGCCGCTTATCTTCAGAAAAAGCAACTATACGTAATGGAATATACATATTGATGTAATTTTTCAAGGCGCTCTGTCTGAAGAGGCTAATGCGCTGCTTGAAAACTAATGATAACAAAGCCTTTGATTGGGTAGCTTACCGTTATCCCTCTTCCTCTCTCTCTCTATATATATATATATGTATATATAAAGCTATACAAGCTGGTATCATATATATATATATATATATATATTATACATTAAGGTATACAAGCTGGGTATCATATATATATATATATATATATATATATATATAATAAAATGGGTACAAGAGATAACCTACTCGAGTTTCACCATAAGGATCCACTGAATTAATCGAGACACCGATTAATAGAAGACGATTTCACGTGTGTGATCCTTGCATTAAAATGTTCGTTGAGAAAGAACTTTGAACCCCCACCCCCTTTTTTTAATGAAACCGCTTTTAAACATTATGACACATACAATTGTTAGCTGCATCCTAGTAAATACATTAACACAAATCGATTCTAACTTATTGTTTACTTTTTGAATCTCACAAAAAATCAACTTCCCGTGTGAGAACTTTTTGAATCGAAAGTCAGCGCTCTTTCGCAACGAACATTTTAATGCAATAATCACACACGTGAAATCGTAGCTATTAATCCGTGTCTCGATTAATTCAGTGGATTTAACCCTGAAGATCCTTTTGTGAAACTAGAGTAGGTTATCTCTTGTACCCGTTTTATAATAAATTTGCTCTACTTAGTATTGAGCAGTTTGTATTTGTTATATCACTGACTTACCCCCCCCCCGCCTGAATTCTACACTTACTAACCATCGTGACTAAATTCACCGGTAAGTCAACTTTTCCTTCACACACACACACACACACACATATATATATATATATATATATGTGTGTGTGTGTGTGTGTTGCTTATGTAGTAGTTATCTACTAAATTGTTCCCTTTACCACAAGACCAGATTACTAGATACTCATTCAGTATGGAACCCACTATCAATGGTCTGTGTAAATGACTCGCTAACACTTCTATCATGGTAGATTTACTCTTATTGATATTTTCATCGGCCATTTATCTGTTGACAAGTCTCGAGTTATGTTGGCTGAAATGTATGTTGCACATGGATAATCTAGAGTTGATTATTGTCTGGCTAACCATTTATAAATTGTGTGATGCGTTGCAGACACTGGATGAGTCATTTCTTTATATTCTAAGGTTCAACGAGTGGAATTCAAGATCTGTGTAGTGAATGTGAGGTTTGTGGTGTAACGTTATATTGTACTCATACTCTGTGAATTATTAGAGTGTTTAATAGCTAAGTGCTTTTTTTATATGATTGCAATGAACAGACCATAGATTTTTATCATTTCTAATGAAATTAAACACTACGACCTGAAAGTAGCCATCTGACTTGTTTCAAACTCGCCCAACAGAGCTAAAATCGAGGAATATTTTCAAGATTAAGAATTATAGAATTTGGGTGAGTTAGGAAAGGGGAATTTAAGGGCTGTGCTGTGAGTTTTGTGGTGAAATGCTATATTGTACTTATACTCTGTGAGCTACAAGAACTTTTAATAATATATATATATATATAACAATAGTATATGTTGAACAGGATATAACTTGGTGGGTTAGTGATGTGCCAATATATGTGATATAGCTATTATATAATAATAATAGTAATAACAAATAATAATGATAATAATAAATGAATTTATATTAGTTTTTGTGCATATATTTGATTCCATGGTTGCATATCAATGTACTTTTATATATATATATATATATATATATATATATATAATTGTTGGATTTTGTGTAAAGTATTCAACTCTGTTACAAGATGAATGCAAGACTAAAACTAGAGTTTGGTAGGTGGCTTATATGGATTGTTCCATTATGAACTTAGGCAAGTTCATTTTCTGAATTCTGATTGGCTGTTGGATTTCAGGGTTAGTAAGAACATGGATAAGTACCCACTCTTCAGCCATCATTTTGCATTATGCCAGCAGCATGCAAGGACTGTATTTAAGTTACAGCTTGCCTGTTGTTCTCGTCTACTAACTCGAAGGTAGTTAGAACCCCACTGCGACGGTGAGTATCATATTGTTTTTATATCTGGAGGATAACTTCTACAATAACTAATATATATTTATTTTATAAATAACACCAATTAATATATATTTATATATCTATTATGCAAATAAAATAAATTAATATAAATAGATATATATCAATTAATAAATATTAATATATACATATATAATAAACATATACAAAAACTAATATACATCTATTTATTATTAATAATAATAATAATAATGATTGCTAATTGTAATTACCCAAGGGACTACAGTACTATTGAGATCGGCTGGAATACTCAGAAGAATCATGGAGACCTGAGGAGACTTGCTGTCACTCAGCCTTCAGGGAACCACCAGCTAAGGCGGGTGTGTAAAAATAATAATAAAGTTTTTTTAGGCAGAAGTGTCAGGTGGGTATAACAATTTTCATTGTGTATTGAATGCAATTTATTGATGATACTGAAATATAAAAATGTCCATGTTCCTGGTAAAAAATGTAGCATGGTCAAATTTTATTATGGTTATACGAAAATACATAGTTTCTCTATGTAACTGTTACGAGCGAGTGAAGGTTTCTATCAATGAAGATAATATTGCATCGATTACAGTTTTTATATATATATATATATATATATATATATATATATATCATCATCATCATCATGTCGCGCTTGCAGCACGGATATCCATGACAATCTCTCGCCAACCCTCCCTATCACTCATTGCACCTGGGAGTTCCTCTGCTGAGCATATAGCATCCTCGCATAGCTGGTCAATGTAGGTCCTTGCTGGGCGCCCCACACTTGCATGTCCATGTGTTGGCTTCCACAGGAGAACGTCGCTTATGAGCTCGTCCTTGCTTCTCCAGCAGTGTCCTGCATGCCTTGTCCGTCTCACTCGGATAGTTTGAGAGAGGGGGGGCAGGTGACTGTACAGCTGTCTCTTCGTGGGGTGCTGCTTCCACGATTTGTTCAAGACTGCACGTAGCATTCTTGTGCAGCTTCCATCTAGCTTATTTTCAAGACGCTTCGTTAGGGTCCAAGTGGTGCAGCCATATAGCAGCACCGATATAACCACAGCCTGGAAGAACTGTCGCTTCAGCTTGTCAGGGAGATCAGACCTCCATATGACTGATAAATATATATATATATAAACATCCAAGACATAATACTGTTAAATGTTCTTAACGTTCGAATAAAATGTATTAACCAATAATGTGTCAATCATTATTCAGGAAGAAATATCATATATATATATAGCTTAATAAGAAAGTTATTATTCACAACTGTCTCATGCCGATAAAACGAAGGGATATAACTCGTAGAAATGTCGTTTATTGTAAGGAAATTTTATATTTAGATAATCTTGTTTCGTGTAAAGAACTCAAAAATCTCAGAAGACTCCTGATCAGTAAATTGACGAACTATATATATATATATATATATATATATATATATATATTATATACAGTAAATCTGAAGTACATATTTCTTATACATTTTGCGACATTATTAAATAGTAATACTTTCCACGTTGATAAAGTTCTGATCGTACTTCTAAAAATATCTAAACAATATTGATACGTAGAGACATCCAATTATGTGGACAACTCAAAATACTTGCAATCGAAAAAAAGAAAAGGTAATTTCTATCCGGTAACTGAGAGCAAAAAAAAAAAAACCCCCAAAAAACGGATTTTTTTTTTTGTCTGGGAAGAATGGTAAACTATAATCGTCTTAAGTGGATGGGAATCTAAAAAAAAAAAAAAAAAAAAAAAAAGACCTGTCATCTATTTGCTCTTCACGAGGTGCGTTTATTCTAAGCAGTAAGTTAGCAAGCCGCTCACCGTTAACGCATTTGGATAGACATAAATAAAAATAACGACAATACCTAAACAGTCTATAGTTTCTCATAAAACCAAGATTACGAGAATTGTATTCACTCACCTTATTATTTTATTTCACTCGTATGCGTTGAGATATAAAGATTGCTCCGAAAGTTATGCCTCTTATTTATTTCCACAGAAACAAGGAACAAAAAACGCAACGATACCACTGAATAGAGAAAATACCAAACTGTCCTCCGGGGCGGGGGTCCGGTGTGCTACGGCTACTGGACCGGTGTGTTAAGTTAATAGCGTCGATCCCAGGGGGCTATCCCCCCAGGCAATACCCGCCCCTCGATTTAAAGGGGCAGGGCTGGGTTTATTACCCAGTGCCTGAGGCGTCCACCTTGAGGGGGAATACCGACGGAATCGACGCATTTTTTGTGCCAACCACCCATAAGCTTCGGCTTGTGGGTGGGCCCACATAAAAAATGTCCTTGCGTCACGCCCTCATAAGTGGGATGAGAGGCAAATATCGATACCACTGAATAGAGAAATATTTTTGCTACAGAATACTCCGTTTCCATAGTCATCACCATTGGCTATGTATTTTCTCCCGTGTGGAATAAGACCCTGCATGTCGTGTTTGTAAAAATATAGCTACTCTTCATTATAATACCGTGTGAATATTGTGTTAAACAAATGAAACTTAATTAAAGTAAAAGTCAAGTCGTCGGGGTGACTAAAGTCGGTATCAGCCAATCAACGAGGGAGTCTATCCCCTTTTCACTAGCGCTAGACCAAGGAGATTGTTCTTGCATCTGTGGTAGAGTGCCACACCTACCATCGGCTCCTTACTTTACCGCACAGGAAAACTTTGAATTCAAACCTGGTAAACTCCGCTTAAGAACTTGGCCTTGTGTCGCATCCTAGTCATGTGGAGGGACTGATATATATATATATATATATATATATATATATATATATATATCGATGTGTGTGCATCTGTATGAATGAGCATGCATTGTGAATAAACGGAGGATAAAGAGGGTCTCGAATAGAATCATTCCCAACATCCTATCTACCAGATTTATCTATCTCTCTATATAAGTAAGTAAAGTCGTCGGGGTGGCCTAAAGTCGGTATAATCATGACAGCATCAGACTAAGGCGATTGTTTCTAGCGACTAAGTCGGAACCATCAGCTTTTCACCTTACCGACAGGATCCTTGTGATACTCATTCGCTAAGCTTGCGAAGGCCGGTATCGAACCCGTAACCTTGGGCTTCCTAGTCAGACGCTCTAGCCACTGAGCTAAACCAGTCCTACTTATCTCTCTCTCTCATATATATATATATATATATATATTATAAAACGGAAGGTCCGCAAAATGTATTTTGTTCTCAGAAAATTTAAAAAAAAAATTCTTTTTGTTTTACATATGCAACACGTGTTTCAGATCTGTATATGCATATGTAAAACAAAAAGAATTTAAAAAATTTTTTTTTCTGAGAACAAAATACATTTGCGGACCTTCCGTTTTTATAAAATATTGAATTTTCTCCCGTTGGAACCAGAACAACATTTTATATATATATATATATATATATATATATATATATATATATATGTGTGTGTATGTGTGGAAATGACATATTATTCCCAGGTATCGAATTGATATATTGTTCAGAGTAAATTGTTCAATTTTAAACAAATTCGAGCGATAAATACTAAAGTTATTCGAAAAATAAATAAATGAAAAATATAAAAAATCTTCCATTTCACTGAAATGGTGTAATATGTATATAGTCCTATTGCCTTTGCAAATGTGAGAATAAGTTTTTAAAATTATCTTATTAGTTCCTGGCAACGCAGACGGTCAGCAAAGACTTGGCTCCATTCAACACTCGACTAGTTTTCTCTCCATGTGCAATTATGATAGATAATTTAAAATAATTTCTGGTTTCCTACAATTTTTTAATATACAGTGAAAATTATTTTTCAGTAATTGTCTCTTCTGGATTTTTATTCTGGTTACAGGAAACAATCGTCCATTTTTTTGTATCAAAATAACTCAAGAACTTTTCATGTGTAGAATTAGAGTTTTTTGTAGTTGATATATTTTATGAGAAATTATTTTAGTCAAAATTCAAGACAGATTTTCTTATTTTGCTTTGATTTTGAAACTTGAGTGTTCAAACTTCTTGTACGCCGACGTTGTTTTAGATGGTATCAGAATTCAGTGAATTTTATTTTGAAAATCATAACAACAAAAATAAATAAATAAATAAATAAAACAAGTGTCGTAGATCATTTTCTAGGTTGAGTGGGGAATGAGTTGTAATTCTAATGGTGACTTTTAAATTTTTATCACGTTATGGAAATATTGTGATTATTTCTATCATGTGCTTAGGATTCCTAAAGTTCATGGATACATACTTTTTACATATAAAATATTTAATAACAATAACATTTACATATATATATTTACCAACCCCTCCCCACGAGCAGGATGCGACACAAGGTCAATTTCTCAAGCAGAGTTTAATAGGTTAGAATTCAGAGTTTTCCTTCTCATAGACTGGTTACCTAGTCATGGTTAAAGAGTCCAGTCTGCCCTGCTATTTGCCCATAGAGGGAGAATTGGATTCATACCTTTCCCAAGGGTATTAGCGCTATGTAAAATGCCAACAGCTTCGTCCAGGAATTGAACTCGCGTTGACAAGTCCATTTCCTACGACTCTAAACATTAGACCACGCGCCTCCATTAACATATTTACATATAAATGTTTAAAAATGATTGGTTTTAAACTTATCTAGTAGTTTTCCTTTCTTGTTTCATACTTTTCCTTTTTTGTTATTTTTCTCCTTTTTTTGTAAGTTGGTTGATTGATTTTAATGGTATTTCAACCCGTCCAGGGTTATGTCAAGCCTAACTGTTAGCAAGTAATATATGTTGTGTATTTATATTTACACCTTTTGTAGTTATTGGTCTTAACAATGTGTTAGCATTATTGAGGATTATGTTGTATGTTGTTGATTAGGTCCATGTCTATATTCTATGGTATAATTTTATTTCCTTCAAAAAGGACAGAATGTTGTCTATGTTGACTTTTTAAATAGATCTTTCATATTGTTTGCATTAGAATAACGGTTTTACTACGACGAGGCAGTCCTGCGCGTTAACTACAATGTTACCAGCATCCTCAACCGTGTAGATCATTTGGAGAGTTTTCAACAGGAATCAACCATTTTATTTTCCCTCATTAATGATTGGATTTTAAATATTTTCATAATAATTCATCCAATATTTGATATTAACTATATACCAATGCGCTGTAGAAGCGTCATAGCTGGGGAGCTGTGAGTATTGATGTTGGGCCTTTTATATTTTTGCTGGGTCGTCATTAGTAAAAGCGAAGTAAAAATAATAAAGGGAGACTGGATTTTGAATGGAGATTTTATTCAGCCGAGACATACTTTAATAAAGGTCCTGGATATCACGTTAAACTGCATCTAGTGGTGAAGTACCAATACTGGAGCTCCTGGGGAGTGTGGAGTACCCTCTTCATCGCCATTACTCCCAGGTCCACTCTGACTCCGAGTGGTAACACTTCAAGGTCCCATCTATGAGTTATATAGATAAAAAGAGGCGCCTGGTGTAATGGTTACCTTAATAGGAAATGGACTCGACTAACCGAATTCAAATTCTGGACGAGGCTGTTTAAATGTGTGCTAATACCCTTGGGTAAGGTATGAATCCAACTATTCAACCTCCAGCTATGGGTAAATAGGACAGACTGGACTCTTTAACTTTGGTTAGGCAACCAGTCTAGGTGAAGGAAAACTGACCCGGATCAGTAGTACCTGTTAGGGTTCCATCTATGGTTTAAATAGAAAAAAACTATTTAAAAAATTGTGTTTGAATAAAACTTTTTGAATACCCATCAAGAATGAATAAAAGAAAACGTCTTTGGCAGTAAATAACCCAACCAGATTGACATGCCGTTAATCCAATCAACATCAATGAAAAAAATAGGTTGGTTGGTTATTATGTTTTATGACAGATCAACTCTCTTTAGGGTAATTTAATGCGAAATCCACTCATTTTTGATAGACTAAAGACTCAGGTTGCTCACAGTACCTGCTGTTGCTTTAGTGGACACCCAATTAAGCAAGATAATCAATGATTAACGTCGGTGATGAAAAATAGATGCCGGTGTATTTTTTAAATTCCTATTGCGTCATCAAATTTTACGATTGAGATTAATTTTTCAGTTTAAGAAAAACTTAAAATTAAAAAAAAAAAACAAAACCTAATAAAAAACAAACAAGTAAAAAATTTTACAAATTTCGAATAGATTGCACTTGCGAAAATCTTGTTTTTCGCCCTAAACTGAAGTTAAAAAATAAAGACTACCCACTTAAATAGACTCGGGGATGACAGGCTACCAAAGCAGATTCTGTACTCTCAACTTAGACGCAACCAGAGATCGTCAAATGGAGAAAACAGATTCGCATGATATCATCATCGCATACGATGGACAACAAGATTATATATATATATATATATATATATATATATAATATATTTCATGTAGTTTAGGTGGGTCCGTATGCTTCTCTCGGTTATATTTTAATGTCTTTTTATGTTGAAGTTAGGCGTTATTATGAAGCATCTAAAAATGAATCAAGGAACTCGATGTTATGGAGTACTGGATTCACTAATTTTTTATTATTTGTTATAAATTTTCGGGATCGTTAGATTCCCTTCTTCGGAAGAATGTCGCCCTGTTGAACGGATCCTTTGTCTTTATTGTAATATATATATATGTGTGTGTGTGTGTGTGTCACATTGGAACTGACTTGTCTAGACTTCATCATTTTATTATGTAGATTACGCGTATCTTTAATTTAATTTTAAAATATTATAATTAAAAGCAATAATGCTTCTGTCTTGATACTGAAAAGAGAGATATTAATACCATCCTAATCTGACCTCAGCTTGTAAATACAAAAAGTAAGTATTTTGTCAATAGCGGAAAAAAAGAGACAATTTTCACATACATTTTTATTCCAGCTGATTATTTCTGACTTCGGACATCGGATATCGATCAGATCGATAGAGAAAAACAATCATTTCTCGACAATTTCCTTCATTGGATTGTTTTCAAGAATCAACTGAAAACATTTAGAGTCAACCCCGAAAGAAGAGCAAATAATCATTAGGGTGACAAAAAATACGTTTGCATCGCAACGAGAAAACAGGAAAGAAATTCGGAAGAAATTCCGACTGACGAAGACAGTTTCTATAATAATCAGTACAAAGCAGTGTACATAGACTTTATAACATTATATATATATATATATATATATATATATATATATATAATATTTTGGGAGAATATGTGCTTAATTAGAGTCGTACCTAATTTTGAAAATTAATTAATTAATAATGAATTAGGCGGGAATGCCTATTTAAATGTATGGGTAAACAAATCGAGAATCTATAGCTCTGCTGATGAGGCCTAATAGGCCGAAATGTACATACAGAGATTGATTTTTCTCGATTTATTTAGCCATACATTTAAATAGGCATTCCCGCCTAATTCATTATTAATTAATTAATTTTCAAAATTAGGTCCGACTCCAATTAAGAACATATTCTCCAAAAAATTGTCGGCAAAAAAGCCATTCCAAACATACCTTGTTTACAACTTATCATATATATATATATATATATATACCCCCACATATATCTAAAATCATACATATATATATGTATGTGTGTAGATATATGTATCTGTGTATGTATAATATATATAATATAATATATATATATATATATGTGTGTGTGTGTGTGTGAGAGTAAAAGTATTATATATATTGTGTATGTATATATAAGATTATGTGTATGTAGATGTACATATTATAATTATATATATATATATATAATATATATAATATATATATAGTTCAATGAAGTAACAAATAAAAGTTTTTGCTTTTATTTATTTATTTATTTCAGAACGGTATTACAACCAGTGGTTTCTTGCTGAAAGCATTCATCAGGTAAAACGAAACGGTTTCTTTGAAAATGACAGAAATGGTGTAAATGGTCAAATGTGAGCGTTTTTTTTTTAACTGTATTCTCGATATTGTCACCGTTTTAAACAATTTATTAACTCTGGGTATATATGTTTACGGGTGAAAAGGGTACCACAAAACGATAATGAACGTCTGACATACCTTGAAGGGTCACCCGAAATATCGGAATAGATTAAACCAGAAACAGAGCAACGGTTGAATATATAACAAATCTGATTTTTGTTCTGTTTTTCTTGTTTTTGCTCTTATTTCCAATGCTTTAAAAAGACCAAACAAACCACTTTCACAAGAACATACCATATATATATATATATATATAATATATATATATATATATGGGTAAATTTGTGTGAACGGTATAGTATTGTATGCATTGAAATAGATATGTTCAAAAATAATGTCTTTCGTAATCATATTTATATCTTATTAATGACAGAGAATTGAGTTGTTTTTTGTTTTTATCTTTATCTATTAAAGGAAACTATCTCTACCTGGGTGTTCGAATGACTGTCTTCCAAAGGAAACTATCAAACCCACTTCCGTTTCCCGTGTATATGTTCTACCTGTGGCTGTTCGTTTCTTTCTTTTTTCTTTTATAAAGCATTGTTTCTTTCACTGTCCTTCAAAGAATATTGTATCACAAAATAGAACTACTGTGGGAGGAGGTTGCCGCCAGTCTTCTGTGTCGTTATAAGTAACAACACACAGTAAAGAATCATGGATCGCAAAAAATAAATTGCCTATTTGAAAATGTATGTATCTAGTAGTGTGCATATCTGGTTGTGTGTGTAACTAAGAGTGTGAGGGTATATGATTCTTTATATGAATGTATTTGGTTTCATTTTCTCTCTGTGTGTGTACGTTAGTGTGTGTGTGTGTACGTCAGTGTGTGTGTGTGTATGTCAGTGTGTGTGTGTGTGTGTGTGTTGTGTGTGTGTGTGTGTCAGTGTGTGTGTGTATGTCAGTGTGTGTGTATATATGTCAGTGTGTGTGTGGTGTGTGTATGTGTGTGTGTGTGTGTGTGTGTGTGTGTGGTGTGTGTTGTCAGTGTGTCAGTGTGTATGTGTATATGTCTGTGTGTATGTGTGTGTATATGTCAGTGTGTGTGTGTATATGTCAGTGTGTGTGTGTGTGTATATGTCAATGTGTGTGGTGTGTGTGTCAGTGTATGTCAGTGTGCGCGTGTGTGAGTGTGTGTATTAAGTGCTGTGTATCCAGTAAATGGTGTATTTATCTGGTATTACATGTATCTGATTGTATATGATTCTGATAGTGTGTGTATACGGCTGTGTGTGTAACTGAGAGTGAGTGTGTCTGATATTTTATATATTAGTAAAAACGTGGTTAAATGTTTCTGTGCGTGTTTGCGTGCGTGTTTGTTTGCTTATCTGGTAGTGTGTATATCTTATAGTGTGAATATTTGAAAGGGGGCGGGGGAATGGTGGAGAATAAACGATAGAATAGGAATAAAAAAAAAGTTATAAAATAAATAATATTCGCGTGTATACACACAGGGTTATGGATGTGAATGTATGAATATGTGCCGTTAGAGAGAGACGTGTGTGAACTTGCAGCGTCACGTGCTATTCCATGCAAGTATTGAAAAGAAAGAACGGGAAGAGGAGTAATTGGAGAAATGTTATCAAAAAGGACTTTTTTTTTCTTTTAGTGTGCAAAGAAATACTGAAGTGCAGACATAAAAGGAAAATACAAAATAATGATTAAAATATGCGTAAAAACTCAACTGAAATGGATGTAGAAAATATTAGACGTAAGACAAGAAAAGAACAAAAAGAAAAAAAAGACAGAAAAAATGTCGGAAATTGGTCGTTGTGACAGACATATATGGCGGGAATAAAAAAAAAAGACTATGTAGGAGTAGAAGAAGTAGGAGTAGAGATTAGTAAGAGAGTTGGAGAAAAATAGACGAATGCATTAGTTGGATAGAATAATTAAATGTAGATAGAAGAACTAAGAAGCTGAGGGAAAATGAAAGAGAAGTAAAGGAAAAGATAAGAATAAATTGGTAGGAGGAGGAGAAGATAGGGATTAGTAAGAAATATGGGAAAATATAGATGAATGTATTAGATAGAAGAATAAAGAGAAGAAGAGTGAAGAGGGAGAGGTAGAATTAAAGAAAGACAAAAAAAAAGATATGGAGATAAAACGATGCTGGTTGAGTAGATAGAATTTAGTTAGAAAGATGGAGGAAAATCGAGTAGAAGAATTAATTATTTAGATAGAAATGTGAAAAGAAAGAGAAAAGAGCGAAAAGACTGAGGGAAAATGTGAGGCAGACAAAGGAAAAAGACAGAGATTAAAATGCCATAGGATGAGTAAAAGATAGAATTTAGTTAGAAAGATGGAGGAAAATCGAGTAGAAGAATGAATTAGAAAAGTGAAAAGAAATAGAGAAAAGAGCGAAGAGACAGAGGGAAAATGTAAGAAAGACAAAGGAAGCGACAAGGAGATTAAAATGACATAGGAAGACTAAAAGATAGAATTTAGTTAGAAAGATATAGAAAAATAAATGAATGCATTAGTTAGATAGGAGAATGAAAAGAAATTGACAGAAGAGTGAAGAGGAAAAACGAAAATGTAAGAAAGAGAAAAGAATAAGAACAGGTAGATATAACGACACAGGAGGAATAGAAGATAGAATTTAATTAGAAAGATGGAGAAAAAAAAGAGTAGACAAATGGATTAGTTAGATAGAATGATAGAAAATAGATAGATGAACGAAACGAAGAGGCAAAGACAAATTGAAAGCGGAACAAAGGAAAATAAGTAAATTCGCCAGGGCGGCCTAATGTCGGTATCAGCCAATCAGCAAGTCTATCCTCTTTTCACTAGCGCTAGACCAAGTAGATTGTTTTTTGCGAGGTGGAGCGCCATACCTACCATCAGCACCTTACTTTACCGCACAGATCCCTGTGCTACTCATACGCTGAGTTGGCGAGGACCGGTATCGAACTAGGAACCTTGTGGTTTCTAGCCGACGCTCGAGGAGTAGGAATAGAGATTAGAAAGAAAGATGAAGAGGAAATAAAGGAATGCATTAGTTAAATAGAAAAATAAGAAGAAGGAGACAAAAGATCGAAGAGGCAGAAGAAAAATATAAAAAGGACAAAGGGAAAAAGACAGGGAGATAAAACGACGCAGGAGGAGAAGATAGAATTTAGTCAGAAAGATTGAGAAAAAATAGAGTAATAGAGTAAATTCATGAAGTAGATAGATGCGCGAAGAAGCAAAATGAAAATGTAAGAAAGACAAAGGGAAAAAACAAGGATGATAAAAAGGAACAGGAGATGGAGAAGATAGAATTTTGTCATAAAGATGAAGAAAAAATAGAGTAGATGAATACATTAGTTAAAAAGAAGAATTAAAAGTAGAGCGAAGAAGCAGAAGTAAAATGAAAGTGGAACAAAGAAAAGTAGAAGCGGGTAAAACACCGCTCCAGGACTAGAAGGTAGAAATTAATAGGAAAAAGGAAGAAAATTAGAACGAATATATTAGTAAGATAGTAGAATGAAAAAATAGGAGAGGAAAAGACTGAAAAAAGATGAGAGAGAAAAAGAGAGAGAGAGAGAGCAGAGAGAGAGAGAGAGAGAGAGAGAGAGAGAGAGAGAGAGAACAAGAGAGAGAGAGAGAGAAGAGAGAGAGAGAAGAGAGAGAGAAAGAGAGAGAGAGAGAGAGAGAGAGAGAGAGAGAAAGAGAGAGAGAGAACAAGAGAGAGAAAGAGAGAGAAAGAGAGAGAGAGAGAGAAAAAGAGAGAGAGAAAGAAAAAGAGAGAGAAAGAAAGAAAAGAAAGAGAAGAGAGAAGAAAAAAAGAGAAAGAGAGAGAGAGAAAGAAAGAGAGAGAAAGAAAGAGAGAGAGAAAAGAAAGCGAGAGAAAGAAAGAGAGAAAGAGAGAGAGAGAAAAAGAGAGAGAGAGAGAGAAAGAGAAGAGAGAGAGAGAGAAAGAAAGAGAGAGAGAGAAAAAGAGAGAGAGAGAGAAATAAAGAGAGAGAGAGAGAGAAATAAAGAGAGGGAGAGTGAGAGAAATAAAGAGAGAGAGAGTGAGAGGGATCTGGAGAAAAAGATGGTGAAGGAAGAGAAGACAGAAATTAGAAAGATGGAGAAAAATAGACAAATATATTAGTAAGATGGTAGAATGAAAAATAAATAGAAGACTGCAAGAAGATGAGAGAGAAGAGAGAGAGAGAGAGAGAGAGAGAGAGAGAGAGAGAGAGAGAGAGAGAGAAGAGACGAATATATTACTAAGATAATAGAAGGAAATTATATATATATATATATATATATATATATAATATATATAGAGAAGAGAGAGAGAGAGAGAACTGCGGATAATAAAAACATGGGGAAATAGACGAATGCATTAGACAGACAGAAAATGATAGGCAAATGAAAAAATAAGGAGTAAAAAGAGAAACCGTAGTAAACTGATCTTATTCTCAAAATGGAATGAAAATACAAAAGAAGAAAAGGAAAAAAAAAGATATTGAGATAAATAAGCGTATTAAGTAATTTCCTTGTACATTTCAAAGCACTTAGCTCTATATCAGAGTTTAGGAAGTAAGAGACATGTTATTTTTGACAGACATGATCGTAGTGTCTACGACACAAGACGTCTTCCCTCCTGTCGCTCATTTTACCTGGTGATATTTTTCACTCACAAAAGAATTCATGACATTTAACGAAATCTGTCTCACCAGTAACATTTAAAGAATCGTTTTTGCTTTATTTTAAACTCAATTAAAGGCCACCTACAGCGGTCATTAAGTTCGTGGTCGGGTCATATTCTATTCATAGAATTATATTTTGATATCCTGTTCGCAACGTCATGTTGAGGTGAGTCAGTCAGTATACTGTTGGTTTGGACAACAGCAACTGGCTAAGCACACCTGAACTAGTGCCCAAGATAGCTGGTACTTATGGGACTCAAAATAGTCCATTCATGTATTTGGGTGATTCCATTCCTTGAGTCCTGATTGGCTGCTTGGTTTATATGATGTTATGAGGCTTCATACATACTCTGTATTCTGAAGTAGGATTACAGCAAGGTTAGATCTTTATTGAGTTACAGCTACTTGTTGCTTTGTCTTACCAATTCGACGGTAATTAGAACTTAGTATAATTATTCTATAGTAATTAATTAATCTATAATTACCGGCTATGCGATCGTTACTATACCACATAGATCCAGCATGTGTTACTTATGCACTAGATTGGCAAATAACTGTATGGAACCTCGGAACCTTGTGTTTCATAGGCCAATGCTCTTCCGACTGAGTTAGCCCGACTCTTAACATATATAAACAAACCTAATCTTATTATATCTTATTATAATGGAGATTGTGGGTGTGTCTGTCTGTAACCGAAACTATATTACTATACAAGTCACAATTCCTTTTAGTTATTTACATCACATTCTCCATGATTTTATTTTTAATTTGAACTTCAATTATTAATAAAATTGTTTTACATCATTAAGACTGTTGACCATATCTACATACTAATACCATGCAATTGTATTTATATATAAAACAAAATAGCGGATTACATTGTGAATGGGAAGGCTAATTAACATATTGATCTTAAAAAATTGATTTTAATAAATATATGCTTAGTATTATTGATTTCTAATTGTTTGGTTTTATTTTAATGAATTTGAGCAAAATCTCGGGGATAAATCTTAAAAGAAATCCATTAACAAGAAGAAATAACTGTAAATTTATTCTTTACTTCCTATTTTAACTAAAGAGTTAAATTAGGAAAATTTAACAATGAAAGACGGGAGTAATGGAAAATGATGGAAGAGTTAGTTTCAAAGTTGTTCTATTTTTCAATCATACCCCCTCTGTTCCAGATCTTTTTATCTGCATTCTTATTCAGTTTCATTAGCTTTTCTAATTTAATATGATATTTTATTATATCAACAATTAAATACTTGCACCCGGAGGGTGCATATATTTGCTAGTAATTATAATATACATAATAAATTTGTTGAAGAGAGACTCAAAGAGCTACTACGTTTTTTTTAAAAATGATGTGGATGACATCATTGAAGAAAGAGTTGTGTTTATGATAGCATCAATCCTAGGTGATGAGTTTTCGATCCTTGCAGATTTCATAACACCAAGAGAAACTTAATTCTCTCCCAAAATGAAAACAAAAATTTTGCCGAAGATAAGAACATACAAGTCGTGGGGAAACGTGACACAGTGTTAATTAATTCACTAAAAATTATGTCTTGAAACAAAAGAAAGTGTTGCATATAGAAAGAGGAATTAGAGACGTGTGGTGTAATTGGTTACCGTTGTGGGAAATGGATACGGTGAGGCGAGTTCAAATCCTGGGTGAGGCTATATTCATTTGACGGGTTATATTCCCATTCATTTAATATGCAAAGGTATTATGATATATACTAGCTAAAAAAAAAAAAAAAAAAAAAAAAAAAAAAGAAAGAAAGAAGAAAGAAAGAGGAGAAAGAAGAGAAAGAAGAGAGAGAAAAACCTCCGGCCACAAATATTTAAATTTTGATATAATTAGATAGCATATTGAGATAGAAAAATTAATGAAATTAAATACGAACACAAAAAAGATTACATTTATTTTTACTCAATTCTATTTGATTTCAAAATGAAAACAGCATTGTTTTTAATACCTTTGAGAACAAATCAATAACACCAAGTAATCATTTATTGAACACGGTTTTATTAAAACCGATATGCAAATTATTCACACCATATAATATATAACGCACATCACAGGATTTTACACGCATTAAAGATATGGATTAATTAATGATGAGGCCAATCTATCTCAGATGGACCTTAATAGAGACATGTTAATAAATAAGATGCTAATTAAGATTAAATAATGATTTTTTAATAACAATTTAGAATATAACATAAATAACTAAGGGAATCGTGACGTTGTTTCGGTTACAGACAGACACACAATCTCCATTATAATAAGATATATGGTTGATTTATTGTTAAGCATTCATCTCCTGTCCTATCAAGTAACGTCTCTGACGTTGTAAAGTTGTGTTTTTTTATACTCGGTTAGTACCTTCCCATTTTGTTTAGTTTAATTATATATTATTAGCCATTTTATACGTTCCTAGGCAATTGTTTGAGCTTGCCTGAAGAATTAGGAAATGTCAAATAAATTCTCCAGGTTATGGAATTCAGCATTGAAACGGTGACTTTTGCAAAGAATAAAAGACAACATAATGGCATGCGAGGTGCACGCAGTTACCCTTGAGAAATGTACACAAATTAAATAATACCATTTAATGTAATGAAAGATTTCTATCTTTATAAAATTATGTTATCAGGAAGAGAGATATTTTAATGCATGTGAAAGGTGAATAGCAAATTAGGAGAATGTAAGTATAAGTGTGTCATGGGTTTTCAGATATATATATACACTCAAAATTACATCACGCAACACTCTCTCTCTCTCTTCTCTATATATATATATATATATATACACACCATTATATCACGCAACTCACACACACAACTCATATATATATATATATATATATATATATATATATATATACACACCATTACCTCACGCAACTCATATTATATTATATATATATATATATATATATATATATATATATTTACCAACTCCTCCGCACGAGCAGGATACGACACAAGGTCAATTTCTTAAGCAGATTCAACAGGTTTGAATTCAGAGTTTTCCTTCTCCTAGACTGGTTACCTAGCCATGGTTAAAGAACCCAGTCTGCCCTGCTATTTACCCATAGCTGGAGGGAGAGTAGGATTTATACCTTTCCCAAGGGTATTAGCGCTAAGTGAAATGCAATTACCACGTCTAGGATTTGAACTCGAGGCGACGATTCCATTTCCCATGACTTTAACCATTACCCCACGCGCTTCCTTGTTGTTCACAGGCCTAAAGCACTACCGAATATGTATATGTATATATATATATATATATATATATATATATATATTTTCGGTAGTGCTTTAGGCCTGTGAACAACAAGGTTCATGGTTCGATACCGGCCTTAGCCAACTCAGCGTTTGCAGTAAAGTGAGGAGCTGATGGTAAGCATGGCGCCCCACCTCAGATGCCAAAACAATCTCATTGGTCTAGCGCTGTCTGGCTGTCTGGCTGATATAGACTTCAGGCCACCATGACGACTTTACTTTTTACTTATTTATCTATGTACATATATACATTTATAAATATATAGGAGGTACTTGTGTGAAATGGTTATCGTCGTAGGAAATGGACTAGGTGAGATGTTCAAATCCGAGACGAGGCTGTTTGCATTTCATGGCGCTCCACCTCAGAGGCAAAAACAATCTCTTTGGTCTAGTGCTTGTGAAAAGGGGATAGACTCCCTCGCTGACTGGCTGGTACCGACTTTAGGCCACCCCGAAGACTTTACTTTATGGGAAAGTGCGGATAATTGTTGACTCTACCTGGAGCAATATGCACTTAAAGTAAAGTAAAATTATCGGGTAGCCTAAAGTCGGTATCAGCCAATCAGTGAAGGAGTCTATCTCCTTTTCACTAGCGCTAGACCAAGGAGATTGTTTTTTTGCATCTGAGGGGGAGCACCACACATACCATCAGCTCCTCAATTTACCGCACAGATCCCTATGCTACTCATACGCTGAGTTGGCGAGGTCCAGTATCGAAACAGGAACCTTGTGGCTCCGAGCCGAACACTCTACCGACTGAGCTAAACCGGCCCCGATACAGCCAAATCAATGCGTTGTAAGTGCATCCTAAATATGAATGTTCTTTTTTTCTGCACGATTAATGGTCACATGATATATGGTCACATGATATATACATCACATAATTAAAGTTACTGAAGCGTGTTATGTGTACTTAGCTAGCTATATAATTCGAGGCACGTAATTATTGTTCATGTTATTAGTGACGTGTACTGCCTTTATTGAATTACATTGTGCTACTGAATATAAAAGACATTTCCTTTGATCACATCATCCCTCACTTTCTTTGATCAAACATCGTCTTGGAATATATTGCAGTTGACGAATACCTGACGACAATGTGAAAACGGAAATTGGAGCGTGTATATATATATATATATATATATATATATATATATATATATATATCTTTATAATTATAGTTTGGTTTGGTTTGTTTGTTTTACGGCATATCAACCTCAGTGGATCATTTAATGCCGATAAAGTTTTGAAATAAATCAATTCTTAATGGATAATACAATTTTTTTTATAAATACATTTTTCTATTTAACCCATAGATGGAACCCTAACAAGTACTACCACTCCGGGTCAGAGTCGACCAGGGAGCAATCATGATGAAGGGGTGCTCCACATTCCCCGAACCTCCAAAACTGGAACCTCACCATCAGATAGAGTTTAACGTCATTCTCGGGACATGTAGACCCTCAGCCACCGCCTTCTAGTACCCATATGATAAGAAGGATTGGGAGTTGCCATAAGGGAAATAGGGATTGTGCAATCATATAGGTGCTAGGGCTAGACGTGGCCAGCCGATTGATCGGAGGGGGCCTCTCCAACCACCCGTCTAGCCCAAGAAAAGCCTAAAGTGGAATAATTGCAAGTCATGGACTGCTCAGCCGCCAGATTTCTATCCTTAAGCATGACGGGTCACCACCCACTGCCAACAGGTGGTCCCAATTGGGGAAGTCTTACCCCTCTGCAGAGGTACAGTCGGTGCATTCTAACGCCCCAGCCGACAGGGTGGCTTTATAATTATGAAAAATTGTTTAATTTTACCCCAAACTGCTTTTACATTGACCATGTGCTCATCAACCCTCCCTCTCACATATATGTCATATATGAAGCGCGTGGTGTAATGGTTAAAGTCATGGGAAATGGACTCGTCGCCCCGAGTTCAAATCCTGGATGTGGTAATTGCATTTCACTTGGCGCTAATACCCTTGGGAAAGGTATGGATCCTACTCTCTCTCTCCAGCTATGGGTAAGTAGTAGGGCAGACTGGGCTCTTTAACCTTGGTTAGGCAACCGGTCTAGGAGAAGGAAAACTCTGAATTCAGACCTGTTGAACTCCGCTTAAGAAATTGACCTTGTGTCACATCCCGCTCGTGCGGAGGGGTTGGTGTGTGTGTGTGTGTGTGTGTGTATATATATATATATATTAGAAGCCAACTAGTATTACTACAAGCAGAATGGATTTAGAAATAGAAGAAATGTCCAGCCAGTAAATTTGTTTGCAGAATTGGAAGTTTTTCAAGGGCCGAACTGGCCAAATGGGAAAACTTTATTCTATTCCTCATTGTGTTTTAGCCTAACTGGAATTTCTTTCCTTTATTTCTAATTTTTATTTCATTTTTCTATTCCTATTTTTTTGTTTAATTTTACCCCAAACTGCTTTTACACTGATCATGTGCTTATCTCCCCTCACCCCTCCTCCAACATATTATATATCAGAAGCCAACTAATACGGATTGTACTTATCTAAATTACCTAACGAAATTAACAAATACAAACATAATTGTAACAGGTAACAACTTTATAAGCACTACATCATTGTGTAATGGCTAACAAGCAGATTTCTCGGATCATTTACGATTTCTTTGTTTAAAGGCGTATCAACCTTAGTGGGTTATTTAACACTGAAGCCAGTCATGAGGACGAATAGAAGTGCTATTCTTTAACCCATAGCTGAACGCATGTCGACCCTTGAGTTCTTTTTGTTTTGTTCCTTTTTGTTCGTATTCAATTTATTTTAAAACTATTTCTTGAATACATTTTTAAAAAATAATCTATTTAACCTATAGATGTGACCCTTAGAGGTACTACCATCCCAGGTCAGAGTGGACGTAGGAGGAATGGCAATGAAGGAGGAATTCACCTTGAGGTGAGATTCGAGTTCTAGGGAGTCTGAATTAACCCCTTCACACTCCCCAGAGGTCCAGAATTTGAATCTCACCACAAGATGCAGTTCAACGTCATTCTCAGAACACAACTACAATCAGACGCTACTTTTTAGCCCATATATTATAAAAAGGGGTAGAGGGTTGCCATAGCAGCAATACGGTCGGGAAAAAGCATATACACGCTATGACTTTACGGGACCCGCCGACCTCTCCGATCAGCCGTCTAGCCTACGTAAGAACCAAGGTGGACTACTGTATATCCGTGAGAGCTCAACCATCAAGATTACATCCTTAAGCATTACAGGTAACCACCGACGAACAACAAGTGTTTCCATAGGATAAAGTCTTACCCTTCTACAGAAGTGCAGTCGATTATGTCGGTAGGTTAGAGTAACCTCCCTTTATTAAAAGTAGCTTGGAGTGACCGTCCGTAGTATTCTGCAGATGTTAGTGGCCGGCTGTCGATAGGGCACTACTTAAGGACGGGTGGGCGCCGCCATTTGTATTCTAGACCACGCAGGTCGCATGAGACGGTCGACGCATATTACTCCTCCTATATCGATGTATTCTTGTTATGTTTTTAACATACAGATGAAATTATATGGAGGATAGGATTGATAATGCAATAATGAGGCTGTTATAAAATTAACAGAGACTTATTAAAACAGAGTAGAAAATGCTTCTAACTGTTAAGCGAACTTAACCAGGAACTGTATGCTGCGTTCAAAACTATGTAAAAAACGCTTTGACTGATCAAAGGGAAGCAACTCTATTTTTGTTTAAGTCTATTTAGGTGTACCTAACAATTCTACAGCCCCAACCGACATGCCTTTCCATCTAAGAGGATGCTGAACTTGAAGCAATCATTCAATATGAAATTCGTTGTAAATAAGATACAGGTCTAATATTCACCAAAATAATGAAAGTTCGAATAAAATATAAACATATGCAATCAAATAGACACATTTAATCAATTGGGAACCATGGAAACGGAACTATTTCGCAAAACATAGATTGGTAAATTCGTTTCTATCGTTTAATATTTATAAAATTGACAGTCACCATCCATTTTTTGATATATTGCTCCACATCAGATCTGTTTACATACGTTCTTCCTTAGATATTCAACATTTTATGTCATAACGCCCAACTCAATAAATATATTCCACACCTGGAAATGCAATCTTGACATTTATACCAGTTTACGTAACATAAAATGGGTCAGTTTTTCTCAGCCAGTAGAGCATCCGCCAATGAATCTTAAGGTTTCTGATTCGATGTCATAGAATATAGACATGAACCTAATCAGTACCATACAACATTATCCTCAATGGTGCTAAAGCATTATCAAAACCAATTAACACTAAAATATGAATATAAATACAAAACATATATTACTTCCTAAGCGTTAGACATGATATAACCCCAAATGAGTTGATATAATGCCAATATAGAATACATTGTCCTTTTAGACGGAAATGAAATTATATCATATAATATAGACATGAACTTAATCAATACCATACAACATGATCCCCAATGGTGCTAAAGCATTATTTAAACCAATTACAACAAAATTATAAATTTAATTACACAACATATATTATTCCTAACCGTTAGACATTATATAACCCCAGACGGGTTGATATGCCGTTAAAATCAACCAACCAACCAACCATCGATGCCGGTCCCTACTAACTCAGCGCATGAGTAGCACTGATCGGGTTATCTGGTCTGTACAGTAAAGTGGGGAGCTGACGGTAGGTGCGGCGCTCCACCTTAGCTAAAACAATCTTCCTGGTCTAGTGCAAACGAAAAGGGAATAGACTCCCTTGTTGGTCGGTTGATGCCAACAATCGACCACTTCGCCAACTTTATATTTACTTAGCATAAAGAAATAAACACTATCTCCTACTTTAACATACCCAACTCCCCACCATAACTCTACAACAGAGGTGTTTGAACCTGGGGCCCCTAGGCAAAATGCGGCCCTCGAAGTTCATCCGTACGGCCCTTCACCAAACTTGGAACATTTTCTATGTGCCTTTTGATGAGGTTTGGTTTGATTTATTTTACGGCATATCAACCTCAGTGGGTCATTTAATGCTAACTAAGTTGTGAAATAAATTCATTCTTAGTACATAATACAATTTTGTTTATAAACTCATGTTTTTCTATTCAATCTATAGATGGCACCCTAACAGGTACTACCACTCCGGGTCAGAGTGGACCAGGGAGCAATGGTGATGAAGGGATGCTCCACATTCCCCAAACCTCCAGAACAGGAACCTCACCATCAGATAGAGTTTAACGTCATACCCAGGTCATTTAGACCCTCAGGCACGGCTTTCTAGCACCCATATGATAAGAAGGATTGGGGCAATCATATAGGTGCTAGGGCTTGACGTGGCCAGCCGATTGATCGGAGGGGGCCTCTCCGACCGCTCGCCGAGCCCAAGAAAAGCCTAAAGTGGAATATTGCAAGCAATGGACTGTTCAGCCACCTGGGTTCTATCCTTAAGCATCACGGGTCGCCACCCAGGGCTAACAGAGGCGCAGTCGGTGCATTCGAATGCGCCACCGACAGGGCAGTTTTGATGTTGAACGTGAAGAATTATAATTATAACTGTAGATGGAACTAATTGATCTTCAGAGTTCAGAAGAATCTTACTTGCCATATTCTTGATTTTTGTTAGAATCGTGTCTTTCCGTGTGGATGGTTTGCTAACCTCATTACCCACACGCAACAAGTAGTAAGAAGATTTGGAACTACATACCGCTGTGTATAGTTGTTATCGAAAATGAAACAGGACAAGAGAGAGTACGCTGCATTCGCAAGTGTCAAATCATCACTTCTCTGATTTGCTCCTTCTTTCAAATAAACTCCGATATTACATGTTTTTGTTGTGATTTTAAACAACACCAGATGTATCCTTAATAAACAATGATTAATTAAATCAAACTTTACGGACCTAAATTCTACCCTCGTGTATCACCTAGCCGAATAATAAAAAAAATCAGAGAATTAACCGAATTTAATGAAATTTTCAGTGTTGATATTCTAATGAATAAAAGATATAATGTACCAGTTATTTTATTTTATTTTTTAAACATTTTTTCAGATCAGTTAACGTTGAACCACCGATCTTTGAGAATCGGTGTTACGCCTCAAATATACGTGGTTCAAAAATTAATTGACCTGAAAAAATATAAAAGTTTTTAAATAAAATAACTGTTGCATTATATCTTGTATTCATTAATATACAACACTGAAAAATTTCATTAAATTCGATTAATTCCTTGATTTTTGGTATATTTTTTCTTTCGGCGGGGTGACATACGATGGTGGAATTTAGGTCCGTTAAGTTCGATTTAACCCAATGATTGCTATCTTGAGAATTTCGCTGCTCGTTTTTAATTGGATGATTAGATAAAAAATATTTTCTGAGGCTTAATAATAGTAAAAGAAAAATTTGGCAGAGTGGCCTATTGTCAGTATCAACCGAACATCGAGAGAGTCTATCCCCTTTTCAATACCGCAAGATCAGGGAAATTATTTTTGCTGAGGTGGAGCGACCCATCTACCATCAGCTCTCCACTTTACTGCACAGGCACGTTGGATACTAGGTCACCTGATGAACGGCAATTTGAAACCTCCTCCTACTAATTCATACTGCTACTGTTTGTTTAAAAAGAAACAATAGAAACATCTCATCAGTTCCACACCTGATGATGGCACTAAGTTGGGCAGAAAGCGCTCGTGGTAAAACCTTTGGTAGATTTATACACCAATTCCACCCGGATATTAAAAAGATGGCCAGACAGAAATGATCGAAAATAAAAAAATCGTCAGACAAGAAATGTCTGTTGAGTTCAACGAAACATGTTTAAAAGATAAAGTACTGCCAATATATATATATGTAAAATGAAAATGGAAGTGAATCCGACGGTATGTTGAAAAAGGAAATAAAGGTAGGAAAGTATAGAATGGATAAAATAGGATATTTTAATCAATTTTACTTACACGTGTTTCGGCCAGGAGTTTAGTAAAATTGATTAAAATATCCTATTTTATCTATTCTATACTTTCTTTCCTTTATTTATTATATATATATATATATATTATATATATATATATATATATTTATATAAATATTGTTGTGCACGAAAGCGTACATATGATTTAAGCAAATAACTATATCGAAATTCACGCACGCAATTATATTTATGCATAACTTATTTCAATCCCCATTTATGCACGCACACTTACGTGTGAGTATATCGATATACGCCACATAAAATCATTAATTTAAATTTCTCACCTTTGAATGAGATATTTTATGCTCACTTGTCAATTTCCATCTATTCATGTAGATATGAACATATTTTCTTGTTCTATGAATAACTAAAATGTTGCATTATAAATAAGATATTAAAAAAATGCTTACATTCTGCTTTGTCACGATAGAATGAGCATTGTATTTTATTCTATTATTATAACAATAATAGCTCTCCTTTGGTTGTATTCTTAAATATATGCTTATGTTTGAGAACTACGAGGGTGAGTCAAAAAGTAATGTCATTTTGTTTAGGAGAGCGATTGCTTGAACCTGCTTCAGAGTGCTTCGGTCTCTGGAGCGGCTTAGTAAAATTAACAGAGTTGATCCCAGGGGGCTATCCCCCCCAGGCAATACCTGTCCCGTTGATTTAAAAGGAAAGGGCTGGGTCTATTGCCCAGTGCCTGAGGCGCCCCCTGAACTGAAATGCCAACAGGATCAACGCATTTTTGTGCCTACCACCCATGAGCTTCGGCTTGTGGGTGGGCTCACATAAAAATGTCCTTGTGTCACGCCTTTATTGAATATTTCTCAAATCATTTTTTCTGACTCTAAATTTGAAATTACAGATGTTCATCTGTTAAGAAAATATTCACTAAACAAAAGTCCAGATTAGTATTATCTGCGTTATTCGGACTATTGTCCCATCTTCATTGTTATTTGCACAATGGCCGACACCATGGCTTAGTGGATAGGTATTTTAAGGACTCTAAGGAAATTCTCTCTTCGAACTCGGCTTCAATCCTGATCGTTGGAGGCCATCAGGAAAAATTGAACACAACCCTATTAGCTATGGGCGGAATGAGAACAGGGTACCCCCATGCTAAATAAGGTTAGGTTCAATTCCTATGCTCCATTACGACAGAACTTCCGAGTTCCAGAGATAGGTTCCCTGAACTGTCCGAAACTAACTACCTTAGAAAGCCAGGTATATCCATTGTGCAAATAACAATGAAGATGGGGAAATAGTCCGAATAACGCAGATAATACTTAATCTGGACTTTTGTTTAGTGAATATTTTCTTAACAGATGAAATCTGTAATTTCAAATTAAGAGTCAGAAAAAATGATTTGAGAAATATTCAATAAAGGCGTGACCAAGGACATTTTTATGTGAGCCACCCACAAGCCGAAGCTCATGGGTGGTAGGCACAAAAATGCGTTGATCCTGTTGCATTTCAGTTCAGGGGGCCGCTCAGCACTGGGCAATAGACCCAGCCCTTTCTTTTAAATAACGGGAAGGTATTGCCTGGGGGGATAGCCCCCCTGGATCAACTCTGTTAATTTTACTAAGCCGCTCCAGAGACCGAAGCACTCTGAAGCAGGTTCAAGCAATCGCTCTCCTAAACAAAATGACATTACTTTTTGAAACTCACCCTCGTAGTTCTCCAAACATACAGCATATATTTAAGAATACAACCAAAGGAGAGCTATTATTGGTTATAATAAATAGAATAAAATACAATGTCCATTATCGTGACAAAGCAGAATGTAAGCATTTTTTTAATATCTTATTTATAATGCAACATTTTAGTTATTCATAGAACAGGAAAATATGTTCATTCTACAGAATAGATGGAAATTGACAATGTGAGCATAAAATATCTCATTCAAAGGTGAGAAATTTAATTAATGATTTATTGTGGCGGTTATATCGGATATACTCACACGTAAGTGTGCGTGCATAAATGGGGATTGAAATAAAGTTATGCATTAAATATAATTGCGTGCGTGAATTTCGATATAGTTATTTGCTTAAATCATATGTACGCTTTCGTGCACAACAAATTTATATATATATATAAATAATAATATATAATATATAGTATATATAAAAATAAATAAAGAAAGAAGCTATACAATAGAATCAAAACATATGCAGAGCAATTAACTTCTAATACAATATTACCTACAGTATGCGTATCCTATTACCAGAAATCACGCGATCACCTGTAAGTAAATCATCCGAACACTAAACCATACTCATCCCACTTATGGTACTCCCCATTCTTCATACCTTCTCAGCCTACCATTCTATCTCATGTTCAACTCACTAACCGTCGAGACTTACCAGTCGTCATTCCTATCTTTTAACAATCTACATATATCATCATCATCCGATTGAGCCAGACTCCTTACCTACCCTAACTCGTCATATATGAACCACTGCTCGAGTTCTGATACGCATGCAACAGATTCATACTTCTATATCTGAGATATTTTCTTCTGCTATTTCACAAATCCATGCTATGCTTATGCTGTGCTGTGCAGACACATTCTCCTTTATCTGATAATATCAGCCTGTGAAATGAGAATAATACCTACACAGTTACCAACGAGCGCTTTCTGCCAACTTATGCCATTTTCATCAGGTGTGGAACTGAGGAGATGTTTCTATTGTTTCTTTTTAAACAAACAGTAGCAGTATATTTAGTAGGACGGAGGTTTCAATGCCGTTATCACGGGTGACCCTAGTAGTCCAACGTGCCTGTGCAGTAAAGTGGAGAGCTGAGGTAGATGGTCGGACTCACCTCAGCAAAAATAATTTCCCTGATCTTGCGGATTGAAAGGGATAGACTCTCTCGATGTTCGGTTGATTTACTGACAATACGGCCACCTCTGTCCAAATTTTACTTTTACTATTATTAAGCCTCAGAAAAATATTTTTTATCTAATCATCCAATTAAAACGAGCAGCGAAATTCTCAAACGATAGAATCATTGGTTAAATCGAATTAACGACCTAAATTCCACCATCGTACTTCACCCCGCCGAAAGAAAAAACAAGTATACCAAATCATAGGAATTAATCGAATTTAATGAAAATTTTCAGATGTTGTTATATTAATGAATAAAGAATAATGCCACACAGTCTATTATTTATCTAAACACTTCTTATATTTTTTCAGGTCATTAATTTTCTTGAACCACCGCTTCATATTTGAACTCTGCCTCAGTCTACACTACCGATATCTCAAAGTATCGTGGCCGTACAATCTTCAACCGTTCACACCTGTAATCTCCTAGAAACATCAATAGATTTAAAACATAAAAATAAATATCCAACTCGGCTACATTACCGCATTCATATCTCACCATGTTCATACTCCATTACGAATCATCAACCTGCAAAACATTTCTAATTCAATTACGGTTAATCTCTACCAGTCTGGATTTTTACTTATTCATCATTCGGTAGGGATACACGACTCATGAACCGCATCAGACATCTACGGGCCTCGTACAAGTTGATTTAACTTCAATCATGTTCTATTAAGGAACCCTACTCGTGGTAGTTGTCTTACAAATCACAACAAATCTAAACATGTAGCTATCGGAGTTATTCGGACAGAAGGCAGTCACTATATCACGAGCAAGTGACTACGATCTTCGATCATACTTGCGAATTGCAGCGCCTAACCTCTCTCCTTGTTCACTGTTCACTACTTCAATAACAACATAGGTCACTACTCAGCGGTATTGTAGGTTCAACATCTTCTATCACTCTCACTCTGTGCCGCTAACACGCATCGCAGTGCACCCAGTCGGTAACTGAGCGTCTAGCGCGCGAACTAACACACCGACATCCAACACGGGAATGGCCGAGCACACCGATATCCTAACCAACAGACTCAGCCAACTATGGCAAGTCAACGTATCTTCTCGAACTCACTGACAGAATCACAATTCAGTCGTCCACATACCAGCTTATATCCCACTACTAACTTCACCATCACGCTCTCAACCCATCTCACAACAACGTGCCGCTGATCCCGGTCGGCGCATTCGAATTACCGACTGCTGCCCCTACAGTGTCTATGCACTGCGCAGCGTGCCACGCTAAGCGCGCACCCATTCGATGCTAAGGATACTAGCACACAGGTGGCCCTTCGTCCATCCGAAGCTCCATGCCACCTCCCACTCGCCACGAACTATACCTCTCCGTAATCTACGACGTTTCCATCATGGATGCCCGGCCGACAATCTAGCACCGGTTCATCACACTTCCGTACGATGCCCCTCCCCTGATTCAATTGCGTCTGGCCACGTCAACCGCCCAGCACCTATGATTTGCATTGCCCCCAATCGCTTTCCGCTATCATATCGGAGTGCTAGAAAGCGTGCCTGAGGCTCTAAATGACCTGGGTATGACGCTTTCTAGCAACTCTATCTGATTTGGTGAGGAGTCTTGTATCTGGAGCGTTTGGGGAAGTGGAGACACTCCCTTCATCACCATTGCTCCCTGGTCCCACCTCTGCCCGGTGCTGCAGTGTAGTACCTGTTAGGGGCATCTATAGACTTGAATAGAATAAACATGAGTTTATAAACAAAATTGTATTAGTGTACTAAGATATGAATTATTCACAACTTAGTTGCATTAAAGGACCCACTGAGGTGACTATGCCGTAAAAATAAATCAAACCAAAACTCATCAAACGGTCGACCATCAGAAAATGTTCCAAGTTTGTGAAGGGCTCTACGGAATGAACTTCGAGTCGGCCGCATTTTGCCTAGCGGCCCCAGGTTCAAACACCTCTGTTGCGTAGAGTTACTGGATGGGGAGTTGGGTATGTTAAATAGGAGATAGTGTTATTTCTTTATGCTAAGTAAAATATAAATTGCCGAAGTGTCGATTCGTTGAGCATCAACCGACCAACAAGGAGTCTATTCCCTTTCGTGTGCACTTAGAACCAGGAAGATTGTTTTAGCTAAGTGGGAGCGCCGCAGCACATCACTACGTCAGCCCCACCTTACTGACAGACCAGATACCCGATCAGTGCACTCATGCGTGAGTTAGTACGACCGCATCGATGGTGGCTTGGTTGGTTGACTTTAACGGCCATATCAAACCCGTCTGGGGTACTACTATTAATGTCTAACGGTAGGAAATAACTCATATGTTGTGTAATAAATTATAATTTTGTGTAATTGTTTAAATAATGCTTTAGCACCATTGGGGATAGTTGTATGGTATTATTAAGTTCATGTCACCACGATTGACCTCCTCGAACCTATCATTTATATATCGAATTATAAATTAACCACTATCCCATGATCAAGACATTCTAAAACGACCATGATCCTCTCACATCTGGCGCAACACCTCAGACTTATACAACACATTTGCAGCTTATCAACAGCGTCCGGTCTAGACTAATATGATCGATCTATGTCATCAAAAACGCGTTAGAAGCTAACCCATATATTGCTACATTCCGTTACGACTATACATCATATCTTTAGAGTAGTACATTGAGATTTCCATTAGATAATCGCATTAGCCACATAATTGTGAGAGCCACATAACAACATTGTTGCTATGCTACTGATTAGGCTTCATTCTATATTCATTGACATCGAATCAGATAAACCTTAGATTCATGGCGGGATGCTCTACTGGCTGAGAAAAAACCTGACCATTTTATGTTTATCGATAAATACTGGTATAAATGTCAAGATTGCATCAGGTGTGGAACTATATTTATGAGTGGCGTCCGCTATGACTATAAATACATGATTGAAATATTCTAAGGACAGACACGTGATGCGTAAAAACAGTGCTGATGTGGCAGCAATATACAAAAAATGGATGTGACTGTCAATTTTATAAATATTAACGATAGAAACGAATTTACCAAATCTTGTGTTTCGAAATAGTTCCGTTCCATGTCCCCAGACAAAAAAAAAAATTTGATTAAATGTGTCACTATTTGATTGCATATGTTTATATTTATTCGAACTTTCATTTATCTTTGGTGCGAATATTAGACCCTGTCAGCTATTTACAACGAATTTTCATACTTGAATGATTGCCCTTCAAGTTCAGCATCCTCTTTAAGATGGAAAGGCATGTCGTTGGGGCTGTAGAATTGTTAGGTACACCTAAATAGACTTAAACAAAAATAGAGTTGCTTCCCTTGATCAGTCAAAGCGTTTTTTACATAGTTTTGAAACGCAGCATACTGTTCCTGTTAGTTCGCGCTAACAAGTTAGAAGCATTTTCTACCTGTTTTAATAAAGTCTCTGTTAAATTTTTATAACAGCTCATTATCTGCATTATCCATCCTTCTCCTCCATATAATCTTCATCTGTATGTTAAAACATAACAAGAAATACATCGATATAGGAGGGACTCACAGATAACGCTATTCCCATGAGCCGATCCCTATGCCGCCCCCCACCCCGTACTGAACCTCTCATCCCGTCCGCGACCGATCTCATGACCACTCCATGCGTGACCTGATCTACTTCAGCTAGATCACATACATGAGCGGGCACCCCACCCGTCCTTTAACGATCGCTGCCTGGCACACCCGGGCCACTAACCAGTCTGCAAGTCATACTCGACGGACGGTCACTCCAATACTCATCCTCTAAATAAACGGAACGTCATTGACTCCAAGCCTCCGACATAATCGTGAGCTCTTCCACCTTCTTCTGTCCCTAGACCAAGCGGCTACAGACTTCACTATCTTAGTGCACAACACCTTATGTTGCATCGTCGGATGCCTTACAGGCCTGCATACTTGTAAAATGTTCACGAGACTGTCAATCGCCTGGATGAGGTTGACTACCCAGACGGACTCCTACTTAGCGATCAGCGTCCACACTTAGGTGTTCTTACTGATCTTAGGTCAGAACGCACAGCCGCACTGATCGACAGAGTCGGCGGGTCTCAGATAACCGATCATAGCCGTCGTATATGCTTTCTCCCGACCGTATATGCTGCCTACCTTGGCACCCCTCTACCCACTTTCTTTATAACCCTATAGCCTCAAAACAGCTACGCGTCCTCGATTGATCAGTTGTGTTCTGACCGCAAATACGTTGAAACTGAGTCTCATCTGGCATCGATGCACATTCCAACTCTGACCCTTTGGGAGCTGTGAGGGACGTTACTTCCAGGTACTCCCTAGAACTCGCAACTCTCACTACAGGCGCATGCAATTCTCCTTCATTGCCCACTGTCCCTCCTATCGTCCACTGTTTCTGACTGAGAGGTAGCTACTCTAAGGCGTTCACATCTATAGGTTAAATAGATTATTTTTAAAAATTATTCAAGACAAATAAGTTGTTAAGAATAAATAGCCGAACAAAAGTGAACAAAACAAAAAGAACTCAAGGCGTCGACATGCGGTTCAGCCTATGGGTTAAGCAATAGCAGCTTCTATTCGTCCTCATGACTGGCTTCAGTGTCTAAATAACCCATCTAAGGTTGATACGCTCTTTAAACAAAGAAATCGTAAATGTCCGAAAATCATGCTTGTTAGCACATTACCCACATTGATCGTAGTGCGTTATAAGTTAGTTACCGTTACAATTATGTGTATTTGTTAATTTCTTAGGTAATTTAGATAAGTACAATCCGTATTATTGGCTTACTTGATATATAATATGTTGGAGGAGGGTGAGGGAGATAAGAACAACATGATCAGTGTAAAAGCCAGTTTGGGGTAAAATTAAACACAAAAAATAGGAATAGAAAAATGAAATAAAAATTAGAAATAAAGGAAAGATAAATTCTAGTTAGGCTAAAACACATAGGAATAGAATTAAAGCTTTTCCATTTGGCCAGTTCGGCCCTTGACAAAAAATTCCAATTCTGCAAAACAAATTTTACCTCCGGCGACTGACATTTCTGTCTATTTCTAAATCCATCTGCTTGTAGTAATACTAGTTGGCTGTCTAATATATAATATATATATACCACACACACACACACACACACAACCAACCCCTCCTCACGAGCGGAGATGATGACACAAGGTCAATTTTTCTTAAGCGGCAGTTCAACAGGTCTGAATTCAATTTTTTCCTTCTCCCTAGACCGGCTTGCCTAACCAAGCGTTAAAGAGCCCAGTCTGCCCTACTACTTACCCATAGCTGCGAGAGAGTAGAGAGTAGGATCCATACCTTTCCCAAGGGTATTAGCCGCAAGTAAATGACAATTACCACATCCAGGATTCTGAACTCGGGGCGACGAGTCCTATTCCCATGACTTTAACCATTACACCACGCGCTCCCATATATGACATATATGTAGAGAGGGAGGTTGATGAGCACCATGGTCAAGTAAAAGCAGTTCTGGGGTAAAATTAAACAATTTTTCATAATTATAAAGCCACCCTGTCGGCTGGGGCTTAGAATGCACCGACTTACCTCTGCAGAGGGTAAGACTTCCCCAATTGGGGACCACCTGTGGCAGTGGGTGGTGACCCGTTCGATGCTTAAGGATAGAAATCCTGGCTGCGACCTGAGCAGTCCATGACTTTGCAATTAATTTCCACTTTAGGGCTTTTCTCTGGGCTAGACGGTGGTTGAGAGGCCCCCCATCCGATACAATCGGCTGGGCCACGTCTAGGCCCTTAGCACCTATATGATTGCACACACTCCCTATTTCCCTCTATGGGCAAACTCCCAATCCTTCTATCATTAATGGAGTACTAGAAGGCGGGGCTGAGGGTCTACATGTCCCGAAATGACGTTAAAACTATCTATCTGATGGTGACTGGTCCAGTTTGAGAGGTCGGGGAATGTGAGCACCCCCTTCATACAGATTGCTTCCCTGTCGACTCTGACCCGCGCAGTGCAGCATAACTTGTATAACACTTCGACCGCGTCGGCCAGATCTACTGGGATAAATGTAAGGCAACAAAGTCATTATAAAAAAAATTGCTTATTATCCCATTAAGAATGATATTTCAAAACTTATCTAGGCATTAGAAATGAATCTCACTCGAGCGCGTATCAGTATGCCTAAAACAAACAAACCAAAAACCAAGACACACATAATTATATAACAAGTATACATATAATTACTTAATTCACGTATACTACTACTTATATAATGATATATATATATACACGCTCCAATTTCCGTTTTCACATGTCGTCAGGTATTCGTCAACTGCAATATATTCCAAGACGATGTTTGATCAAAGAAAGTGAGGGATGATGTGCATCAAGGAAATGTCTGTTATATTCAGTAGCATCAATGTAATTCATAAAAGACACAGTCTACACGTCACTAATAACATGAACCAATAATAACGTTGCCTCGAATTATATAGTGCTAAGTACACATAACACGCTTCAGTAACTTTAATTATGTGATGTATATATCATGTGACCATATATCATGTGACCATAATCGTGCAGAAAAAAAGAACATTCATATTTAGGATGCACTTACAACGCATTGATTTGGCTGTATCGGGGCCGGTTTAGCTCAGTCGGTAGAGTGTTCGCTCGGAGCCACAAGGTTCCTGTTTCGATACTGGACCTCGCCAACTCAGCGTATGAGTAGCATAGGGATCTGTGCGGAAATTGAGGAGCTGATGGTATGCTGTGGTGCTCCCCCTCAGAATGCAAAAAAACAATCTCCTTGGCTAGCGCTAGTGAAAAGGAGATAGACTCCTCACTGATTGGCTGATACCCGACTTTAGCTACCCCGATATTTTACTTTACTTTAAGTGCATTATTGCCCCAGGTAGAGTCAAACAATTATTCCGCACTTTCCCCCATAAAGTAAAGTCTTCGGGGTGGCCTAAAGTCGGTACCAGCCAGTCAGCGAGGGAGTCTATCCCCTTCACAAGCACCATAGACCAAAGAGATTGTTTTGCTCTTGAGCGTGGCAGCGCCATGAAATGCAAAAGACCTCGTCTCCGGATTTGAACATCTCACCTAGTCCATTTCCTACGACGATAACCATTTCACACAAGTACCTCTTACTATATTTATAAATGTATATATGTACATAGATAAATAAGTAAAAACATTAAAGTCGTCATGGTGGCCTGAAGTCAAATATCAGCCAGACAGCAGACAGCGCTAGACAATGAGATGTTTTGGCATCTGAGGTGGCCGGGCCATGCTTACCATCAGCCTCCTCACTTTACTGCAAACGCTGAGTTTGGCTAAGGCCCCGGTATCGAACCGATGAACCTTGTTGTTCACGGCCTAAAGCACTACCGAAAATATAATATATTATATATATATATAGTATATATATATACTATACATATTCGGTAGTGCTTATAGGCCTTCTGAAAACAAGGAAGCGCGTGGGGTAATGGTTAAAGTCATGGGAAATGGAATCGTCGCCTCGAGTTCAAATCCTAGACGTGTTAATTGCATTCACTTTTTAGCGCTAATACCTTGGGAAAGGTATAAATCCTACTCTCCCCCAGCTATGGGTAAATAGCAGGCAGGAACTGGGTTCTTTAACCATGGCTACAGGTAACCAGTCTAGGAGAAGGAAAACTCTGATTCAAACCTGTTGAATCCTGCTTAAGAAATTGACTTTGTGTCGTATCCTGCCTCGTGCGAGGAGTTGGTAAATATATACTATATATATATATATATATATATATTAATATATATGAGTTGCGTGAGGTAATGGTGTGAGTATATATATATATTATATATATATATATCTAATATTATGCGAGTTGTGTGTGTGAGTTGCGTATATAATGGTGTGTATATATATATATATTATATATAGAGAGAGAGGAGAGGAGTCGTTGCGTGATGTAATTTTGAGTGTATATATATATCTGAAACACCCATGACACACTTATACTTACATCTCCTAATTTGCTACATCCTTTCAACATGCATTAAAATATCTCTCTTCCTCGATAACCATAATTTATAAGATAGAAATCTTCATTACATTAAATGGTATTATTTCTAATTTGTGTACATTTCTCAAGGGTAACTGCGTGACCGTGCACCTCGCATGCCATTATGTTGTCTTTATTCTTTGCAAAAGTCACCGTTTCAATGCTGAATCCATAACCTGGAGAATTATTTGACATTTCCTAAATTCTTCAGGCAAGCTCAAACAATTGCCTAGGAACGTATAAATGGCTAATAATATATAATTAAACTAAACAAAATGGGAAGGTACCTAACCGAGTATAAAACAAACACACAACTTTCACAACGTCAGAGACGTTACTTGATAGGACAGGAGTGAATGCAACAATAAATCAACCATATATCTTATTATAATGGAGATTGTGTGTCTGTCTGTAACCGAAACAACGTCACGATTCCCTTAGTTATTTTATGTTATATTCTAAATTATTAAAAAATTCATTATTTAATCTTAATTAGCATTCTTATTATTAACAATGTCTCTATTAAGGGCCATCTGAGATAGATGGCCTATCATTAAATTAATCCATATCTTTAATGCGTGTAAAATCCTGTGATGTGCGTTATATATTATATGTGTGAATAATTTGCATATCGGTTTGAAATAAAACGTGTTCAATAAATGATTACTTGGTGTTATTGATTTGTTCTCAAAGGTATATAAAACAATGCTGTTTTCATTTTGAAATCAAAATAGATTGAGTAAAATAAAATGTAATCTTTTTTGTGTTCGTATTTAATTTCATTAATTTTTCTATCTCAATATGCTATCTAATTATATCAAAATTTAAATATTTGTGGCCGAGAGGTTTTCTCTCTCTTTCTTCTCTCTTTCTTTCTCTCTTTCTTCTTTCTTCTTTCTTTTTTTTTTTTTTTTTTTTTTTTTTTTAGCTAGTATATATTCATAATACCTTTGCATATTAAATGAATGGGAATATAACCCGTCAAATGAATATAGCCTCACCCAGGATTTGAACTCGCCTCACCGTATCCATTTCCCACAACGGTAACCAATTACACCACACGTCTCTAATTCCTCTTTCTATATGCAACACTTTCTTTTTGTTTCAAAACATAATTTTTAGTGAATTAATTAACACTGTGTCACGTTTCCCCACGACTTGTATGTTCTATCTTCGGCAAAAGTTTTTTTTCATTTTGGGAGAGAATTAAGTTTCTCTTGGTGTTATGAAATCTGCAAGGATCGAAAACTCATCACCTAGGATTGATGCTATCATAAACACAACTCTTTCTTCAATGATGTCATCCACATCATTTTTAAAAAAACGTAGTAGCTCTTTGAGTCTCTCTTCAACAAATTTATTATGTATATTATAATTACTAGCAAATATATGCACCCTCCGGGTGCAAGTATTTAATTGTTGATATAATAAAATATCAATTAAATTAAAAAGCTAATGAAACTGAATAAGAATGCAGATAAAAAAGATCTGGAACAGAGGGGGTATGATTGAAAATAGAACAACTTTGAAACTAACTCTTCCATCATTTTCCATTACTCCCGTCTTTCATTGTTAAAATTTTCCTAATTTAACTCTTTAGTTAAAATAGGAAGTAAAGAATAAATTTACAGTTATTTCTTCTTGTTAATGGATTTCTTTAAGATTTATCCCGAGATTTTTGCTCAAATTTCATTAAAATAAAACCAAACAATTAGAAATCAATAATACTAAGCATATATTTATTAAAAATCAATTTTTTTAAGATCAATGTTAATTAGCCTTCCCATTCACAATGTAATCCGCTATTTTGTTTTATATATAAATACAATTGCATGGTATTAGTATGTAGATATGGTCAACAGTCTTAATGATGTAAAACAATTTTATTAATAATTGAAGTTCAAATTAAAAATAAAATCATGGAGAATGTGATGTAAATAACTAAAGGAATTGTGACTTGTATAGTAATATAGTTTCGGTTACAGACAGACACACCCACAATCTCCATTATAATAAGATATAATAAGATTAGGTTGTTTATATATGTTAAGAGTCGGGGCTAACTCAGTCGGGAAGAGCATTGGCCTATGAAACACAAGGTTCCGAGGTTCCATACAGTTATTTGCCAATCTAGTGCATAAGAGTAACACATGCTGGATCTATGTGATAGTAACGATCGCATAGCCGGTAATTATAGATTAATTAATGATATTACTATAGAAATAATCATACTAAGTTCTAATTACCGTCGAATTGGTAAGACAAAGCAACAGTAGCTGTAACTCAATAAAGATCTAACCTTGCTTAATCTACTTCAGAATACCAGAGTATGTATTGAAGCCTCATAACATCAATAGAAACCAAGCAGCCATTCAGGACTCAAGGAATGGAATCACCAAATACATGAATGGACTATTTTTGAGTCCCATAAGTACCAGCTATCTGGGCACTAGTTCAGGTGTGCTTAGCCAGTTGCTGTTGTCCAAACCAACAGTATACTGACTGACTCACCTCAACATGACGTTGCGACAGGATATCAAAATATAATTCTATGAATAGAATATGACCCGACCACGAACTTAATGACCGCTGTAGGTGGCCTTTAATTGAGTTAAAATAAAGCAAAAACGATTCTTTAAATGTTACTGGTGAGACAGATTTCGTTAAAGTCATGAATTCTTTTGTGAGTGAAAAATATCACCAGGTAAAATGAGGCGACAGGAGGGAAGACGTCTTGTGTCGTAGACACTACGATCATGTCTGTCAAAAATAACATGTCTCTACTTCCTAAACTCTGATATAGAACTAAGTGCTTTGAAATGTACAAGGAAATTACTTAATACGCTTATTATCTCAATATCTTTTTTTTTCCTTTTCTTCTTGTATTTTCATTCCATTTTGAGAATAAGATCAGTTTACTACGGTTTCTCTTTTTACTCCTTATTTTTTCATTTGCCTATCATTTTCTGTCTGTCTAATGCATTCGTCTATTTCCCCATGTTTTTTTATTATCCGCAGCTTCTCTCTCTCTCTCTCTCTCTCTCATATAATATATATATATATATATATATATATATATATATTTCCTTCTATTATCTAGTAATATATTCGTCTCTCTCTTCTTCTTTCTCTCTCTCTCTCTCTCTCTCTCTCTACTCTCTCTCTCTCTCTCTCTCTCTCGCTTGCAGTCTTCTATTTATTTTTCATTCTACCATCTTACTAATATATTTGTCTATTTTCTCCATCTTTCTAATTTCTGTCTTCTCTTCCTTCACCATCTTTTTCTCCAGATCCCTCTCACTCTCTCTCTCTTTATTTCTCTCACTCTCCTCTCTTTATTTCTCTCTCTCCTCTCTCTCTTATCTCTCTCTCTCTTTATTTCTCCTCTCTCTCTTTCCTTTCCTCTTCTCTCTCTCTCTTCTCTCTCTCTCTCTCTCTTTCTCTCTCTCTCTCTTTCTCTCTTTCTCTCTTTCTTTCTCTCTCTCTTTCTCTCTCTCTTTCTCTCTCTTCTCTCTCTTTCTTTCTTTCTCTCTCTCTTTCTTTCTCTTTCTTCTTTCTTTCTCTCTCTCTTTCTTTCTCTCTCTCTTTCTCTCTTTCTCTCTCTTTTTTCTTTCTCTCTCTCTTTCTCTCTCTTCTCTCCTCTCTCCCTTTCTCTCTCTTGTTCTCTCTCTTCTCTTTCTCTCTCCTTGTTCTCTCTCTCCTTTCTCTCTCTCTTGTTCTCTCTCTCTTTCTCTCTCTCTTCTTCTCTCTCTCTCTCCTCTCTCTCTCTTCTCTCTCTCTCTCTCTCTCTCTCCTCTCTCTCTCTTTCTCTCTCATCTTTTCAGTCTCTTTCCTCTCCTATCTATTTTTCATTCTACTATCTTACTAATATATTCGTCTAATTTTTTCCTTTTTCCTATTAATTTCTACCTTCTAGTCCTGGAGCGGTGTTTTATCCCCCTTCTACTTTTCTTTGTTCCACTTCATTTTACTTCTGCTTCTTCACTCTACTTTTAATTCTTCTTTTTAACTAATGTATTCATCTACTCTATTTTTTCTTCATCTTTATGACAAAATTCTATCTTCTCCATCTCCTGTTCCTTTTTATCATCCTTGTTTTTTCCCTTTGTTCTTCTTACATTTCATTTTGCTTCTTCGCGCATCTATCTACTTCATGAATTTACTCTATTTACTCTATTTTTCTCAATCTTTCTGACTAAATTCTATCTTCTCCTCCTGCGTCGTTTTATCTCCCTGTCTTTTTCCCCTTTGTCCTTTTATATTTTTTCTGCCTCTTCGATCTTATGTCTCCTTCTTCTTATTTTTCTATCTAACTAATGCATTCCTTTATTTCCTCTTCATCTTTCTTTCTAATCTCTATTCCTACTCCTCGAGCGTCGGCTAGAAACCACAAGGTTCCTAGTTCGATACCGGTCCTCGCCAACTCAGCGTATGAGTAACACAGGGATCTGTGCGGTAAAGTAAGGTGCTGATGGTAGGTATGGCGCTCCACCTCGCAAAAAACAATCTACTTGGTCTAGCGCTAGTGAAAAGAGGATAGACTTGCTGATTGGCTGATACCGACATTAGGCCGCCCTGGCGAATTTACTTATTTTCCTTTGTTCCGCTTTCAATTTCTCTTTGCCTCTTCGTTTCGTTCATCTATCTATTTTTCTATCATTCTATCTAACTAATCCATTTGTCTACTCTTTTTTTTCTCCATCTTTCTAATTAAATTCTATCTTCTATTCTTCCTGTGTCGTTATATCTACCTGTTCTTATTCTTTTCTCTTTCTTACATTTCGTTTTCCTCTTCACTCTTCTGTCAATTTCTTTCATTCTCCTATCTAACTAATGCATTCATTTATTTTTCTATATCTTTCTAACTAAATTCTATCTTTTAGTCTTCCTATGTCATTTTAATCTCCTTGTCGCTTCCTTTGTCTTTTTTACATTTTCCCTCTGTCTCTTCGCTCTTTTCTCTATTTCTTTTCACTTTTCTAATTCATTCTTCTACTCGATTTTCCTCCATCTTTCTAACTAAATTCTATCTTTTACTCATCCTATGGCATTTTAATCTCTGTCTTTTCCTTTGTCTGCCTCACATTTTCCCTCAGTCTCTTCGCTCTTTTCTCTTTCTTTTCACATTTCTATCTAAATAATTCATTCTTCTACTCGATTTTCCTCCATCTTTCTAACTAAATTCTATCTACTCCACCAGCATCGTTTTATCTCCATATCTTTTCTTTTGTCTTTCTTTAATTCTACCTCTCCCTCTTCACTCTTCTTCTCTTTATTCTTCAATCTTATCCATTCATCTATATTTCCCCATATTTTCTTACTAATCTCTATCTTCTCCTCCTCCTACCAATTTATTCTTCTTCTCTTTTCCTTTACTTCTTTCATTTTCCCTCAGCTTCTTAGTTCTTCTATCTACATTTAATTATTTTCTAATCCAACTAATGCATTCGTCTATTTTTCTCTCCAACTCTCTTACTAATCTCTACTCCTACTTCTTCTACTCCTACATAGTCTTTTTTTTTTATTCCCGCCATATATGTCTGTCACAACGACCAATTTCCGACATTTTTTCTGTCTTTTTTCTTTTTGTTCTTTTCTTGTCTTACGTCTAAATATTTTCTACATCCATTTCAGTTGAGTTTTTACGCATATTTTAATCATTATTTTGTATTTCCTTTTATGTCTGCACTTCAGTATTTCTTTGCACACTAAAAGGAAAAAAAAAAGTCCTTTTTGATACATTTTCTCCAATTACTCTCTCTTCCCGTTCTTTCTTTTTTCAATACTTGCATGGAATAGCACGTGACGCTGCAAGTTCACACACGTCTCTTCTAACGGCACATTTCATACATTCGCATCCATAACCCTGTGTGTATACACGCGAATATTATTTATTTATAACTTTTTTTTTTATTCCTATTCTATCGTTTATTTCTCCCACCATTCCCCCGCCCCTTTCAAAATATTCACACTATAAGATATTAGATAAGCAAAAGCAACGCAAACACGCACATAACAAACATTTCACCCACATGATACTAATATATAAAATATCAGACACACTCACTCTCATTACACACACACAGCCATATACACACACTATCAGAACAAATCATATACAATCTGATACACGTAATACCAGATAAATACAACCATTTACTGATACATACACTACTTAATACACGACACACTACCACACGCAACATACTGACACACAACACACACAACACACACACACACACAACAATAACACACACCACACTGACATATACACAACCACACACTGACACACACCACACATATACACACAAGACATACACATACACACACTGACACACATACACACACACACACACACACACACACACACACCACACTGACACACACGACATATATACACACACACACATACACACACACTGACACACATGACACACACACACACACACACACACAACACACACACACACATACACAAACACACTAACGTACACACACAGAAGAAAATGAAACCAAATACATTTCATATAAAGAATCATATACCCTCACACTCTTAGTTACACACACAACCAGATATGCACACTACTAGATACATACATTTCAAATAGGCAATTTATTTTTTGCGATCCATGATTCTTTACTGTGTTTGTTACTTATAACGACACAGAAGACTGGCGGCAACCTCCTCCCACAGTAGTTCTATATTTTGTGATACAATATTCTTGAAGGACAGTGAAAGAAACAATGCTTTATAAAAGAAAAAAGAAAGAAACGAACAGCCACAGGTAGAACATATACACACGGGAAACGGAAGTGGGTTTGATAGTTTCCTTTGGAAGACAGTCATTCGAACACCCAGGTAGAGATAGTTTCCTTTAATAGATAAAGATAAAAACAAAAAAACAACTCAATTCTCTGTCATTAATAAGATATAAATATGATTACGAAAGACATTATTTTTGAACATATCTATTTCAATGCATACAATACTATACTGTCACACAAATTTACCCTTAATATATATATATTATATATATTATTATATATTGTATGTTCTTGTGAAAGTGGTTTGTTTGGTCTTTTTTAAAGCATTGGAAATAAGAGCAAAAACAAGAAAACAGAACAAAAATCAGATTTTTTTATATATTCAACCGTTGCTCTGTTTCTGGTTTAATCTATTCCGATATTTTCGGGTGACCCTTCAAGGTATGTCAGACGTTCATTATCGTTTTGTGGTACCCTTTTCACCCGTAAACATATATACCCAGAGTTAATAATTGTTTAAAAACGGTGCAATATCGAGAATACAGTTAAAAAAAAAAAAAAACGCTCACATTTGACCATTTACACCATTTCTGTCATTTTCAAAGAAACCGTTTCGTTTTACCTGATGAATGCTTTCAGCAAGAAACCCACTGGTTGTAATACCGTTCTGAAATAAATAAATAAATAAAAGCAAAAACTTTTATTTTTACTTCATGACTATATATATATATATATATATATATATATATATATATATAATTATAATATGTACATCTACATACACATAATCTTATATATACATACACAAATATATATAATACTTTTACTCTCACACACACACACACACATATATATATATATATATATATATTATATATATATTATATAATTATACATACACAGATACATATATCTACACACATACATATATATATGTATGATTTAGATATAATGTGGGGGTATATATATATATATATATATATGATAAGTTGTAAACAGGTATTTTGGAATGGCTTTTTGCGACAATTTTTTGGAGAATATGTTCTTAATTGGAGTCGGACCTAATTTGAAAATTAATTAATTAATAATAATGAATTAGGCGGGAATGCCTATTTAAATGTATGGCTAAATATCGAGAAAAATCAAATCTCTGTATGTACATTTTCGGCCTATTAGGGCTCATCAGCGAGCTATAGATTCTCGATTTGTTTACCAATCATTTAATAGGCATTCCCGCCTAAGTTCATTATTTAATTATTAATTTTCAAAAAATTAGGTAGCGACTCTAATTAAGCACATATTCTCCCAAAAATAATATATATATATATATATATATATAATATTATATAAAATGTTATAAAGTCTAGTACACTGCTTTGTACTGATTATTATAGAAACTGTCTTCGTCAGTCGGAATTTCTTCCAAATTTCTTTGCTGTTTTCTCGTTGCGATGCAAACGTATTTTTTGTCACCCTAATGATTATTTGCTCATCTTTCGGGGTTGACTCTAAGATGTTTTCAGTTGATTCTTGAAAACAATCCAATGAAAGGAAATTGTCGAGAAATGATTGTTTTTCTCTATCGATCTGATCGATATCCGATGTCCGAAGTCAGAAATAATCAGCTGGAATAAAAATGTATGTGAAAATGTGTCTCTTTTTTCCGCTATTGACAAAATTTTACTTTTTTTACCAAGCTGAGGTCAGATTAGGATGTATTAATATCTCTCTCTTTTCAGTATCAAGACAGAAGCATTATTGCTTTTAATTATAATATTTTAAAATTAAATTAAAGAATACGCGTATCTACATAATAAAATATGAAGTCTAGACAGTCAGTTCCAATGTGACATATATATATATATTACAATAAGAACAAAGGATTCATTCAACAGGGGCGACATTCTTCGAAGAAGGGAATCTAACGATCCCGAAAATTTATAAACAAATAATAAAAAATTAGTGAATCCAGTATCCATAACATCGAGTTCCTTGATTCATTTTTAGATGCTTCATAATAACGCCCAACTTCAACATAAAAAGACATTAAATATATACTGAGAGAAGCATACGGACCCACCTAAACTACATGAATATATATATATATATATATATATATATATATATATATCTTGTTGTCCTCGTATGCGATGATGATATCATGCGAATTGTTTTCCTCCATTTTGACGATCTCTGGTTGCGTCTAAGTTGAGAATAAAGAAATCTGCTTTGGTAGCCTGTCATCCGAGTCTATTAAGTGGGTAGTCTTTATTTTTTAACTTCAGTTTAGGGCGAAAACAAGATTTTCGCAGTGCAATCTATTCGAAATTTGTAAAAATTTTTTTACTTGTTTGGTTTTTTATTAGTTTTGTTTTTTTTTTTTTAATTTTAAGTTTTTCTTAAACTGAAAATTAATCTCAATCGTAAATTTGATGACGCAATAGGATTTAAAAAATACACCCGGCTCTATTTTTCATCACCGACGTTAATCATTGATTATCTTGGCTTAATTGGGTGTCCACTAAAGCAATAGCAGGTACTGTGAGCAACCTGAGTCTTTAGTCTATCAAAAATGAGTGGATTTCGCATTAAATTAACCCTAAAGAGAGTTGATCTGTCATAAAAACATAATAACCAACCAACCTATTTTTTTCATTGATGTTGATTGGATTAACGGCATGTCAATCTGGTTGGGTTATTTACTGCCAAAGACGTTTTTCTTTTATTCATTCTTGATGGGTATTCAAAAAGTTTTATTTCAAACACAATTTTTTTAAATAGTTTTTTTCTATTTAAACCATAGATGGACCCTAACAGGTACTACTAATATTCCGGGTCAGTTTTCCTTCACTAGACTGGTTGCCTAACCAAAGTTAAAGAGTCCAGTCTGTCCTATTTACCCATAGCTGGAGGTTTGAATAGTTGGATTCATACCTTACCCAAGGGTTAGCACAATTTAAAACAGCCTCGTCCAGAATTTGAATTCGGTTAGTCGAGTCCATTTCCTATTAAGGTAACCATTACACCAGGCCCTCTTTTTATCTATATACTCCATAGATGGGACCTTGAAGTGTTACGACTCGGAGTCAGAGTGGACTGGGAGTAATGGCGATGAAGAGGGTACTCCACACTCCCAGGAGCTCCAGTATTGGTACTTCACCCACTAGATGCAGTTTAACGTGATATCCAGGACCTTTATTTTTAAAGTATGTCCTTCCGCTGAATAAAATCTCCATTCAATCCAGTCTCCTTTATTATTTTTACTTCGCTTTACTAATGACGACCCAGCAAAAATATAAAGGGCCCAACATCAATACTCACAGCTCCCAGCTATGACGCTCTACAGCGCATTGGTATATAGTTAATATCAAAATATTGGATGAATTATGTATGAAAAATTTAAAATCCAATCATTAATGAGGGAAAATAAATGGTTGATTCTGTTGAGAACTCTCCAATGATTACATAAAACGGTTGAGGATTGCTGGTAAACATTGTAGTTAACGCGCAGGACTGCCTCGTCTCGTAGTAAACCGTTATTTCTAATGCAAACAATATGAAAGATCTATTTAAAAAGTCAACATAGACAACATTCTGTCCTTTTTGAAGGAAATAAAATTATACATAGAATATAGACATGGACCTATCAACAACATACAACATTAAATCCTCAATAATGCTAACACATTGTTAAGACCAAAACTACAAAGGTGTAAATATAAATACACAAATATATTACTTGCTAACGTTACGCTTGACATAACCCTGGACGGGTTGAAATACCATTAATCAATCAACCAACTTACAAAAAAAAGGAGAATAACAAAAAAGGAAAAGTATGACAAGAAAGGAAAACTACTAGAAAGTTTAAAACCAATCATTTTTAAACATTTATATGTAAATATGTTAATGGAGGCGCGTGTTTCTAATGTTTTAGAGTCGTAGGAAATGGACTTGTCAACGCGAGTTCAATCCTGGACGAAGCTGTTGGCGATTTTCATAGCGCTAATACCTTGGGTAAAGGTATGAATCCAATTCTCCCTCCAACTATGGGCAAATAGGCAGGGCAGACTGGTCTCTTTAACCATGGCTAGGTAACCAGTCTAGGAGAAGGAAAACTCTCAATTCAAACCTGTTTAACTCCGTTTAAGAAATCGACCTTGTATCGCATCCTGCTCGTGCGGAGGGGTTGGTAAATATATATATGTAAATATGTTATAGTTATTAGATATTTTATATGTAAAAAGTATGTATCCATGAACTTTAGGAATCCTAAGCAACATGATAGAAATAATCACAATATTTCCATACGTGATAAAATTTAAAAGTCACCATTAGAATTACAACTCATTCCCCACTCAACCTAGAAAATGATCTACGACATGTTTTTTGATTATTTATTTATTCTTTTTTATGATTTTCAAAATAAATTCACTGAATTCTGATACCATCTAAAACAACGTCGCGTAACAAGAAGTTTGAACACTCAAGTTTCAAAAATCAAAAGCAATAAAGAAATTCTGTCTTGAATTTTGACTAAAATAATTTCTCATAAAATATATCACTACAAAAACTCTAATTCTACACACATGAAAAGTTCTTTGAGTTATTTTGATACAAAAAATGGACGATTGTTTCCTGTAACCAGAATAAAAAATCCAGAAAAGACAATTTACTGAAAAAATTTTCACTGATATATAAAAAAAAAACTTGAAAAATTGTAGGAAACCAAAAAAAATTATTTTTAATTATCTATCATAGATTGCACATGGAGAGAAAACTAGTCCGAGTGTTGAATGGACCAAGTCTTTGCTGACCGGTCTGCGTTGCCAGGAACTAATAAGAGATAATTTTAAAAACTTATTCTCATATTTGCAAAGACAATAGAACTATATAGCATATTACAACCATTTCAGTGAAATGGAAGATTTTTTATATTTATTTATTTATCGAATAACTTTAGTATTTATTCGTCGAATTTGTTTAACAATTGAACAATTTACTCTGAAACAATATATCATCGATACCTGGGAAATAAATATTCATTTCACACAACACACAACAGACACAGACACACACACACACACACCACATATATATATATATATATATATATATATATATATATAATAAATGTTGTTCTGGTTCGAACGGGAGAAATTAAATATTTATAAAACGGAAGGTCCGCAAAATGTATTTTGTTCTCTCAGAAAAAAAAAATTAATTCTTTTTGTTTTACATATGCAAACAACGTGTTTTCAGATTCTTTGTATCTTCTCTCAGATTGTATATTATCAATCAAAGCCTGAAGAAGATAGCCAGAAGATTATTTGAAACACGTGTCATATGAAAACAAAAAGAATTTTTAAAAAATTTTTTTCTGAGAACAAAATACATTTTGCGGACTTCCTTTTTTATAAATATATATATACATATATGAGAGAGAGATAAGTGGACTTGTTCAGCTCAGTCGGCTAGAGCGTCTGACTAGGAAGCCCAAGTTACGGGTTCGATACCGGCCTTCGTAAACCTTAGCAAATGAGTATATCACAAATGATCCTGGTCGCGTAAGGTGAGAAGCTGATGTTCCGACTCAGTCGCTAGAAACAATCGCCTTAGTCCTGATGGGTTGTCATGATTTATATACCCGACTTTAGCCACCCCGACGACTTTACTTACATTATATAGAGAGATAGATAAATCTGGTAGATAGGATGTTTTGGAATGATTCTATTCGAGACCGCTCTTTATCTCCTCCGTTTATTTTCACAATGCATGCTCATTCAATACAGATGCAACACACATCGATATATATATATATATATATATTATATATATATATATGTTTCAGTTCCTTCCTCCCTTCCTCCACATGACAGGATCGACACAAGGCCAGTTCTTAAGCGGGTTTACCAGGTTTGAATTCAAAGTTTTCCTGTGCGGTAACGTAAAGAGCTGATGGTAGGTGTGGCACTCTACCACAGATGGCAAGAACAATCTCCCTTGGTCTAGCGCTAGTGAAAGGGGATAGACTCCTCGTTGATTGGCTGATACCGACTTTAAGTCACCCCGACGACTTGACTTTTACTTTAATTAAGTTCATTTGTTTAACACAATATTCACCACGGTATTATAATGAAGAGTAGCTATATTTTTACAAACACGACATGCAGGGTCTTATTCACACGGGAGAAAATACATAGCCAATGGTGATGACTATGGAAACGGAGTATTCTGTAAGCAAAATATTTTTTCTCTATTCAGTGGTATCGATATTTGCCTCTCATCCCATTTATGAGGGCGTGACGCAAGGACATTTTTTATGTGGGCCCACCCACAAGCCGAAGCTCATGGGTGGTTGGGCACAAAAAATGCGTCGATTCCGTCGGTATTCCCTCCAAGGTGGACGCCTCAGGCACTGGGTAATAAACCCAGCCCTGCCCCTTTAAATCGAGGGGCAGGTATTGCCTGGGGGGATAGCCCCTGGGATTGACGCTATTAAATTAACACACCGGTCCAGTAGCCGTAGCACACCGGACCCCGCCCGGAGGACGGTTGGTATTTTCTCTATTCAGTGGTATCGTTGCATTTTTCTGTTCCTTGTTTCTCTGTGCAAATAAATAGGGGCATAACTTTCGGAGCAATCTTTATATTTCACGCATCGAGTGAAATAAAATAATAAGGTGAGTGAATACAATTCTCGTAATCTTGGTTTATGAGAAACTATAGACTGTTTTAGGTATTGTCGTTATTTTTTATTTATGTCTATCCAAATGCGTTAACGGTGAGCGGCTTGCTAACTTACTGCTTAGAATAAACGCACTTCGTGAAGAGCAAATAGATGACAGGTCTTTTTTTTTTTTTTTTTTTTTTTTTTTTTTTAGATTCCCATCCACTTAAGACGATTATAGTTTACCATTCTTCCCAGACAAAAAAAAAAATCCGTTTTTTGGGGTTTGTTTTTTTTTTTTTTTTTTTTTTTTTTTTTTTTTTTTTTTGCTCTCAGTTACCGGATAGAAATTACCTTTTCTTTTTTTTCGATTGCAAGTATTTTGAGTTGTCCACATAATTGGATGTCTCTACGTATCATATTGTTTAGATATTTTAGAAGTACGATCAGAACTTTATCAACGTGGAAAGTATTACTATTTAATAATGTCGCAAAATGTATAAGAAATATGTACTTCAGATTACTGTATATATATATATATATATATATATATATATATATATATATATATAGTTCGTCAATTTACTGATCAGGAGTCTTCTGAGATTTTTTGAAGTTCGAACAAGATTATCTAAATATAAAATTTCCTTACAATAAACGACATTTCTATGAGTTATCTCCCTTCGTTTTTATCGCATGAGAACAGTTGTGAATAATAACATTCTTATTAAGCTATATATATATATGATATTTCTTCCTGAATAATGATTGACACATTATTGGTTAATACATTTTATTCGGACGTTAAGAACATTTAACAGTATTATGTCTTGGATGTTTATATATATATATATATATATATAATCGCTGCAATATTATATTCATTGATAGAAACATTCACTCGCTCGTAACAGTTACATAGAGAACCTATGTATTTTCGTATAACCATAATAAAATTTGACCATGCAACATTTTTTACTAGGAACAGGGACATTTTTATATTTCAGTATCATCAATAAATTGCATTCAATACACAATGAAAATTGTTATACACACCTGACACTTCTGCCTAAAAAAAACTTGATTATTATTAGTTTTTCACACCCACCTTAGCTGGTGGTTCCCTGGAGGCTGAGTGACTACAAGTCTCCTCAGGTCTCCATGATTCTTCTGAGTATTCCAGCCGATCTCAATAGTACTGTAGTCCCTTGGGTACCGTTCCAAGGGCACTAATTACAATTAGCAATCATTATTATTATCATTATTATTATTATTATTATTATTATTATTATTAATGATAATAATAAATAGATGTATATTAGTTTTTGTATATGTTTATTAATATATGTATATATTAATATTTATCAGATATATATTTATTTATATTAATTGTTTTATTTATATTATATATGTATTAATTGATGTTATTAATAATATATTAATATATATATATAATATATTATATAACATATATATATATAGTAATTGATATGCACCATAGAAGTCAAATATATGTACAAAAACTAATATAGAATGCATTTATTATTATCATTATTTATTTGTTATTTACTTTTATTTATTATTAATAGCTATATCCATATATTGACACATCACTAATCCACCAAGTAATATCCCTGTTCAACATATACATTGTTAATATTATATAAATATATAAATATAAATTAATTAAAAGTTCTTGTAGCTCACGCGAGTATAGTACAGATATAGCATTTCACCACAAAACTCACTTCACGAGCACCGTACTTAAATTCCCCTTTCCTTTCACTCCCAAATTCTATAAATCTTAATCTTGAAAATATTCCTCGAATTTTAGCTCTGTTGGGCGAGTTTGAAAACAAGTCAGAATTGGCTTACTTTCAGGTCGTAGTGGTTTATTTTTCATTAGAAAATGATAAAGTCTATGGTCTGTTCATATGCATCTTAAAAAAAACACTTAGCTTATTAAAAACACTCTAATAATTCACAGAGTATGAGTACAAATATAACGTTACACCACAAACCTCACATACACTACAAACCAGATCTTGCATTCCACTGAGTTGAACCTTAGAAATAAAAGAAAGTGACTCATCCAGTGTCTGCAACGCATCACAAACAATGTTATATAATTGGTTAGCCATGACAATAGATCAGCTCTAGATTATCCAGTGTGCAGGCATACATTTCAGCCAACATAACTCTAGACCCTTGTCAACAGATAAATGGCCGATGAAAATATCAATAGGAGTAAATCTACCATGATAGAAGTGTTAGCGAGTCATTTACACAGACACATTGATAGTGGGTTCCATACTGAATGAGTATCTAGTAATCTGGTCTTGGTGGTTAGGGAACACTTTAGTAGATAACCTACTTACATATGCAACACATACATACCATGCATACACACACCACAACACACACACATATACATTAACGACACACATTATATATATATATAATATATACTATATATGATTGTGAAGACATGTGTTATTGAATACGACGGATATTCTTTTTTTCATTTTTTGTATGGATCATATTTTTTTTTCCAGCTTCTGGCTATCCTTCTTGAATCTGGATCGAGTTGATGTCATCATATTTTTCAATACTATTTTCCCGAGGCGCGCTTTCGCTGTGCTCCAGTCCGTATTCAGGGGTTATGTAATATATTTGGTTTTTATAGTTGATTTTAGTTTTTTGTTATCTAGATGCTTTTATTTCCTAAATTAGAGAGTCTATTATTTTAAAAAGGGGTTAGGTTGAGTGTTGTTTATTGAAGATATTTTAATACCGGTGTCTCCCGATGACTTAAAGGGCTTTTATTAAATGTTAGGGTTTTTTAATTTTTAATGGCATATGGCTTCTAGGGATCTGTAGGCGTTCTTATTGTTTATTTTTGTAGATCATTTTAGTAATTTTTTTCGTTTTAAAGATTTTTTCTAATTCGAGGGAGGTTGGAATTTTTTTCTTTTCTGGGTGTTTTTAATAAAGTTGTTGGGGTTTTAAATGGAGCTTGTGTCGGGATGAAGGATGGTATGTAAGACGGCGGGATAGTTGTTGTTGTTTGTATGCAAATGTAGCCTTAGTAGTGGTATAAGTTTATTTTCCTGAGAGAAACACCTCGGACATGGCTAATGTATCTATATATACGTTCGTTTGGCTTAGGGGGATTTTTAGAGAGTTGTGTTATTTTAATGAGGAGGTTTAGTTTTGAATTGGTGTAGTAAATGATTAGTTTTATTTCTGTTGTTTGATCGAAATCGGGTTTGACGTGTCTATGTGTATGATGTTGGTTATTTACATGTTCGTCAGATTGTAGTTTATGTTTATGTGTATTTGAATTTCGGGTAATATAAGATTGATTTTGTTATTATTATTGTTGGTTGTTGTATTTTTTGTGGATGGTATGTGCAGGTATAGTTTTTTTGTTGATCTAAACAAAATACGGTTTGTTAGGGAAGTTATTATCTTACGAGGGTTTGTTTAATATTTAAAGGGAGTTTCTTTTATAATATTCTTTGGATGAGAAATGTAGAAGGCTCTATGAATAGAATTTTTTAATGAGGGCTATTTTTATATTAAGGGGCATTCACTATGGTAATAAGTAAGTGAGGAGTTTTGGCTGGTTGCTTTTTTATATATGATGTGTGAATTCCTTGTTATTGGATCGGTAAGTACATTAAGAAGGGGATTTTTTTTTGTTATATTATGTTCTACTGAGCTATCTATGTGAAATTTAGTAGCAAAGTTTTTTTTCAAGGTGCATTTTTTAATTTTTTTGAGTTCATCAGGGGATTGTGCAGTTTATGAAAATGGCTCACGACATAACGTGTATATATGTTATGGTTTTGTGGGTTAGTTTTTAGCTGTTAATATTTTTATTCTTCATATGGGACATGTAGTATTCAGATATTGTCGGCCGGCCAGTGGAGAACCATCGGGAGAATTCAAATAACCGTTCGTTTGTATATATAATTTTTCCACCTAGTGTCGTGGAAGCGGAACTTGTGTGGGTGCATTTGAGTAGTAGTTTTTCAAAGGATGTTTGGTTTTATAGGTGGGGAGGTAGTGATTATGGTTGTAAACGTTGTTGATTATTATTTATAGTTCCAATACTGGAACATTAGTAATAGATTTGTCAACGTCTAAAAGAAGCGACGGTTATGTAGTTATTCGGGGGGTTGGATTTTAATATTGGATAAAAGTCGGTAGGGTTTGATTTAATGCTATATTTGTTGGGAATGTATGGTTGAATTAAGTTGTTGATTATTTTTGCTATTTGGTATGTGAGGGTGGGTATTTGTGAGATTATTGGTCGGAGAGGGTTTCCTGTTTGTGGTTTTATATTTTGCATATATGTATCCTGGTTTGTAGTCGCCGTAATTTTGGGGAGTTTTTGAGATCCTATTCTGCATTGTTAGCATTACATACCAAATAGCAATAATCAAACAACTTAATTCAACCATACATCCCAACAAACATAGCATTAAATCACCTACGACTTTATCCAAATATTAAAATCCAACCCCGATAACTACATAACCGCTTCTTTAGACGTTGACAATCTATTTAACTAATGTTCCAGTATTTGGAAACTATAAAATAATAATCAACAACGTTTACAACCATACATCACTACCTCCCCCACTATAAAACCAAACCATCCTTGAACAACTACTACTCAATGCACCACACAATTCCATCCACGACCCCTAGGGAAATTAATATATACAAACAGACGGTATCTCGATGGGTTCTCCACTTGGCCCGACAATACTTGAATATACTACATGTCCCATATCGAGAATAAAATATTTAACGACAATTACAAAACCATACATATATACACGTTATGTCGATGACATTTTCATAACTGCACATCCCTGATGAACTCAAAAATTAAAATGCACCTTGAAAAACTCTGTACTAAAATTCACAATAGAACATAATATAAACAAAAAAATCCCTTCTTAGATGTACTTACCGATTCCATTAACAGGAATTCACCACATCAATATATAAAAAGCAACAGCCAAAAGAAATCTCACTACTTATTACCATAGTGAATGCCCCTTAAATATAAATAGCCCTCATTAAAAATCTAATTCATAGAGCCTTCTACATTTCCTCATCCAAAAAGATATTTTAAAAGAACTCCTTAATATTAAAACAAACCCTCGTAAATAATAACTTCCCTAACAAAACCGTAGATCAACAATAAATATACCTGCATACCATCACAAAAATAACAATACAACCCCAATAATAATACAACAAATCAATCTACTATTACCGAAATCAAATACACATAACTACAAATTGACGAACATGTAATAACCAAATCATACATAGACACGTCAAACCCGTCGATTCAACCAACAGAAAATAAAACTAATTATTTACTACACCACAATTCAAAACCTCAAACCTCCTCATTAAAAATAACACAAACTCCTCTAAAATCCCCTAAGCAAACGAAACGTAGTATATAGATACATTTGCCATTCCGAGAGTGTCCTCTCAGAAATAACTATACACTAATAGCTAATTGGCTATACAACAACAACACTACCCGCCGTCTTACATACCATCTCTCCGACACAAGCTCCATAAAACAACATTTATTAAAAAAACACCCAGAAATCCCACCTCCTCGAAATTAGAAAAAAAATCTTAAACGAAAATACTAAAATTATCTACAAAAATAACAATAAGAAACGCCTACAGATCCTAGAAGCCATATGCATTATAAATAAACCTAACATTATAAAATAGCTTTAAAGTCGGAGACAAGTATTAAATATCTTCAATAATAACACTTCAACCTAACCCCTCTTAAAAAAATATAGACTCTCTGAATTAGATAAAAGCATAGATAACAAACTAAATCAACTAAAAACAAATTACATAACCGCCATGAATACGACTGGAGCAACAGTCGAAAGCGCTCGGGAAATAGTATGAAAATATGATGAATCAACTCGATCCAGATTTCAAGAAGGATAGCCAGAAGACTGGAAAAATATCCATACAAAAATGAAAAAAGAATACTCCGTCGTATTCAATAACACATGTCTTACGAATAATTTGCTGCCAAATACACAAAAAAAAAAAAAAAAAATATATATTATATATTATATATAAAATTTTTGGGGGTACAGATTTTTTTAATGCTTTAAAAAGACCTAAACTATTCATTGTATGGGAAAAAAACCGTTGTTTTTTTTTACAATAGTAGGGGGGGTGAGGGAAAATAAAACGAGTTGCATGCTGACTGTTTCGATCTCGCTCAACAGAGCTAAATATCGAGGATAATAGATAAAACCGGTGAATGGGACCGAGTAAGAAAATAACAAAGAAGAAAAGAACAATTTCTTTCTTTTCCTCAAAGGGGGAGGGAGAGAAGATCTAAAATTGATAATATTCAACCAAGTAAGCGCTCTCTCTTTGTTTATCAAAGAGCAGGCTTATTGGTCAGAATATACAATGTTTCTAAATCTTAAAGATGGTAAAAGAGTGTGCTTGCTCTCAACTGAGAACCAGTCAACACTTAATGAAGTTGGCGCAATTGGAGTTATTCATGAGATGCTCGCCTATAGAGGACCATAAGTATCCTCAGTACATCGTTCAGACCGACGATTCATTTCTAATCTCGTGGGGACATGTTCATAATTCGGGCATCCAATCGTGGTTTTGTTCTTCCTATGTATTGCAAACCGCAAATACATTTGTATGCATAAATTAAAGGCTTATATGCTATATATATATATTATCACCTTATATATATATATATATATATATTATATATATATATATATATATATATATATATATATATATATATATACATGAGAGAGATAATGGTAAGCTATACAATCAAAGGCTTTGTTATATAGTTTCAAAGCAGCGCATTGGGCCTTCCAGACAAAGCGCCTTGAAAATTACATCATATGTATATTCCGTACGTATAGTTGCTTTGTCTGAAGATAAGCAGCTACAGTGCCGCTTTGAACTCAATGGCAACAAAAGTCTTTGATTGTATAGCTTACCCATAATAAATATATAACGCTTATACCTGTATCAAGTACGTTCTTTTTCCTTCTGACATAACAAAATACATATATTAAATACAGTTTAGATTCTCTCTAAATTACTTTCCCTCACTTCCCTACGTTTTATCTATGCTTATGAGCAAGAGAGAAACAAAAATGAATTATTGAACATTAAATTTACAAATGTAATTAATTTACCAAGGTTTAATACAATGTAACATAAGAAAAGAAATGTAGACTATAAATGCACACACCTTTAATTATTAAATAATTTTTTGATAGTACGGTTTTGGTGGGACTGAAGTGAACACAAATATTATTAAATTGTAGATTTGAGCAGCAATTATCAACATTCTATGCATATTGAATCTAAACACCCACCTGCAACAAATAGTTGTGGATACTGAAAGTGTGAGAATGCAATATATATATATATATAATATATATATATATATGAACATCTTTCACCTTTTACTCATACAAATGTTCAATGTTCTGAGAAGGTTTTATTTTAAAAAACCGAAATACTTCTGTTCTCTATTGAAAATGTGTATTATTTTGAGAAATACATTTTTGTGACGGTTGATTTATTTTCTATACAGTTGTACTTGACTTACGATTGTTCCAGCTTACGAGTTTCCGAGTTACGAGCTGTCACTTGGTCGATTTGTTGGCTTTATGTTGAGAGCAAAAAATCTGATCGTCCAGCGATCTTCAGCACAGTTATGTCGATATATTCACTAAAAACATTTACGTTTTCAATTAATTACGCCAAAGAAAACTGTAATTTATAAAAAGACTAAAGCGGGCAACCCGGTGTCGCCTGGTAGAGGAGAATTTTTAAGTAAGCCCAATAGATCTATTATTACTGAATCGTGAGTTGAATCCTTGTGGGATGGCCCATCTAAATCCCAATGTAAAAAATAGACCTTGCATTGATCCAGCTACTCTGAAAAGAATCTTAATGTCTACTATCTAAAATAGTAAATGAAAAAAAGATCCATGCTGTTACCATTTAAATTTATTTTTTAATTAACTTCACGAATGTAAATCAAATCCCTATTTATTTTTTGGCTCAAAAACCAAGCCCTGGTGATATTTAAATGTGTATATATATCACTTTGTCGTTAATTGTTTTATTTCCGAGTTTGCTCCGAACATACATATACACACACTGCCGTTTATATATGTATAGATAGATTGATAAACTAAACCTATTACAGCACATAATTCAAACAAAGATATAGGCTGTTTTTTG
>CM042149.1:81598969-81648649 GCA_023376005.1 Doryteuthis pealeii
CCTCAGAAGGCAAAAACAATCTCTTTGGTCTAGTGCTTGTGAAAAGGGGATAGACTCCCTCGCTGACTGGCTGGTACCGACTTTAGGCCACCCCGAAGACTTTACTTTATGGGGAAAGTGCGGATAATTGTTGACTCTACCTGGAGCAATATGCACTTAAAGTAAAGTAAAATTATCGGGGTAGCCTAAAGTCGGTATCAGCCAATCAGTGAAGGAGTCTATCTCCTTTTCACTAGCGCTAGACCAAGGAGATTGTTTTTTTGCATCTGAGGGGGAGCCACCACATACCATCAGCTCCTCAATTTACCGCACAGATCCCTATGCTACTCATACGCTGAGTTGGCGAGGTCCAGTATCGAAACAGGAACCTTGTGGCTCCGAGCCGAACACTCTACCGACTGAGCTAAACCGGCCCCGATACAGCCAAATCAATGCGTTGTAAGTGCATCCTAAATATGAATGTTCTTTTTTCTGCACGATTAATGGTCACATGATATATGGTCACATGATATATACATCACATAATTAAAGTTACTGAAGCGTGTTATGTGTACTTAGCTAGCTATATAATTCGAGGCACGTAATTATTGTTCATGTTATTAGTGACGTGTACTGCCTTTATTGAATTACATTGTGCTACTGAATATAAAAGACATTTCCTTTGATCACATCATCCCTCACTTTCTTTGATCAAACATCGTCTTGGAATATATTGCAGTTGACGAATACCTGACGACAATGTGAAAACGGAAATTGGAGCGTGTATATATATATATATATATATATTATATATATATATATATATATTTATAATTATAGTTTGGTTTGGTTTGTTTGTTTTACGGCATATCAACCTCAGTGGATCATTTAATGCGATAAAGTTTTGAAATAAATCAATTCTTAATGGATAATACAATTTTTTTTATAATACATTTTCTATTTAACCCATAGATGGAACCCTAACAAGTACTACCACTCCGGGTCAGAGTCGACCAGGGAGCAATCATGATGAAGGGGTGCTCCACATTCCCCGAACCTCCAAAACTGGAACCTCACCATCAGATAGAGTTTAACGTCATTCTCGGGACATGTAGACCCTCAGCCACCGCCTTCTAGTACCCATATGATAAGAAGGATTGGGAGTTGCCATAAGGGAAATAGGGATTGTGCAATCATATAGGTGCTAGGGCTAGACGTGGCCAGCCGATTGATCGGAGGGGGCCTCTCCAACCACCCGTCTAGCCCAAGAAAAGCCTAAAGTGGAATAATTGCAAGTCATGGACTGCTCAGCCGCCAGATTTCTATCCTTAAGCATGACGGGTCACCACCCACTGCCAACAGGTGGTCCCAATTGGGGAAGTCTTACCCTCTGCAGAGGTACAGTCGGTGCATTCCGCCCAGCCGACAGGGTGGCTTTTAATTATGAAAAATTGTTTAATTTTACCCAAACTGCTTTTACATTGACCATGTGCTCATCAACCCTCCCTCTCACATATATGTCATATATGGGAAGCGCGTGGTGTAATGGTTAAAGTCATGGGAAATGGACTCGTCGCCCCGAGTTCAAATCCTGGATGTGGTAATTGCATTTCACTTGGCGCTAATACCCTTGGGAAAGGTATGGATCCTACTCTCTCTCTCCAGCTATGTAAGTAGTAGGGCAGACTGGGCTCTTTAACCTTGGTTAGGCAACCGTCTAGGAGAAGGAAAACTCTGAATTCAGACCTGTTGAACTCCGCTTAAGAATTGACCTTGTGTCACATCCCGCTCGTGCGGAGGGTTTGGTGTGTGTGTGTGTGTGTGTGTATATATATATATATATTAGAAGCCAACTAGTATTACTACAAGCAGAATGGATTTAGAAATAGAAGAAATGTCCAGCCAGTAAATTTGTTGCAGAATTGGAAGTTTTTCAAGGGCCGAACTGGCCAAATGGGAAAACTTTAATTCCTCATTGTGTTTTAGCCTAACTGGAATTTCTTTCCTTTATTTCTAATTTTATTTCATTTTTCTATTCCTATTTTTTTTGTTTAATTTTACCCCAAACTGCTTTTACACTGATCATGTGCTTATCTCCCCTCACCCCTCCTCCAACATATTATATATCAGAAGCCAACTAATACGGATTGTACTTATCTAAATTACCTAACGAAATTAACAAATACAAACATAATTGTAACAGGTAACAACTTTATAAGCACACATCATTGTGTAATGGCTAACAAGCAGATTTCTCGGATCATTTACGATTTCTTTGTTTAAAGGCGTATCAAACCTTAGTGGGTTATTTAACACTGAAGCCAGTCATGAGGACGAATAGAAGTGCTATTCTTTAACCCATAGCTGAACGCATGTCGACCCTTGAGTTCCTTTTTTTGTTCCTTTTTGTTCGGTATTCAATTTATTTTAAACTATTTCTTGAATACATTTTTAAAAAATAATCTATTTAACCTATAGATGTGACCTTAGAGGTACTACCATCCCAGGTCAGAGTGGACGTAGAGGAATGGCAATGAAGGAGGAATTCACCTTGAGGTGAGATTCGAGTTCTAGGGAGTCTGAATTAACCCCTTCACACTCCCCAGAGGTCCAGAATTTGAATCTCACCACAAGATGCAGTTCAACGTCATTCTCAGAACACAACTACAATCAGACGCTACTTTTTAGCCCATATATTATAAAAAGGGAGAGGGTTGCCATAGCAGCAATACGGTCGGGAAAAAGCATATACACGCTATGACTTTACGGGACCCGCCGACCTCTCCGATCAGCCGTCTAGCCTACGTAAGAACCAAGGTGGACTACTGTATATCCGTGAGAGCTCAACCATCAAGATTACATCCTTAAGCATTACAGGTAACCACCGACGAACAACAAGTGTTTCCATAGGATAAAGTCTTACCCTTCTACAGAAGTGCAGTCGATTATGTCGGTAGGTTAGAGTAACCTCCCTTTATTAAAAGTAGCTTGGAGTGACCGTCCGTAGTATTCTGCAGATGTTAGTGGCCAGCTGTCGATAGGGCACTACTTAAGGACGGGTGGGCGCCGCCATTTGTATTCTAGACCACGCAGGTCGCATGAGACGGTCGACGCATATTACTCCTCCTATATCGATGTATTTTTGTTATGTTTTTAACATACAGATGAAATTATATGGAGGATAGGATTGATAATGCAATAATGAGGCGGTTATAAAATTAACAGGGATTTATTAAAACACAGTAGAAAATGCTTCTAACTCTTAAGCGAACTTAACCAGGAACTGAACGCTGCGTTCAAAACTATGTAAAAAAAACGCTTTTACTGATCAAAGGGAAGCAACTCTATTTTTGTTTAAGTCTATTTAGGTGTACCTAACAATTCTACAGCCCCAATCGACATGCCTTTCCATCTAAGAGGATGCTGAACTTGAAGCAATCATTCAATATGAAATTCGTTGTAAATAAGATACAGGTCTAATATTCACGAAAATAATGAAATAGACACATTTAATCAATTGGGAACCATGGAAACGGAACTATTTCGCAAAACATAGATTGGTAAATTCGTTTCTATCGTTTAATATTTATAAAATTGACAGTCACCATCCATTTTTGATATATTGCTCCACATCAGATCTGTTTACATACGTTCTTCCTTAGATATTCAACATTTTATGTCATAACGCCCAACTCAATAAATATATTCCACACCTGGAAATGCAATCTTGACATTTTATACCAGTTTACGTAACATAAAATGGGCCAGTTTTCTCAGCCAGTAGAGCATCCGCCAATGAATCTTAAGGTTTCTGATTCGATGTCATAGAATATAGACATGAACCTAAACAGTACCATACAACATTATCCTCAATGGTGCTAAAGCATTATCAAAACCAATTAACACTAAAATATGAATATAAATACACAACATATATTACTTCCTAACGTTAGACATGATATAACCCCAAATGAGTTGATATAATGTCAATATAAATACATTTCCTTCAAAAAGGACAATGTATTCTATGTCATAGAATACAGACATGGACTTAACCAATACAATACAACATGATCCCCAATGGTGCTAAAGCATTATTTAAACCAATTACAACAAAAGTATAAATTTAATTACACAACATATATTATTCCTAACCGTTAGACATTATATAACCCCAGACGGGTTGATATGCCGTTAAAATCAACCAACCAACCAACCATCGATGCCGGTCCCTACTAACTCAGCGCATGAGTAGCACTGATCGGGTTATCTGGTCTGTACAGTAAAGTGGGGAGCTGACGGTAGGTGCGGCGCTCCACCTTAGCTAAAACAATCTTCCTGGTCTAGTGCGAACGAAAAGGGAATAGACTCCCTTGTTGGTCGGTTGATGCCAACAATCGACCACTTCGCCAACTTTATATTTACGTAGCATAAAGAAATAAACACTATCTCCTACTTTAACATACCCAACTCCCCACCATAACTCTACAACAGAGGTGTTTGAACCTGGGGCCCCTAGGCAAAATGCGGCCCTCGAAGTTCATCCGTACGGCCCTTCACCAAACTTGGAACATTTTCTATGTGCCTTTTGATGTTGAGGTTTGGTTTGGTTTGATTTGATTTATTTTACGGCATATCAACCTCAGTGGGTCATTTAATGCTAACTAAGTTGTGAAATAAATTCATTCTTAATACATAATACAATTTTGTTTATAAACTCATGTTTTTCTATTCAATCCATAGAGGGCACCCTAACAGGTACTACCACTCCGGGTCAGAGTCGACCAGGGAGCAATGGTGATGAAGGGATGCTCCACATTCCCCAAACCTCACCATCAGATAGAGTTTAACGTCATACCCAGGTCATTTAGACCCTCAGGCACGGCTTTCTAGCACCCATATGATAGGAAGGATTGGGGCAATCATATAGGTGCTAGGGCTTGACGTGGCCAGCCGATTGATCGGAGGGGGCCTCTCCGACCGCTCGCCTAGCCCAAGAAAAGCCCAAAGTGGAATATTGCAAGCCATGGACTGTTCAGCCACCTGGGTTCTATCCTTAAGCATCACGGGTCGCCACCCAGGGCCAACAGAGGCGCAGTCGGTGCATTCGAACGCGCCACCGACAGGGCGGTTTTGATGTTGAACGTGAAGAATTATAATTCTAACTGTAGATGGAACTAATTGATCTTCAGAGTTCAGAAGAATCTTACTTGCCATATTCTTGATTTTTGTTAGAATCGTGTCTTTCCGTGTGGATGGTTTGCTAACCTCATTACCCACACGCAACAAGTAGTAAGAAGATTTGGAACTACATACCGCTGTGTATAGTTGTTATCGAAAATGAAACAGGACAAGAGAGAGTACGCTGCATTCGCAAGTGTCAAATCATCACTTCTCTGATTTGCTCCTTCTTTCAAATAAACTCCGATATTACATGTTTTTGTTGTGATTTTAAACAACACCAGATGTATCCTTAATAAACAATGATTAATTAAATCAAACTTTACGGACCTAAATTCTACCCTCGTGTATCACCTAGCCGAATAATAAAAAAATCAGAGAATTAACCGAATTTAATGAAATTTCAGTGTTGATATTCTAATGAATAAAAATATAATTACCAGTTATTTTATTTTATTTTTTAAACATTTTTTCAGGTCAGTTAACGTTGAACCACCGATCTTTGAGAATCGGTGTTACGCCTCAAATATACGTGGTTCAAAAATTAATTGACCTGAAAAAATATAAAAGTTTTTAAATAAAATAACTGTTGCATTATATCTTGTATTCATTAATATAACAACACTGAAAATTTCATTAAATTCGATTAATTCCTTGATTTTTGGTATATTTTTTTTCTTTCGGCGGGGTGACATACGATGGTGGAATTTAGGTCCGTTAAGTTCGATTTAACCCAATGATTGCTATCTTGAGAATTTCGCTGCTCGTTTTTAATTGGATGATTAGATAAAAATATTTTCTGAGGCTTAATAATAGTAAAAGTAAAATTTGGCAGAGTGGCCTATTGTCAGTATCAACCGAACATCGAGAGAGTCTATCCCCTTTTCAATACCGCAAGATCAGGGAAATTATTTTTGCTGAGGTGGAGCGACCCATCTACCATCAGCTCTCCACTTTACTGCACAGGCACGTTGGATACTAGGTCACCTGATGAACGGCAATTTGAAACCTCCTCCTACTAATTCATATTGCTACTGTTTGTTTAAAAAGAAACAATAGAAACATCTCATCAGTTCCACACCTGATGATGGCACTAAGTTGGGCAGAAAGCGCTCGTGGTAAAACCTTTGGTAGATTTATACACCAATTCCACCCGGATATTAAAAAGATGGCCAGACAGAAATGATCGAAAATAAAAAAAAATCGTCAGACAAGAAATGTCTGTTGAGTTCAACGAAACATGTTTAAAAGATAAAGTACTGCCAATATATATATATGTAAAATGAAAATGGAAGTGAATCCGACGGTATGTTGAAAAAGGAAATAAAGGTAGGAAAGTATAGAATGGATAAAATAGGATATTTTAATCAATTTTACTTACACGTGTTTCGGCCAGGAGTTTAGTAAAATTGATTAAAATATCCTATTTTATCTATTCTATACTTTCTTTCCTTTATTTATTTTATATATATATATATATATATATATATATATATAATATATATATATATAAATTGTTGTGCACGAAAGCGTACATATGATTTAAGCAAATAACTATATCGAAATTCACGCACGCAATTATATTTATGCATAACTTATTTCAATCCCCATTTATGCACGCACACTTACGTGTGAGTATATCGATATACGCGCATAAAATCATTAATTTAAATTTCTCACCTTTGAATGAGATATTTTATGCTCACTTGTCAATTTCCATCTATTCATGTAGATATGAACATATTTTCTTGCTCTATGAATAACTAAAATGTTGCATTATAAATAAGATATTAAAAAAAAATGCTTACATTCTGCTTTGTCACGATAGAATGAGCATTGTATTTTATTCTATTATTATATCAATAATAGCTCTCCTTTGGTTGTATTCTGAAATATATGCATATGTTTGAGAACTACGAGGGTGAGTCAAAAAGTAATGTCATTTTGTTTAGGAGAGCGATTGCTTGAACCTGCTTCAGAGTGCTTCGGTCTCTGGAGCGGCTTAGTAAAATTAACAGAGTTGATCCCAGGGGGGCTATCCCCCCAGGCAATACCGGTCCCGTTTATTTAAAAGGACAGGGCTGGGTTTATTGCCCAATGCCTGAGGCACACCCTGAAGGGAAATGCCGACAGGATCAACGCATTTTTGTGCCTACCACCCATGAGCTTCGGCTTGTGGGTGGGCTCACATAAAAATGTCCTTGTGTCACGCCTTTATTGAATATTTCTCGAATCATTTTTTCTGACTCTAAATTTGAAATTACAGATGTTCATCTGTTAAGAAAATATTCACTAAACAAAAGTCCAGATTAGTATTATCTGCGTTATTCGGACTATTGTCCCCATCTTCATTGTTATTTGCACAACGTTTCGGCCGATATACCCTCCGACCTTCTTTAGGTATTTATTTTCGGACTCGGGAACCTTCTTTTCGAACTCGGGAAATTTCTTGTCGTAATCGGGAGCCATCACGGAACTTTGAACCTAACCCTTTATTTAGTCCATGGGGGGTAACCTGTTCTCATTCCGCTAACCATAGCTGGGGTAGGAGTTGTGTTAATTATTTTTCTAACTGCCTTCACTCAGGATTGAACTCGAGTTCCAGAGATAATTGTCACTTAGAACTGTCTTAACCTAACTACCTTATCCACTAGGCCATGTGTCCATTGTGCAAATAACAATGAAGATGGGAACAATAGTCCGAATAACGCAGATAATACTAATCTTCAAGCCACATCTCAAACATTCAGAGAAAAAGCCCAGATATTGGTTAAATAGTACCGCCACTGTTTTTCTACTAAGATGGCTTTGACATTAAATAAGCCAAGAAGTTTGATATGCCATTAAATAAAGACACTAAACTATAAGCCAAGAAATAAAAAAGTGCTATGATATTTTTGAATGTCCTTGACGATAATTTACTTGCAAACATTGTTTTTTTATATACATAAAGTAATTAAATGTGTTATGATTTTTTTCGAAAATAAAGTAAAGTAGTCAGGGTGGCCTAAAGCCGGTATCAGCCAGACAACGAGGGAGTCTATCCCCTTTTCACTAGCTGTAGAAGAAAGAGGTAGTTTTTAGTGTCTGAGACGGAGCGCCACACCTACCATCAGCTCATCGACTTTAGCGCACAGATCCCTGTGCTACTCATACGCTGAGTTGGCGAGGGCCGGTATCGAACCAGGAACCTCGCGGTTCCCAGCGGGACCCTCTTCAGACAGGAGTATAAACAATGCAGTATTTTTTGCGAATGAATTTCGTTTTTCTGATTAGGAATATCAAATTAACATTTTTAATCAGACAATTCTATTGTTTGTTTGTAAAGTTGAAGGTATTAAGAAATGGTTCTCTTACAAAATATAGTTCATTTATGTATTAACTTCATCGTATGTGATATATATATATATATATATATATATATATATATATATAACTTTATTATAGTTTTTATTTTTTATTTAATCATTTGCCATTCCCCGGAAGAACAATTCACACATGATGAATGATATTTTCGAGGCTACATTTTCTTACACATCTCTCTATAAAATTAGTTCACACACTAAGATAAGCATGCCGCTAATATCTCCTATGAGAGTAAAGTAATTTTTCCAAATACGCAAACATGTTTTTACAACCTTGAAATACATTATTTATGATCAACGATACAAACTATATATATACAATACCAATGTATATGTTAATAATGATCTAATAAAATTATACAAAGTTAGGTTAAGCGATTATCAAACCATTTGAGAATTGTATAGATGAGAAACTGACAGTAACGAAGCACCTCTGACTTTACGTCCACACAAACCTAACATATATATATACATGGTGTATCCAAGATACTGAGCACTATTTACTTATAAAGATAACATCAGTTTATCAATGCTAATATACAGATATTTGTATTAAAACAGTTAAAATCCCCTTCGCATTCTGTGGGTGACGATAGCTAAGCGGTTAAGCTGTCCGACTGATACTGAATCGATCGGGGTTCTATCCTGGCTGTAATTAGCTCACAAAATGTCTAGCCACACTGAAGAGACTTTATAAATCGAAACACGTGTCTGTGGATGACCAAATACACAGTATATATATATATATATATATATATATAGGGTTGAGCACTCTGGGGGGATTTCTGCTGACGGTCGCCAACTAAAGCGTAAACGCGACGCTCTCCTATATAAGGGATGGAGCACTCTATGACGGCCTTTACATACAAAGCCATGTGTGTATTAAAACAGTTAAAATCCCCTTCGAATTCTGTAAGTGATGACAGCCTGATGGTTAAGGTGTCGGACTGACACCCAGCCGATCGGATTTCAATTCCGGCTGTAGGTAGATTACAAATGTCTAGCCACACTGAAGAGACTTGATAAGTCGAAACACGTTCTACAAATTAATCCGACAATATGAGAAGGAAATATTTTAAAAATATAACAAACGCAGGATGTTATTATCGGAAACAATTTTTAGTGTCAATACTGAAGCATTTCGGTATATTGCAGGACACTGTTAAGTAATGTTTATATGAGGGACAAAATGAAAGATGTTAAGTGTATAGTGGTTGTGTGAATCCAACAACCACTATACACTTAACATCTTTCATTTTGTTCCTCACATAAACATTACTTAACAGTGTCCTGAAGATGGTACAATATACCGAAATGCTTCAGTATTGACACTAAAAATTGTTTCCTGATAATAACATCCTGTGTTTGTTATATTTTTTAAATATTTTCTTCTCATATATATATATATATATATATATATATATATATATATATATATAATAAATAATGTATTTCAAAGCTGTAAGAACATGTTTGGGCATTTGGAAAAATTACATGGCTCACATGGGAGATGTTTGCAACTGCTGATATTAGTTAAATACTGAGAACTACTTCTAGAGAGAAATGTGACAGTAAAATATAATTCATCAGGTGAAAATTATTCTTTCAGGGAATGCTAAATGATTAAAAAATAAATAAATTATGAAAATAAATTAAGGTAAAAACAATGACAATTATAAGAGGAACGTTCTGAGAATAAAGACTTCTATAGAGATGAATGTTGGTGGTATGCTGGTAGATGTTGAACCTGAACACCAATAAACAATATTTTATTCATTTGTTACTATACTTGCAACTGAGTCTAAGTATAGAAAAATGGTAAAAGCAGAGAGTTATGTCGTTTCATTCATCCTTACGGAAGTTTTTTTATCCATTGAAAATCGTCTCAACTTACTGAACGTTCACGAAGACAAAAAAGCACATGTGAGCCCAGTTAGGCGATGGGTATTACATTACAGCTGTGTTGAATATTTTAGAAAATTATATTTTATTGCTTAAAACAGGCTTTATCAAATTACTATTGTACCTCTATATATTTTTTTAATACATTGGAAGTATATTATATAGATATAACTATAGTGTGGGATTGGCACTGTTTCAGCTTTTACTGGAACGGTATGTTCAAAGTGTAGTATTATTGGAAGAATGCTCAATATAATATAGAGCTATTATATAATAATAAATAAATATATAAAGGTGTTATATATTGAATAACATCGGAACAGTTACGACCATGGGTTTCATGCATGAGTAACCGCAAACATTCGGGTTTTTTTGGGACTAAAAACTAAGTCGCTGTAATTACAATTACATCGACTTAGTTAAACCTAAGGTAGGGTCCTGATGAAATCATTTCAATTAAATTGAAACCATGGTAGACTCGTAATTTTTCCTCTAATAATATCATTATTACTACTCTATGTTTTAATATATTGAGCACTTTTGGATTATTTACTGATGTCACTGCAACAAAAGTTAAGCGGCAATTGGATACTATATATCCTATTATTGTAACATCTCATTGTATATAAAAACACAAACAAAAAAGTAAAATGTCTGTAAAGAACAATACAAGTATTTACATATCAATTTAGTGATATAGTATAAATTACAAGTTGATAATATGTGCAAGGCAGCAAGAATCAGTTAGAAAATTGTTGTTTTTTATATGCAAATAATCTCTTTCAATATTTCCCTTCAAGTTATGTGTTACAGTGGATTTATGAAAGAAATTTGATATCAAATAACAAGCTTTTCACATTCAGTGTGATTTTGCTATAGGATTAAGTAGGATTTTATTTTTATGTTCCAATTCATCATACAATTATAAGAAGATAACATTTTGTTACCGTAAGGAAATGTAAAGTTTTAGATTCCCTTTTATATACAGTAATCTTGGATATTATACCAGAAATTATAAATCCTTACGTGTAGGCTTAAATAAGATTAAAATTTGTATTATTTAGATTTTTTGGACTGTTATCGAATGTTTCTTCTTTTTTTTTTTTTTTTTTTTTTTTAGATGTGACTTGACAGTGTGTATTATTTAGATTTTTCGGACTGTTCACATTTTTATTCTTATATAAGCACATTTCGGCCGATGTACTCGCCGGTCTTCTTCAAGCGTTTCTTGTTAAACTCGAGAAACTTATTGTCGAACTTGGGAGCCTCCATGGAAATTCGACTCAAACCCTTTATCTAACCCATTGGAGCAGACTGTTCTCATTTCGCAAACAATGATTTGGTACAAGTTAAGCTATGTTAAGTATTTTTTGTTATTTTCGCCTGTAGTCAGGATTGAACCTGCAACTAACAAATGGTACGGAGGAGTAAATATGTACATGTAAATACATCCCCTAAGCCCAAGACAAAAATAACCACAGACGGGTTGAAATGCCGTTAAATCAATCAATCAATCATTAGAAATAAGTTCTTTATGTAATACCTTTTATATTAATTAAGAAAATTAACAATAGTCATATGAATACATGTATAAAGAAATGTTGAAAAATGTATTCATTGCATTGGCGAGACCTCATTTGGAATTTGCTAATGTGCTCTGGAGTCCTAGACTAACCAAGAACAAATAAACTCATCGAAGAAGTTCGGAGGAGAACTACTAAGGTAGTGAGTGAATTAAAGAACATTTCTTATGAAGAAAGACCGAGGAAGACTGGCTTACCCAGTTCGGCTTATCGACGAACCAGAAGGGATATGATTGACGTCTAGAAATATACTCATGGATGTTCAACAAACTTTAATCTATTGAATGTTGCTAAAAAAAATCAATTCCAGTAGTCATAAACTAAAACTCTCAAAAAAACTTTGCAAAACAAATGTTAGGCACAATTATTTTAGTAACAGGGCAGTAGATTCATGGAATAAACTACCATCATCAGTAATCAGATTGAAATAAATAGACCTAATATAGAATATTGTACTCAAACCAAGGATCCAGTATATATATATATATATATATATATATATATATATATATATATATGAAAATTGGAGTGTAATATTAATAATGGAAGGCAGACAAAGAAGATTGACAAAAATAATTAAAAGGGTAAAATATTATCTTTACAGGGAGAGATTAGAGAAATTTATTTTACTAGAAAGAAGAATGAGAGTTGAAACTGAAACTTTCAAAATAATAAACATAATTTATAATTATGGTTGACATTTTTTAATATTTCCCCTCGAACTGGAAATTTATTGTCAAGACAAATTAAACAGAAAACAAGGTTTTATTAATCAATTTGATTTTCTAGCAAATAGAATAATATATATTTAATTGTAATATATTCATGAAACTCATTGCCTAATCAGATCAGAAACACTAATTGCACAAAAGAAGAAAATTAATTTGGATGATATCAGAAAAAATGTTATAAAAAGAATTTAAGAGATTATTGACTTACTTAAAATTTAATAGGTATATATGTATTACCCAAACCCTCCGCACGAATAGAAAGTGACACAAGGTCAATTTTTAAGTGGAATTTAACAGGTTAGAATTCAGCGTTCCCCTCAGCCTATGACAGGTTACATTGACAAGGTTAGATAGCCCAAACTATATATATCAAGTATAGCTTAGAAGGCAAGGTTGGAGGAACTGTGGAAAGAATACAAATATTCAGTGGAAATAGGATGAATGTTTTAAAAATAAGGAAACCTGGCAGGTCTAAGACCTAATATACTAGCTGAAAATATATTATTACTATTATTATCATTAGAAAGAATCTGCACCCTTCGGGTGTAAGTATTCACATTTTAATGAAATTAAAGAATTAATTTAGAAAGACTAATGAAGCTAAATAGAAACGCGTATAAAAATGTTTATACTTATTCTAATTATATTTTAACTGGTTTCTATATAATAGCATTCTTAGTATTGATTTTAATAAATTGGAGAATAAAACAATACTTTTAGGAATCAATAACACCAAGTAATTATTTATTGAACCCGGTTTTGTTAAAACCAGTATGCAAATTAACCACACAATATATAATGTAAACCTTTATTTCTTAGTGATATATAAGGCACATAGCAGGATTTTAAACGCACTAATAACAAATAAGTATAAGATTTTAGGTAAATCTTACTCAGATTTTCATGGAGACTTCATTAATCAAGGAGATTTATTCTATGCATTAAGGATTTTGACTATAAATCAAAAATACATTGATAAAATTACGCAATATTGTGACGTAGTTTTGGTTACAGACAGCGAATATTCAGTATAATAAGATTATTATTATTATTATTATAAAAGGCAATCTGACTTAAAAAAAAACAAACTTGTATGGATCGAAGACAAGTGCTCGTTCTTAGTAAAGCAAATTGTATCTAACACATCAAAAATATGTTCAGAAAGGTGAGAACAGGAATTGGGTGATAGATCTTTAAAATAAAGAGAATTGAAAATTTGTGTGTTGAAACGTTTTCTCAAATTGACATACCATAAGCGTTAAACCATTGAGTCATTCATTTTTCTTAGAATCCCTGCTTGCTAGAAAAATATGTTTACCTACCTTAAGCTGTTCGTTAGAGAAATTGAAAGATATACCACTTACCTGAAAAAGAAGAAAACAAACAAAACATTAGAAATAAAAGACACTGATATACGTTAAAGGAAGTATTATCTGTGTTATTCGGACTATGGTTCTCATCTTCATTGTTATCTGTACAACGGTTCGGCCTTCAGGTATTTCTTGTCGGACTCTGGAACCTTGTCGGATTCGGGAGTATCCTGTTCTCATTCCGCTAACCATAGCTGGGGTAGAGGCGTCAAGCTGTGTTGATTATTATTCTATGTTACTGCTGCCCTTGACCAGGATTGAACCTGCAGTCTAGAGATAAGTCACTTAGAACTGTCTTAGCCTAACTCCTTTATCCACTAGGCCAAATGGACAATCCTGTGTGAATTTTGCGAACTTATAAACCTAATGTCTTGTTTTGGCTAGAATATATACCTATTGTACAGATAACAATGAAGATGAGGACAATAGTCCGAATAATACAGATAATACAAATCATCAAGCCTAATCTCAAACATTCAGAGAAATACGTTAAAGGAATTTAAGAAACAATGCAACGTCGGCTCAGTCATCCAGAATTTCCTTTGTTTTAGAAGTCCATTGTTTCCTTTATCTTTGTGACTATCATTAAAAAAGAAATAATTACTTGAAAGTGTGTTAGGTAGAACTAACAAAATAGAGTTGTTCCCCTTTGATCAGTAAGGAACCTAGGGGAACCCGGATATGGGAATTCCGCCATGTGACTTTGGACTGGGGTTTTGGACTCTACAGACATGCATCAGCACGGTTGAACTAGTGACCACGTGCGTCAGCAAGGTTGGGCTAGTTAAGTCATTTTTAGGGTAGAAGCATTTTCTACCCTGTGTTAAATAAAGACTGACAAGAAGAGAGTCAGGCAGACAAAGGACTCGCCCATGTGTGAACACACATGACAACACACAGCTGAATTCTATCCAAAACCATCCACTGTATTCCCTGTCCGTGAGAATAAATAAAACAAATATTGTTATATGTTAAACATAGTTCACTGTTTTTCTTATCCATTTGTTATTCCTACATTTTGGGATATAACAAAGTGTATAATCATTAGATAGGAATACTTGATATCAAATAAGTATGTGACAAAAACCTTGAAGAATTTAAAAGTCATCGGGATGACCTAAATGCAGTATCAACCAGACAGCGAGGAATTCTATCTCCTTTTCACTCGCGCCATACAAAGGAGATAGTTTGGAGTCTAAGGCGGAATCCCACGTCTACCATCAACTCCTCACTTTACTGCACATATCCCTGTGCTACTCATAAGCTGACTTGGCGAGGGCCGGTATCGAACCTGGAACCTTGTGGCTCCTAGTCGGACGCTCTACCGACTGAGCTAAACCGGGTAATATTTCGATAAAAGTCATATTTCCAGTAATTTGGATAAAACACAATTATTACAGTGCTTAGGCCTTATTCTGATTTTCTTGGTAGTAAGACGATTGTTATTTCTTTTTTACTTAAAGATGGCATACAAATAGAATGATTCCAAAGCTCGGTGTGTCAGGGTAAACTATCAATAAAAGTGAAGTCGAATTCAATATATAAGTGAATAGTACCAAGTATTTTTGGTGATAGGATTCAGCCAAAATTGAGAACTCAAACAGACATGTGAAATAAGACTTTAAAAAAAATGGAAATATATCCGACTGTATGTAATTATAAAAATAGATAAAAAAATAAATACATTCTCTCAATATTCATTTATTGTACATACACTTCACAAAACAGTATTATTATATATATATACATATATATATATATATATATATATATATATATATATATATAGAGAGAGAGAGAGAGAGAGATAAGGACAAGATTAAACACCAGGAATTCCAGTCACAGGATATGGATCAACCAAATTATAAGTTGGTAGAATTTCAATGAAAATGTCTTTCATAAGTTTTTAAGACGTAATACGTTTTCGTTGGAAAATGACCTGTCTTGTTCAACACAAATTAATGAGTATAGCACTTGATTAGGTGTATATATATATATATATATAATATATATATATATTGTATATATCTTATTCTATTTATATCTATGTATCAATTTCTATTAATGTATGTATCTATATATCTATTTCTATTAATCTGTATGTATCTATATATCTATTTCTATTCATCTCTACGTATCTAGATATCGAATTCTATCCACTTCCATCAATCCATCTTTCTTTCTCTCTCTCATATATATAACTATTTAATTCTGTTCATTTTGACATTGAAAATGATATATTACTTGTCTGGTTTTTCACATAAAATGATGCCGACACTTTTAGTTATGTGATATATTAATGCATCGTTTATTTAATCAACTTAATGAAGCTTTTAGTGGTTACATTACTTGGAAGACAATTTACATTTGCCATGTTTTATCAATTTTTCTTTGTATACATTCACAAAAGAGGATGATAGTATTCTAGAAAATAAAGACCTCATGTAGTGTTTTTTTTTCATCTCATTTTACAAGGGCTTTTGTGTCTGTAAGATAATATTTATACTTAGTTATTCTAGAAGATTATGAATGAAACCGATTATCAGATGCTTTTATCCAGTAGTGATATTATTTTTCCCTTTGTTATGAGAACGGTTAATCTTATCATCATCATCATCATCATCATCATGTCGCGCTTGTAGCACGGATATCCATGACAATCTCTCACCATCCTCCCCTATCATTCATTGCACCTGGGAGGTCCTCTGCGGAGCAGCCAGCATCCTCGCATAGCTGGTCAATGTAGGTCCTTGCCGGGCGGCCCACACCTGCATGTCCATGTGTTGGCTTCCACAGTAGAACGTCGCTTATGAGCTCGTCCTTGCTTCTCCAGCAGAGTCCCGCATGCCTTGTCCGTCTCTCTCGGGTAGTTTGTGAGAAGTGGGGCAAGTGACCGTACAGCTGCTTCCTCGTGGGTGCTGCTTCCACGACTTGTTCAAGACTGCACGCAGCATTCTTGTGCAGCTTCAGTCTAGCTTATTCTCAAGACGCTTTGTTAGGGTCCAAGTGGTGCAGCTATACAGCAGCACTGATACAACCACAGCCTGGAAGAACTGTCGCTTCAGCTTGTCTGGGAGATCGGATCTCCATATGACTGATAATTTATTTGTGGCCGACCATGCCTTTGTTATTCGTGTATTAATATCGTTCTATGTGGATGAGATATTACTACCTAGGTACGTTAATTGTACTACTGGCTTGAGAGGCATGTCGTGTGGAGATGTTTCTTTTTTTTAAACTCTTTTACTGGAGTTCAAATCTTATACTTTGAATAAAATACGCAGATTTTCAATTTGTGACATCCTTACTCGACTGTTCGAGTGCTGGTTGGTTGGTTTGATTTTACGGAATGTCAACTCTTGCTGGGTTTTTATACCGAAGATATTTTGTTTGATTCCTTTCTTATTGGGCATTTAATTTTTGGAATCTCATATTTTAAACACATTTTTTTAAATTTATCTACCATCTATTTAAACCTAGAAACAACCCTAGCAGGTAAAACCTCTCCGGGTCAAAATCGACCAGGGAGTAATGGTAATTAAGGGGTACTCCACACTTCCGAGAGCTCCAGAATTGGGACCTCACCACCAGATGCAGTTTAACGTCATATCAAATGACACTGAGACCATCAGTCAATGCTTTATTGCACAGATATGATAAAAGGGTTGGGGGTTTGGCATAATGGCAAATAGGGTCGGGACAATCATATAGATGCAAGGGCTTGACTCAAGTTAAATGTAAATGGCCTCTATCGTTTAATGAGCTCAGCTAATCTATTCAATTTTCTACAAACCCTTACACCACCGACAACTCTAAATTCAAAGGCATGAGCAAGAATCCCTGACTTCTTAAATCTTGCTCCATTATATTGAATCTTTGTATGATCACTTTAATTTGAACTAAAATAACGGGGCAAAACCTTAACTCAAGTAATTTACACTTGATTATAACATGAAGGCTCTCGAGTTCGTCAAGAACGTGATCAACATCGACAAGAAAACTCTGGAGAAGGCCGGAGGGCCCATCAATCGAAACGTTGTGTATAAATTATACAAATAGTGTATTCAGTTGATAATTTTCGTGAGGACACAGAGTATCGATAGAACTCATGTCAATTCTCTTTGTTCACTGATAAAATTCTTGATAATATTTTCAGAGTACTGAACTTGCTCATCTATAAAAGAAAACTGTAGATCATGCATAGATTTTCTTTCATATCAACAATAATTCATATACTAGTTGTCAAAAAGATGGTTGTAAAAAGTCGTGTATATCATATGTGTGAAAAGCTCCCCAATCTTCTCTATTTTGAAGATTACGGTTAAGTCATGTGGAAAACACCGGTTACAGCAAAATCACCAAAGTTAAGTAACGATGAGCCTGTTCAATACTTAATTGGGTGACCACTTAAGCAACAGCGGGTACTGTAAGCAATCAGAGTTCTTTGTTTATCAAAATGACTTGTTACGGCATTAATTGACCTTAGAGCAGGTTGATATGCCGTAAAATGAAACAACCAACTTCATATGTCCAGGTTATGCAGCAATGAGCCTGTTCAGTACATAAATGGATGACCACTTAAGCGACAGCAGTTACTATAAGCAACCCGAGTCATTTGTTTATAAAAAATTCTCGATTCTCGAAAGATGGTTGATATGCTACAAAACAACCAAACAGGCATGATTATACATTTACCTTAAATGTATATTTTAGAAAGGAAAAATAGAATTCTTGTGTGGACCAAAATCTTCCTCTTCATTGATATCTGTACAACGTTTCGGCCTATCTGCACTCCGGCCTTCTTCAGGTATTTCTTGTCGAAACTCGGGAACCTTATCGTGTTAATCAGGAGCCATCACGGAACTTTGAACCCAATCCTGTATTCCATCTACTGGGGCATCCTGTTCTCATTCCGCTAACCATAGCTGGGGTACAGGTGTTAAGCTGTGTTAATTATTATTCTATGTTACTGCTGCTCCTGACCAGAATTGAACCTGCAGTCTAGAGCTGTCACTTAGAACTGTCTAAATCTCACTCCTTTATCCACTAGGCTATGGGTCCAATTTTACAATAACAATGAAGATGAGGACAATAGTCCGTATAATCCAAATAATACTAATTATCAAGCTTCATCTAAAAAATACTGAGAAATAAAATAAAAGTTAATTTGCCATATGATTGTCTTTGGGATTTAAATTCTATAAATAAGGAGTAAGTTGACATTACGCTGAATTGTGTCCACCGAAGGCATTGTTTGAGGCAGTGATCAGAAATAGCCGAAAGACTGAAACTTAAGGAAGGTTTGTAGAATCTGACATTATAGGAACGGAAGGAAGTCCGTCAGGCAGATTTGTTTCGGTTTATGTCATTCATCAATCAGATTTTATTATTTTAATCCTTCTGGTGATAATAGTCAGATGAGGACTTTTCTCACTGAGGGAAAATAAAATGCCTTTGGTGCTTGGGAGTCCAGGATTTTTCGTAGGAAGGCCATCGACAAAAGTATTGGATGTGCGTTATATTTGCCAATGAAAAGAACTTTTTAATTGTATTTTTACCATTATATATATATATATATATATATATATAATATATATATATATATTAGCAAATATATGCACCCTCTGTGTGCAAGTATTTAAGTTTTAATGTAATAAAATATCGTATTAAATTAGAAAGGCTAATGAAACTAAATAAGAATGCAGATAAAAATATTTGAAACAGAGGAGTACAATCGAAAGAATAGAACAACTGAAACTTACGCTTCCATCACTCTCGTCTTTCATTGTTATTTTTTCCAATTTAACTATTTAGTTAAAAGAGGAAGTTAATAAAATGACAGTTATTTTATCTTGTTAATGGATTTCTTTTAAGATCCATTGAAGAGATTTTTGCTTATATTCATAGATAGAACGAAACAGTTAGAAATCAATAATACTGAGCACATATTAATTAAAATCACATTTTTAATATCAATATGCAAATTAGCCTTCTTGTTCACACTGTAAACCGCTATTTTGTTGTATATATAAATATAATTGCATGTTGTTAGTATGTAGATATGGTTAACAGTATTAATAATGTAAAACAATTTTATTAATAATTGAGGTTTAGATAAAAATAAAATCATGGATAATGTGACGTAAATAACTAAGGGAATTGTGACTTGAGTAGTAATATGGTTTCGGGTACAGACAGAAAAACACACAATCTCACTTATAATGATTATATATATATATATATATATATATATATATATATATGTCGTGTGTATATGTTTAAATAAATGTATATATGAGATATGTTTAAATATATGTATAGATGGGGTATACATATATGTTTAAATATATATACATATGGAGTGTATGTGTGTGTGTGTGTAAATATATGTGTAAATATATATGTATATATATAAGTGTGTGTGTGTGTGTGTGTGTGTGTGTAGAATTCCTCACGTGGTGTAATGGTTAGCACGTTTGGTTGGCTGACTATTCATAATAAGTTTCATTCTCCTGAAAAGCCCCTAACTTTTGGCAAATCTAAGCAAAGATAAGTAGGTAACAAAACAACAGTAACCGACATATGCATAGTTATTCATATGTCTGTATCTATAAGACTATATTTATATACATACATTTATATACACAAATGTATATATATATATTAAGTAATTGGTAATTTGCTTGAAGCATTGTTAAGTATGTTAAAATATATTAATATTCAGAAGGCCAATACAATGCGCATGAAAAATAAAAACAAAATAAAAATAAAATATGAACATCTCTTTGTTTTTATTTTTCATACGCATTGTATTGGCCTTCAAAATATTATTATAATATATATATTGAAAAAGTCAACGCCTCTGACGACGAATAACATCGAAAAAGTGTTATTCAGAAACCAATGGTAGGACCGACTTTTAAATTGTATTATTAATTAGAAATAAACAAATATATATATATATATATATATATATATATTCACACACATTCTGCTCTCTCTCTCTCTCTCTCTCGCTATAAAGATAATCTAATGAGTCAGACGAACCTACTATTAGTTTCGCATAAAGCTCTTCAGGGCTAAAAGAAAAAGGAGCAAGACAAATAAATACTACTAACCACAGTAATCATTAGCAAAACCAGACTGACCAATAAAAACACAGAACGCTATAAGTTTATTGTTTAATTAAAAAATATTTAATTTCTATATTTACGAATTTTTATTTTTATTTTTTAATTTATATTTTATTTAGAATTAAGCAGATTTGAAACAATTAAATAAGTGTAAGCACCCCATCGCCATTCTCATCCCCTCAACTAAATGGAACCCAGTACGCCAACGATTGTCCATCTCTTTGCCCGTAGTTAAACGATCCATCGATACGACTAAATCTAGGGAGACGGGGTTTATTCATTAAACCTCGACATCCCGAAACCCATCATCGGAGAAGCAGCAAATGACTCCCGTTGCTGGTACATAAGCCAATATACCTTTCCCCTGTTGCTACCAAACCCCTGAGGACAAGGGGGTTAATTTCCACTGCTGCCACTACCCCCATTATATGGCGAGCAATCAGAAAGGCACACGTTTATAACGGTCGGGATGCATCCCTTTATTCGAGCGGGGTTTTTCTTATACCCAAGGAAGCAGCACCACGTATGCTTAAACAAGCAAATTACGAACAATGTTGGCAAAGTCAGGGAAATGAAAACAACTAAAGAGCGCTCACCCACACTAATTTCCTTATTGTTACGCGTAATATAACTTAATATTTTCCTAGCAGAAGACGATTTAAAGGTGCCATGTGTAAATTAAGATAATAATTAAGAAACAGGTGAAAATTTATGAGAACCTTTTACCGTAATATATTAAAATGCAGCAAAATCATTTTAACTCGCACGGAAATTCAAAGGAAATGTTTTAAGCAAACAACGCTGGACGCCATGATAATGTTCAGCTGGAACAGAGTCATCAAGTCTATAATTCCTTCTTTTTTTTTTTGCTAAGTGATTCGGATTCCTATCGACATGTTGAAATTGTGTTTTTTCTTTCTTCTCAAAGCTTCTAAAATCCGTTTAGCAACAACAACTGCAATTATGATATGTGAAGACGCTATTGGGGGCTTTTAAATGGAATCCGTATCCCAATTTCCGTTTCGATTGACAAATCCTTCTACTCGCAGCGTTCTAACATCTGCACCGAGAAATAAAATTCAAAACCAATTTCCTCTTTAATTAAACACTGTTCAATTGTTCAAGTGGATGACTGACTTGTCTTATTCTGTTTCGAATTGGAAAAGAAAACACAATTTTAGAAAGCCTTTCACGCCGACAACTCCCAATGCATGCCGGGAATGAAAATAATTGAACTTTGTAACACACACCCACACACATACAGACACATACACAAACTATAATAGTGAAAAGAGATAATTCCACAAATTAATTTAGAAGAAGAGGAAATCGTTCATTTGCTATGAATAATTATGAATACATTTGCATAGTGCAAAACATGACATTTTACGCGTTTGATTTGTTATTTTTTAAAATCTTTATCATTTAATCGGTCTGAAGTTTTTTGTACATAAATAAATAAAACGTTTTTACCCCATTTGGCTGTAAATTTATTTGCCCTTCCATTGTTGTCAGATATCTATCTATTTATAAATGTGTAAAATAACAACCTCGCTATCATGATTATACAGCGGCATTTAAAACTAATCCCTCTCCCATTCTTATCTACAAATTAAAGTATTTTTTCATCTTTCCGACCCTCATCAACCGATTTTCTAACTGGTAAATCCATTCAAGAATCCATCGATCCATTCGGCCATTTTGTCCCTCACTGTCCGCCATCATTGAACCTGGCAAAAAATTGGCTTCGGTTCATTCAGAGAATAAGAACGGTCTGTACGTAATTTTCGTATATATATATATATACACTCATTATATTCATCTAATATATATATATATATATATATATATACTTACATCATTATATCATCTAATATATATATATATATATATATATATACACTCATTATATTCATCTACATATTATATATATTATATATATATATATATATATATATACTTACACTCATATATTCATCTATATATATATATATATATATATATATATATATATATATACTTACACTCATTATATTCATCTACATATTATATATATATATATATATATATATATATATATATATACTTACACTCATTATATTCATCTACATATTATATATATATATATATATATATATACTTACACTCATTATATTCATCTACATATATATATATATTATATATATATATATATATATACTTACACTCATTATATTCATCATTATATATATATATATATATATATATATATATATATATACTTACACTCATTATATTCATCTACATATTTATATATATATATATATATATATATATACTTACACTCATTATATTCATCTACATATTATAATATATATATATATATAATATATATATATAAATATAAACATACATATATATATATGTATACACTGACATATCGCCATATTATATACAAGTTCATAAATACATCCACCCATATTATATTATATAGATACATAATACATATTTATATATACACCTATATTTATATATACTCATTATATACACATATATACATATACAGTAGGAAGCGCGTGGTGTAATGGTTAAAGTCATGGGAAATGGGCTCATCGCTCCGAGTTCAAATCCTAGACGGGGTAATTGCATTTCACTTAGCGCTAATACCCTTGGGAAAGGTATGAATCCTACTCTCCCTCCAGTTATGAGCAAATAGTAGGGCAGACTGGGCTCTTTAACCTTGGTTAGGCAACCGGTCTAGGAGAAGGAAAACTCTGAATTCAAACCTGTTAAACTCCGCTTAAGAAATTGACATTGTGTCGCATCCTGCTCGTGCGGAGGGGTTGGTAAATATATATATATACATATACATTCATATTTATCCACATACATATATACAGCCATATTTATGTATATACATATACATATATACAGCCATATTTATGTATATACATATACATATATACAGCCATATTTATGTATATACATATACATTTATAGAGCCATATTTATGTATATACACATATATACACACCCATATTTATACATATACATATATATACACACCCATATTTATACATATACACATATATACCTACCCATATTTATACATATACACATATATACCTACCCATATTTATACATATACACCTACCCATATTTATACATATACACCTACCCATATTTATACATATACACATATATACCCACCCATATTTATACATATACACATATATACCCACCCATATTTATACATATATATATATAATTATATATATATATACAAATACACGCGTGTGTGTGTGTGTGTGTACATATATACATTTATCATTGAATTTATAAAGTAGTTTAAAGGTAAACCAGTCCAGTTTTTTTAGCAGCAATGGAATTGATAATTCCTAAAGATATCGATGTATTCGCCAAACATTTATTTATTTATTTTGATTAGCCTATTATATTAATCTATAAGCAATCACTATCGGAGGGTATTTCTGTTTCGGTAGGGAGTGTCTCAAAGATATCAGGAAAATGAAAGAAGCGCACTAGATTTGCTCGATGCCTCTGCTTATCTGGATGGACTCCAAAGTTGGCAGAGAGTAAAGAAGATGTGAGTGGGTTTTGCCAAAGTCATAGAAAGATAATGAAATATCCAGGGCGTGTCTTGTTCGACCGTACACCATATATATATATATATATATATATATATGCATATATAATGCATTTCAGCAAGGATTAAACGGTCTTTTTGAGAGCGTATCTAAACTAGTTTAATTGCTCTTTAAGTTTGAAAACATTAGTTATATGCAAGCCAATCTACAAACAGGTTTCTAAGTCATTTATTTGGAGTAACCCTTGATAGCCATTACTCTCAGCTCGACCTTGATCCGAAGTCGTAGTACGTGTGGTGTAGAATACACCTATGCAGAGAAGTAAGTTCCTCCTTGTTGGATTTTGTGTAAAGTATTCAACTCTGTTACAAAATGAATGCCAAAACTAAAACTAGAGTTTGGTAGGTGGCTTATATGGAGCTTTGGGTTGTTCCATTATGATCTCAGGCAAGTTCACTTCCTGAGTTCTGATTGGCTGTTGGATTTCAGGGTGAGTAAGAACATGGATAAGTACCCACTCTTCAGCCATCACTTTGCATTATGCCAGCAGCATGCAAGGACTGTATTAAGTTACAGCTTGTCTGTTGTTTTCGTCTACTAACTCGACGGTAGTTAGAACCCCACTGCGACGGTGAGTATCATATTGTTTCTATATCGGAAGGATAACTTTTACACTCATCAATGGGGTCAACTGTTGGCCTTGTGTGGCGACCCGTAATGCTTAAAGAAAGAATCCTGCAGAAGTCCATTACTTGAAACACTCCACTTTGCTCCTTATTTAGGCAACACAGGCGGCTGATTACGTCAAATCCTAACACTTTTTTTTTCTAAATATTGCCCTAATACAACCCCCAAATATTTGTATTATATGTGTTAGAAGGCAGTGGCCGAGGATCTTAGTGTCTTTGGTATGATGCTAAACTATATCTAGTGACGTTTGAATTCTGGAGCTCTGGGGATTGTGGAATATTACTATATCGCTATTACTTCTCTGTCCACCAGGATGCCATCATTAAGCATCATAGGCCACCACCCAGGGCCAACAGGGGTCTCATTGGAAGAGTCTTAAACTTTTACAGAGATGCAGTAGGTGTATTCTAAAACCAAGAACGACAGAGCTAGCTCAGTCGGTAGAGCACACGCCGGGGAATCTCAAGGTTCCTGGATCGATACCGCTCCCCACAAACTCAGCGCATGAGTAGCACATATTGAATAATCTGATCTGTGTGGTAAAGTAAGGAGCTGACGGTAAGTGGGGCACTCCACTTCAGCAAAAACAATCTCCTTGATTTGGCACTAGGCCAACAGGATGTCGTTCTTAAGCATCACACGTCGCCAACCACAGCCAACAGGTTGCTCCATTCGGGAGACCTTACCCCTATGTGTAGTTGGCGTATTCTACTTCCCCAACCAACAGGGTAGACAGACGGTTGTTCTTTTGTTCGATGTGCCATGAAATGTTCAGTACACCTTATAAGATTGAAAGAGAAATCAATATATGTGTGTTTATATGGAAACTGTAGTATTCCTATGTCTACCTTTTTTTTTAGCGTAGAAAAGCCTCGTATGTTTATTCATTTTATTGCTTTTCTACATTGCGTGTTTTCTGTTTGTAAAGTTTGCAAGTCACGATGAAGCAGACGCAAAAACAACGTTTAATGCTATTAGTAAGTCTCTAATGAAAGTAAACTTGATGGAACATTCTATGTATATAAACGTTTGCAAGAAGAATCTACGTATTTAGAAGGAAACTACTTTTCACTTCATTCTATCAGATTGACCTGTAGACGGATTAATTGATGAGACAGAAAGGTCAGTGTTTAATTAAACATTAATTGATTGATTTGTCTCCTAACATATTGTAATCGTTCTTGCTGGATTCTAATGAAAAAGCTGAATTTTTACTTCATTTCGAAAAGGGTAGATACGCAATAAAACATATATGGGGGTTGGGGAATGACAGCCTATTTTCTATTAGAATATGTATTAAAATCGCCCTATTATAAAAGATAGTTTAATATTTGCTCAGAACAGAAGCTACAACATTTTACAAAAATAATGTAAATTTTTTGCACTACGATTTTTCCGAAATGTTGTACAGTGTTGAACCATCTTAAAGTTAGAAAATACCAAAAATTTGAGTTCTGAATTCCAAAAATTTGCGGAGTTATGTTGATTCTAAAAATCTATATAACTCTCCAAATTTGGATGGGGGTATCGCGAAAAATGGTCACTTTTTGTTCTCAATTTTGGTCAGGAAAATGAGTTCTAGAGCTTCCCTACTCCTAAAAATTGGTTTCTAAGAGCATTTTAGCCCAAAGGAATCCAAAATTGTTGTCAGGAAAGTCTTAGAGTTAACCAATTTAAAGTTATAAATGATTTCTAATTTGCATAATTTTAAATGATACAGCTTCGGTTGTGAACAAATATCAAACTAGCTTTTTGGTACAAATAATGTTCAATGTGAAATAATAATTCAAAAAAATTGTCAGATGTGGTGCCACATCGAGATATTGATCTTTCTAGGAAACAAAAAGAAATCATCAATAACTTAAAATTGGTTGACTTTAAAACTTTTTCGATAGCTTTTTTGGGGTTTCATGGGCAAAAATGCTTTAATAAATCAATTTTTAGTGATAGGGAATATCTAAACCTCATTTTACAGACAAAAATAGATTACAAAACGTCGCCATTTTTCGGCAACTCCAGCATATTTGGAGAGCTAAAAATAGACTTAACTCCGCCAATTTTTGGAATTGGAAGCTCAAATGGAAGCTGGGGATCGTCTAATGTTAACAGTCCACCCTTGGAAGAAATTCAGAAAAACTGAGGGTGGTGACAATTTTACTTTTTTCTGGGTGATTTGACATGGAATTACCCAGGACCCAATTCCACAATCCTTTAGATTTCCAGTAATGGAGCCTCGTCATCAGATGTAATTTAGTGGGATGCTCATGATACCCCTTTTTTGATGGTGACTTACTCCTATGCAGGGGATGTAATTAACGTATTCTAAGATCCCCCAACAAACACAAGCCAAGTGAAGAATTAATATCTACCACGAAATCCTCCACAGTCGTAATATTGCTCTCTGCGAGTATCTTTTGTGTTCTTTTTATTCAATTTGTACGCTTAGCGACGTCTCAATTATTGAAGTAAGTCAGTCAGTCTACAATTGGTTTGAACAATGTGACTGGCCAAGCACAACTGAACCAGTGTCAAGACAACTGGTACTTATGGGAATTCAGAACAGTCCACTCATGCATTTGGGTGATTCCATTCCCGAGTCCTGATTGGCTGCTTGGTTTGTAGGATCCTTTGAGGCTCCATAAATCCTGCCATTTTGCAGTAGTCTTTTTGCAGCAAACCAGAATCGTATTTCAGTTACGACTGCTTGCTGTCTTGTCTTGTCAATTCGACGGTAATTGGGCTTAGTATGATTATTCTACATCAATGATACCCAATGTACATGAAGAAAATTTAAGGAATTGTATGCGAGCTTGCCTTCTCTTGTCAGTTGGATTTTTCCAGAAATTTTTGATAGAGATTTAACTCGACTGAGGAAATATGTGTTTTGAATAATCAGAACACTACATCGATGGCATTCTTTTGAAGCTGAGATACTTAATGTTAATTTTATTATTTCCTTTAGAAATTGTTTCATTTAATTTTTAGTAAAAATAATTTTTATACTCTGATGTATTTAACCGAATAAACGCAATTCTACATAAATTCACATATGTAGAATCAATTAAAACATTAGTTATTACACGCACATATATATGAATTAATACACAATATGTAATACACATACAATATGTATAAATACATACGAGTGTAGATACTGAAATATCTATTCATACAAAAATATAAATGTGTATATATATTATATATATATATATATATATATATATATACATGTAGAATTAAACAAAAAACACATTTGTTTAACAATTTTATTTTTGATCTTTTCGAGTTTTCTGGCCAACTTTTTAATGCAGTACACACATTTTAAAATGCCTGTAACACCTTTCTCACCAATTCTTCTCCTTCCAGATTCCACATGAATATAATTTAAAAAAAACTGGAACACATCACCCCTGATGATGGCACTTCGAAGTGCCGAAAGTACTTGGGACCTGAACTTTGGTGGACTTATCCATGAATTCCACCCAAACATTAAAAAGTTGGCCAGAAAACTCGAAAAGATCAAAAATAAAATTGTTAAACAGGAGATGTGTCTTTTGTTTAATTCTACATGTATAAATGAAAGAATGCTGCCCCCACCACATATATATATATATATATGAAATAGATATTGATTTAGAAGGAATGGGGGAAGGAATAGAGTAATGGCATGCGAGAGAGAGAGAGAGAGAGAGAGAGAGAAATACAAAAAATATTTAAAATAAAACGAAAATATTAATGATATAAAAAGTCGTCGGGGCGGCCTCAAGTCGGTATCAGCCAGTCAGCGAGGGAGTCTATCCCCTTTTCTATAGCACTAGACCAAGGAGATTGTTTTGGCGGACTGAGGTGGAGCCCCAAACCTACCATCAGCTCCTTACTTTATCGCACAGTTCCCTGTGCTACTCATACGCTGAGTTGGAGAGGACCGGTATCGAATGTGATAGTTTGGTTCGTAGGAGGAGGAGGGGGAGGAGGAAAAGCTATCGAAGTATTTTCTCGACTAACAAGAAGACTGATGCTTTAGTTGAGTTCAGAGTTTTAATTTTCCTAAACTGGTTGTCGTACCAAGGTTAAAAAAACTCAGTCCACCCTAGCATGTGCCCATAGTTGAAGAGAGAATACCTTTCCCAAAGGCATTAGCGCTATGTGAAATGCAAGCAGCCTCGTCAGGTAGTTGAACTCGTCTCACCGTGTCCATTTCCTACGACGGTAACCAATACACCACGCGCTTCCAGCAAATATAAAATGGATTGTGGAAAATCAAGGGCAGATAATTGGTGGTCGACTAAAAAATATAACTTTAGTACATGTCACAAAGTTTGTAAAAAAAATCCAATCGAGTCAGTTTCCATTAGTTTTCAGACCTTGAACCTTGATACGTTGCCAAAAATGCTTTTGATCTGCATCGCCGAAGTCACATTTCTCTGGCGAGCATTATAGAATCAGACGGCTACTTCCGGCATAGGCAACCATGTTTCGTGTCCAGAAATATTCGCTCCCTATTGTGAGAACTTCTGTTTTTGATGTAAACGGACCATTTCCCAAGAGAATAAAGACCGCATTTTAATTAGAAAAGCGGCAGTTTTTAGTAAAAGAAAAAAAAATGGCAAAACCTACAATAATGGCAAACAATTAGTGAAATGGTCTTCTCAAGGTTCTGCTTCGAAAAGAAGCGGATATTGCTACCAGAGGCAAAGGCGAAAAATCTAATAACACACAGCAAAGTCCGATAAGCTACGAATAAATCTAGTCTGAACAAATGCTTTATGTCTATACATCGTAAAATAGATGTACAGTTCTTCCAGGCCGTTGTCGTATCAGTGCTGCTGTATGGCTGCACCACCTGGACCCTAACTAAGTGACTAGAGAATAAAATAGATGGGAGCTGCACAAGAATGCTGCGGGTGATCCTGAACAAGACGTTGAAATACCCTACGAGAAAACAGCTGTACGGTCACCTGCCACATATCACCCAAACCAGTAAGACGGACAAGACACGCGGGACACTGCTGGAGAAGCAAGGACGAACTCATAAGCGACGTCCTCCTGTGGAAGCCAGCACATGGACACGCCAGTGTGGGCCGACCCGCAAAGACATACATTGATCAGCTCTGTGCGGATACAGGATGCTGCATAGAGGACCTCCCGAGAATGATGAGCGATAGGGAAGGATGGAGAGAAATTGTCATGGATATCCACGACATGATGATGATGACACAAAGTAAAGTCATCAAAGTCTATTATCGGTATCAGCCAAACAGCGAAGAGTCTATCCCCTTTTCACTAGCGGTCGACCCGGGATACTGTCGTTGCGTCTGTAGAGAGCCATATCTCCCCATTTTACCGCACAGGTCCAAGCTGTGCTACTCGTGCACTGAGTTGGCTAGTACCGGTATGGAATCCAAAACCCTGTGATTACTAGCTGAGTGCTCTACCAACTGAGCTAAACGTCCATTTTAGGTTATAGATAAGCAAGCTTGTTCCATACTAGCATACACCTGTCTAGCTTATATAAAGGCCAAAGGGGAGTGTTGAATATTGTGGACAACTCAGTCGACAGGATTCCGTCCTTAATCATCTCGAGTCACTATCCACGGCCTACTCGCGGCCCAATTGGGGGAGGGGATCTTACTCTCAGCAGATATATACGTGTGTATTTAAGCGTCGCGCGTATGTATATGCCTGCTAGTATATCTGAATGAGTGTATGTAGGTGTAGAGAAGATATCATAGCATCGATATAAATTTAAAAAAAGATTTAATATTAAGAATGCAGATAAAAAGATTTTGAACAGAGGGGGTATGATTGCAAAATAGAACAACTTTGAAACTAACTCTTCCATCATTTTATATTACGCCCGTCTTTCATTGGTAAATTTTCCTAATTTAACTATTTAGTTAAGATAGGAAGTAAAGAATAACATTATAGTTATTTTTCTTTGTTAATCGATTTCTTTTAAGATTTATCCGAGATTTTTGCTTATATTTAGTAAGATAAAACCAAACAATTAGAAATCAATAATACTAAGCATATATTTATTAAAATCAAATTTTTAAGATCAAAATGCAAATTAGCCTTACCATTCACACTGTAATCAGCTATTTTGTTGTATATATAATACAATTGCATGTTATTAGTATGTAGATATGGTCAACAGACTTAATTATGTAAAACAATTTTATTAATAATTGGGTTTTAAATAAAAAATAAAAAAGAATGTGATGTAAATAACAAAGGGAATTGTGATTTGTATAGTAATATAGTTTCGGTTACAGACGGACACACCCACAATCTCCATTATAATAAGATATCGTTCACTCTAATAAGTGTATAAAATCACGTTACTATTCGCGAAGAGATAGCAACGTTTGAGAAATATCTAACTGCACTCAGTAACACATCACGTGACACAAAATGCAGCAAATAAAAGATGAAGCTATAACTAAGATAAAACCGAAATCGTCATCGTTGAGGTGGACTAACGTCAGTATCAGCCAGACAATGAGAGAGTCTATCCCCTCTTCACTAGGGCTAGACCAAGGAGATTTTTTTTGGCGTATGTGGTGTAGTGCCACACTTACAATGACCTTCTCACTTTACCGCACATATCCCTGTGCTAGTCATACGCTAAGTTGGCGAGGGTGGGTATAGAACCCGGAACCTTGTGGTTTCTAGTCTGATGCTCTACCGACTGGGAAATAAAAATATGTAAAATAAGAGTAAACTTGGTTTAATGACCTATAGTCAGTTTTAGTCGGATAGCAAGACCAGGGTTTTTTTTGCTGAGATGGAGCGCCACAACTTTACCGTCCAAATCATTATCGAATCTGTGCTCCTCATGCCCTCAGCTGGAGGGGGTCGGTATCAAACCCGGATCCGTCGATTCCAAGTGGGTGCTCCACCGACTGAGATTGATGTTAACATATTGGATTAATGACGAGAGTTGGCATTGTCTCTTCTATACTAAAATTTAAAATAGACTTGATAAATTATCCTGAACAATTTTGTTCTATGTTAGACGATAACGCAACGATCCTGTGATTTATAAGATTACTATAATAGAGATATTTACCAACACCTCCACAAGAGTAGGATGTGGCATAAGGTCAATTTCTGAAGCGGAGTTGATCAGGTTTAAAAGTTTTCCTTTTCATAGACCATTTGCTGTACCAAGGTTAACTCTTTGTCTACCAATTTTCCCCCAAGGATATACCAAATTCTATTGGTATTTTTACCTGTATGATTGCGATATTTCCAAGTTCACTATCTATACACGTTAGAACTCCTATCTAAATAAAGCCCTAATATTGTTATTTGGGTTCTTCTGCTAAACTATAATGAACTAACCATAATGTTTTGTACTTTGTTTTGCTAGTGGTGGGGTAGCCACCGTAAGTGGTTTAAAGTAGGCAAAGATTTAAAGAGGTCAGTCCATCCTATCATAGTTGAAGGGAGAATGGTTGGATTCGTACCTTTTCCAAGAATATTAGTGCTATGTGAAATGCAACAAACCTCGTCCCAAATTTAGACTCCTGTCGTCGTGTACTACTGTAATATCCACCGTTTCGCCTGGGATTGTTGAATACGACGGAGTGGACATTACAGTAATCGACAATCAAGACAATATTGTCAGGGCGTGATAAAAATCTGATATAATCACGGATGATGCAATATTTTCAAAGCCAAACACATTTCATCACACACCTCAGAAATAGATTTATATTACTGTATACCTCTGCAAATTATCTCATCAGAGGAAAAATAGAAATCGATTACATCCTGTCACTCCATTTGGTCTAAAACTGACTGTATGGTGAAGGAAACAAAACCAAAGGCCAAACAAATTTCAATATACACCCCGAAAATAGATTCATATTACTACGCACCACTGCAAATGACCCAATCGGAGGAAAAAATCAAAATCGATTACAACCTGTCACTCCAGTGGGTCTAAAACTTATTGTATAGTGAAAGAAGAGAAACGTAAGTAGTTGTTTCAATTTATTTGCACAGGGGTGTAATGGTGTGACTGGTGTTCGAACTCTTACGCTTCCTTGGAGTATCGTCTGTCGCAGACAATTGCTGTGGGACAACTACTCGACAGTCGAGACAATAGTGTCTGGGCGTGATGAAAACCTGACTCAATTACAGATGACGCAATATTTTTTCAAGGCCAAACGAATTTCATCATGCACCCCGAAAATAGATTCATATTACTACGCACCCCTGCAAATTGCCTAATCTGGGGGAAAAAGAGACCGATTACACCCTGTCACTCCAGTGGGTCTAAAACTGTTTGTATGGTGAAAGAAGGGAAAGTTAAGTGGTTGTTTCAATATATTTGCTCAAGGGTGTAGATGTTTTGAAAGATTAAACGGTAACCAAATAATCTTGATAGACGCTAAAAGCATTTTATTTGACTTAAGCATGATTAATAATATACATACATATATATAATTGATGGAATACCGAAATCCTTTCAGCTGATTTTATATTTATATTTAAAATAAGATAAAAAAAAATATTTTTTATACTTCCATCAAAGTGGTTAATTTAATTGCATCAACATAAGTATATCTTTCATTCCTTTCTACATTTTATGAATCCTTTTAAGTTGGAACGTCACAGATTTACACTTGAGTAACGGTTGTGAATACTTTCGCTGTGGATTATTTTAATTCATTTGATTTTCCCAATGGATTCAGGGATTTTACAGCGAATGGCGAAGGAGAATAAGAAACTTGAGATTTATTTGTATCATTTTGCAGCGCCAGCGGCAGAGAGAGAGAGAGAGAGAGAGAGAGAGAGAGAGAGAGAGAGAGAGAGAGAGAGAGAGAGAGAGAGAGAGAGTTGTATTTTTATTGAACGTTTTATCGTGAAAATATCTTAAAGCCTATTAGTAATTAAAAGGTTCCGAAAATTCAAACAAGTCAACAAATATCAGAACTAAACCAAACATGTGTACGAGTAGGGATTCAAATTCAATAAAATAGTGTGCTTTGCTTATACAGAAGAACGATTGCCCACCCAATATATGTATATATATATACTAGCAAATATATGCACCCTCCGTAGGGTGCAAGTATCTAAATTTTGATATAATAAAATATCATGTTAAATTAGAAAGGCTAATTAAACAGAATAAGAATGCAGATAAAAATATTTGGAACAGAGGGGGTATAATCGAAAAATAGAACAACTTTGAAACTAACTCTTCCATCATTTTCCATTACTCCCGTCTTTCATTGGTAAATTTTCCTAATTCAATTATTTAGTTAAAATAGGAAGAGAAGGGTACTGTTACAGTTATTTCTTCTTGTTAATGGATTTCTTTTAAGATTTATCCCCGAGATATTTGCTCATATTCAATAAGATAAAACCAAACAATTAGAATTCAATAATACTAAGTATATATTTATTAAAATCACATTTTTAAGATCAATATGCAAATTAACCTTCCCATTCACACTGTAAAGTGCTATTTTGTTGTATATACAAATACAATTGCATGTTCTTAGTATGTAGATATTGTTAACAGTCTTAATGATGTAAAACAATTGTATTAATAATTGAGGTTTAAATAAAAAATCAAATCAAAGAGAATGTGATGTAAATAACAAAGGGAATTGTGACTTGTATAGTAATATAGTTTCGGTTACAGACAGACAAACCCACAATCTCCATTATATATACTAGCAAATATATGCACCCTCCGGGTGCAAGTATTTAAGTTTTAATATAATAAAATATTGTATTAAATCAGAAAGGCTAATGAAACTAAATAAGAATACAGATAAAAAGATTTGAAACAGGAGTATAATAAAAGATTTGAAACAGAGGGAGTATAATAAAAAATGGAACAACTGAAACTTACTCTTCCGTCACTCTCGTCTTTCATTGTTATTTATTCTAATTTAAGTATTTAGTTAAAATAGGAAGTAAAGAATAAAATGATAGTTATTTTATCTTGTTAATGGATTTCATTTAAGATTCATTGAAGAGATTTTTGCTTATATTCATTAAAATAAAACCAAACAGTTAGAAATCAATAATACTAAGCACATATTTATTAAATTCGATTTTTTAATATTAATATGCAAATTAGCCTTCCCGTTCACACTGTAAACCGCTATTTTGTTGTATATATAAATATAATTGCATGTTGTCAGTATGTAGACATGGTTAACAGTATTAATAATCTAAGACGATTTTATTAATAATTGAGGTTTAGATAAAAAATTAAATCATGAAGAATGTGATGTCAATAACTAAGAGAATTGTGACTTGAGTAGGAATATAGTTTCGGTTACAGACAGAAAATCACACACTCTCCATTATAATAAGATATATGGACTCTCTCGTCGATTTATAAATATAGAAAACTGATGCCGTCATGTCTGTTGTTGATTTTTTTTTTGCCGATTGGGTCCTCGAAAAAGGATTGATAAAGTGTGTTGAGCTCATTATGTTAAAAATAAACTTCACTTGATCTCATTCCATGATAATATCTTAGTCAGTCTATGAACTTTGCAGCCGACTCTTACCTGTATCTATGTAGGGAGAGAAATAGCGAAACTTTTGGATATTGGTTCATATAGAAAACGGAAGTACCGTTTCTGCCATTGTTGTAATAAACGGAAGAATCGCTTCGGCCATGTTTGACCTGTTATAATAAATAAAAACAGCGGAAGTTGTAATTCAGTTAGCCCAGTAAAAATGGAATACGTTCTTCTTGTTATTCGCAAATAGTTGCTAAAGTGTTATATATATATATATATATATATATATATATATATTGGCTAGGAGGTTGATTTAGAAGGCTATCACAATGCAGTTTGGAATAAATAAAAAATAATCATACGGTAACAATGGTGTTGTGTGTTGACCTGTATTTTTATTATTTCTTGAATTTTCGAGGTAATGCTCTTTATAAAAATAATTGAACTGAAGCAGTCCAGCTATGGCATTTCTCCCCCCCCCCCAAAAAAAAGAAGTGCCATAGCTGGACTGCTTCAGTTCAATTCTTTTGATAAAGAGGTATTACCTCGAAAATTCAAGAAATAATAAAAATACAGGTCAACACACAACACCATTGATACCGTATTATTATTTTTTATTTATTCCAAACTGCATTGTGATAGCCTTCTAAATCAACCTCCTAACCAATACATACACAATGCTCCAAGCAAATTATGAAACTCTTTTATATATATATATATATATATATATATATATTATGGACTCTCTCGTCGATTTTCGACGCATGACTGTTCATCTAATGAACACCCAACACAGTTATTTGTTTATAGTGATGAAGGCTTGTGTAGGACCATTCCACACTTTTTGGCACCGTCGATAGGAAAGAATTGGTCCATCAAGGAATGCCACAAACCCAATCAACGACTGACCTCAGGAATTTTGAATTCAGAGTTATCCCTCTCCTATACTGGTTACCTACCCAAGGTTAAAGAACCCAGTCTGCCCTACTATTTAACCCGTAGCTGGGGATTTCTACTGAAAACAGTGGTAACATCTTAATTATAGAAGTTATCCCCCAGATATCATAGAAACAATACAATACTCACCGTTGCAGTGGAATTCTAACTACCGTCGAGTTAGCAGACAAGAACAACATGCAATATCTAACTTAAATACAGTCCTTGCATGCTGCTGACATAGTGCAGACTGATGGCTGAAGAGTGGGTACTTATCCATATCTTTACTCACTCTGAAAACCATCAGCCAATCAAAACCCAGGAAGTGAACTTGCCAGAGTTCATAATGGAATAACCCAAAGCTGTATATAAACCACCTACCAACACTAATAATAATCATACTAAGTTCCAATTATCGTCGAATTGGTAAAACAAGGCAACAAGTAGCCGTAACTCAATACGGATCTAACCTTTTTGCTTCTCTACTTCAGAATGCTAGAGTATTTATGAAGCCTTATAACATCATAGAAACCAAGTAGCCAATCAAAACTCATGAAATATAATCACCCAAATACATGAATGGACTATTCTTGAATTCCATAAGTACCAGCCGTCTTGGACACAAGTTCGGTTGTGCTTAGTCAGTTGCTGTTGTCCAAACCAACAGTATACTGACTGATTGACTGACTTGTTCAGCTGTGCTTAGCCAGTTAATGTTGTCCAAACCAATAGTATAGTGACTGACTGGTTCAGTTGTGCTTAGCCAGTTGCTGTTGTCCAAAATAATAATATACTGACTGACTGACTTGTTCAGTTGTACTTAGCCAGTTGCTGTTGTCCAAACCACCAGTATACTGACTGACTGATTGACTTTGCCACCGAAAGATTTGTGTGAGCGATTATCTCTTCACCAGTTAATTATATTTCTAATGGCTTCTTGTTCAAGATCATTGTTGGAAATAAATCATTATTAAACGTTTGATCTCGTCTTAATCCTAACAATATTATGAGGTTCAATCTTTCAAACGTAGTTCGAGGCCAGAAAAGCATATGTCATGTGGGTTAATCCTGGTATTAGGCTGAATATCTTACAGTCCAAATGGAATATTTTAATCTTCTTTGGCATTGAATAATCGGACCTGAAAGACGAACCAATATCAATTAATGTCCGTTGAAAGTAGACATTTGAAATATTTTCTGCTACCCAGAACATATGAAAGAACACTTCATATTACTCTTTTAGTAATTTCTCCTGTGAAAAGAGACAATTTCCGTTTTATTTTGCGCGATTTTTATATGCGCTAAATGTTGCCATTGCAATGACGATAGGAGGACAATCAACACGGAAACTATCTTTACATAATCTTTTATTCTCTCTAAGCAAGACAAAATTGGCCACTAATTAGAGAGATTGAGAGAGAGAGAGAGAGAGAGAGAGAATGAGAGAGGTGAATGAGAGTGAGAGAGAGAGAGTGAGAGAGTGAAAAAGAAGAGTGAGAGAGTGAAAAAGAGAGTGAGAGAGTGAAAAAGAAAGAGTGAGAGAGTGAAAAAGAAAGAGTGAGAGAGTGAAAAAGAAGAGTGAGAGAGTGAAAAGAAAGAGAGTGAGAGTGAAAAAGAAAGAGAGTGAGAGTGAGAGTGAGAGAGAGAGAGAGTGAAAGAGAGAGAGAGTGAAAGAGAGAGAGAGAGTGAAAGAGAGAGAGAGTGAAGAGAGAGAGAGTGAAAGAGAGAGAGAGTGAAAGAGAGAGAGTGAGAGTGAAAGAGAGGAGAGTGAGAGTGAAAGAGAGGGAGAGTGAGAGTGAAAGAGAGAGGGAGTGAGAGTGAAAGAGAGAGGGAGTGAGAGTGAGAGTGAAAGAGAGAGGGAGTGAGAGTGAGAGTGAGAGTGAGAGTGAGAGTGAGTGAGTGAGAGTGAAAGAGAGAGAGTGAGAGTGAGAGTGAGAGAGAGTGAGAGTGAGAGTGAGAGTGAGAGTGAGAGTGAGAGTGAAAGAGAGAGGGAGTGAGAGTGAAGAGAGAGAGTGAAAGAGAGTGAGAGTGAGAAACAGAGAGAGTGAGAGTGAGAAAGAGTGAGAGTGAAAGAGTGAGAGTGAGGAAGTGAGAGAAAGAGTGAGAGAGAGTGAAAGAGAGAGTGAAAGAGAGAGAGAGAGTGAGATGAAAAGTGAGAGAGGAAGTGTGAGAGAGAGTGAGAGATTACGGTGATAACCCAATGAGACGCGGTAAATGAAAGAAAACAAAAATTGGTGAGTGTGAGATGAGTGAAGACTGAAATGTGAACAGAGAGTCGAATTGTGATTCAAGGTGTCTGAAGAACAATAATATACTAATCTACCTTGGAGCTGACGATCTTTTGAGGCTGAAAAACAAAGACGAGCAGTTTGTTTAGCACAGTTTGTCATATAGTACCTAAATAATGAGAATGGAATCGTTTGTTTTCCCCTATCATTAATGTCTCACGAAACCTCTAAGGAGAGAAACAAGGAGATCTCACAGGATTTGTTAATTCAATGTAGCTGTTGCTAATTACTGTTTACCGTGTATCTTTACTTAGTAAATCGCCCCCCCCCCCCTTGTGAATATGCAACCCTGTTTCTAGGTTTCGATTATTTCTCTATGATGAGAAAATATATTCAGAGGATGTATTTATTCATAAATGCTGATTTGCCGAAGTATATTATTTTTTTCTTCTTTTGTTTTGTTTTTATGTCAAACTATATTCATGTTCTATTTATCGGAATGTTTGAGATGAGGTTTGATTATTAGTACTAGCAAATATATGCACCCTCCGGGTGCAAGCATTTAAGTTTTAATGTAATAAAATATTGTATTAAATTAGTAAGGCTAATGAAACTAAATAAGAATACAGATAAAAAGATTTGAAACAGAGGGAGTATAGTAAAAGATTTGAAACAGAGGGAGTATAATAAAAAATGGAACAACTGAAACTTACTCTTCCATCACTCTCGTCTTTCATTGTTATTTTTTCGAATTTAAGTATTTAGTTAAAAGAGGAAGTAAAGAATAAAATGACAGTTATTTTATCTTGTTAATGGATTTCATTTAAGATTCATTGAAGAGATTTTTGCTTATATTCATTAAAATAAAACCAAACAGTTAGAAATCAATAATACTAAGCACATATTTATTAAATTCGATTTTTTAATATTAATATGCAAATTAGCCTTCCCGTTCACACTGTAAACCGCTATGTTGTTGTATATATAAATATAATTGCATGTTGTCTGTATGTAGACATAGTTAACAGTATTAATAATGTAAGACAATTTTATTAATACTTGAGGTTTAGATAAAAATAAAATCATGGAGAATGTGAATGTCAATAACTAAGAGAATTGTGACTTGAGTAGGAATATAGTTTCGGTTACAGACAGAAAAACACACAATCTCCATTATAATAAGATAATACTACGTTGAGGGGTCATTGATCGGTCCATGGCTGACAACCGTTGATTGTTTACCCTTCCAAACTTTAACCTTTCTTTTTCTCATATCTTTTTCTTCTCTTTCTCCAGAAATCCGATTACCGTCTTCTTTTCAATCCCCAAATTCTCTACAGAGCATAAGAATTACACTACAATTTCTCTGATAACTCTGATACTATATTGAATCTTAAGAACGAGACATATCAATGAAGCGTCAATGATATGACCGACCGAATTTATTTGGAAAGAGATTCAACCTAAGATAAATATGCATTTAACCCATTGAAGAATAACTTGATTTTTATCAAGTTTTAGATTCCCAAAGTGTCAGTTAAATAACAAATTTAATTAATTTTCAATATCCTAAGGAATGCATATCTTAACCTTATCTGGATAATTAAAATGATTTTTTTTGTCAATATATTTTCTCATTGCCATGAAAAATGCACTTGCAAATTTTATTCGAGATGCAACCCAATTGATATTTTACTGCTTTGATTTGTCATAAAATATCTAATTTGTTCACTGCAGGATAGTTGAGTCATTAAAATTCATAAGCGTATATAATACACCCCGGCTCACACACAAACACACACACACATAATATATATATATATATATATATATATATATATATATGTTAAATAAAAGTGTAGTTATTTCTGGGTGATTATGTATATGTGCGTGCTTGTGTTTTGATTATCAGTAAAATATTCCACTTGTTTAAATTTGTGTCCAATGCAACAGAGGTTTAGTCATTAAATCATAAGTGTATATAGTACCCTTCCAATGCAAACACGTGTGTGTGTGTCTTATCAAAAGTGCAGTTATTCCTGGGTGATTATATATATATATATATATATATATATATATATATACCGTAATTGACGGCATATAGGACGCACTTTTTTCCCAAACTTTTGGCTCCAAAAATTGCGCTGTGTCTTATTCATCGCCGGTGAAGTTAGAGATCTCCCGTAGTCAGAGGCTAATCTTCTCTATGATGCTCACTAACCCAGCTTACGCTCAGTACTTTTACCTACTCTAAACTCCATGCATCTTTATTTTATTGCAGGAATTGTTATAATCAAGGTTAACATGATAGTATGGTGGCGAGGAAAAAACAAATACACTAAAAACTTTTTGTTCCTGGATCTGACCTGCTGAAATGTGGGTGGGTCTTATATGCCCGTGATTTTTATATGCCGTCAAATACGGTATACGTGTTCTAGATTTATAAGTAAAAAGTGCTCAATATCATGAATAGAGAATTCATATCTAAGTCAAGGTTGCGTAGACATGGAGTCAACGGCACCTGGCAACTGACAATTTCTGGCCTTGTTGGAGAATAGCTCACCGACACACACACGTGTATATATAGGCACTTTTTACATTATCATTTGCTTAGGGCTGTGTTTTGCGGATCATTTTTTATTTATTAGACCATGAATAATATTTTAATATCCTAATCTCTTTAGCACGGGATAATATCAACAACCGTGGCCAACTTAAAGCCTATTTAACCTCGTTAATAACTAATACTTTCATTGTTGATATTTTAGTTGGATCACTATTCGTCTGTCTTCGAGTGGGGGTAGAGGCAGGGATTAATTTTTCTTATAAACCTGATGGCTATTTACTGCTATCTTATATTTTGCTGACTCGTTTCTGTTACGGAGTTGATTTGCTAGTTATATGGTTCCGCTCAATCGTGCGCTATACGGTTGACACAGTCTAGCTTGCACTTTTAATGGATCCTGTTTGGTTTGGTTTACGACACATCAACCCCAGTGGGTCATTTTAAAGCCGACAAAGTTTCGAAATAAATTCCTTCTTAATGGATACTCAATTTGTTTTTGTAAACACGTTTTCTATTTAACCCATAAATGGGACCCCAACAGATAGTACCACTCCGTGTCAGAGTGTACTAGGGAGAAAGGGTGATGAAGGGATACTCCACATTTCCCAAATCCATAGGACTGGAACCTCACCATTCCCAAGACATTAAGACCTGCAGCCCCCACCTCCTATCACCCATATGATAAAAAGGATTGGGGCTTGCCATAAGGGCTACACGCGTGGGGCAATCAGAGGTTCTAGGACTTGGCATGACCAGCTGATTGATCAAAGGGGGCCTCTCCGACCCCCTGCCTAGCCTAAGTAAGTGTCTACGTGGAGTGTTGCATGTTATGGACTGAATAATTTATAGAATATCACTAATAAGCCACTGTAACACACTTACATAAATATAAGAAAGATTGAAAGAAAATTGGTGAAAAATACCTTAATTTAAAGAATAGATTAAGAGTTTAAAATTTTAAAAAGTTGAAAACTAAAACCGCCTACTTTGCATAGATCAGATTAAAAAAGTACAATAAATAGAACAGAGGTTCGCAGACTTTTGTTTACATCACTAATTTATTTTGTTCTTAAATCAACGAAAGCCCTGATAAAGGTCTATCGAAACAGACCGAAACACTGCAGGGTAGGCTTAATAAACATCATTTGTTCATGAAACTTGTGTTTTTTTTCATTTTTTACAATATTACATATTGCCGGATTTACTTCCACTTTTTCTTCATATATATGTTAAAAAATGGCTTAGATCTATTTAACATTTTAACTAAATAATTTTGATATTTTATTCTAAATAATAATTAGTAATTTGATTTTTTGTTTCCCCTCCTCTCTTGTGATTAATTAGCAAACAATTGAATTATAATTAAATATCTTAATTACAGAAAACAAACAATTACAAATAGAAAAGAAACTATTTACCATCCTTAAGAAAATCAGGGAATATATCCAATGGAAGATTTGTTTACATCCAATTGAATTATAATTAAACGTGTCAATTACAGAAAATAAACAATTACAAATACAATAAATACATATCTGTTCACAAATATAAATTTATTTAACATTTTAATTAAATGATAAGTTTAATATTTTATTCTAAATAATTATTAATTACAAAATATTATACCTTGCACTGTGTTTATCTTATCGATCATAAAATTAATTCCTTAATATATAAAATGCTGAACATTTCATTACAATTGGATGATTCTCTGATTTGTTTTATAATTCACAAATCTTTAAAACAATTATTTGATAATTCCCCTTTGTATTGCCATGCACCCATTTTTTCGTAATGGAACTATTTATCAACCTTAAAAAAATCAGGGAATATATCCAATGAAAGATTTGTTTACATACAAGTGAATTACAATTAAATATTTTAATAAGAGAAAATAAACAATTACAAAATAAAAAGAAAGATTGAAAGACAAGTTGGTAAAAAATTCCTTAATTTAAAGAATTAATGTTTTTTTTAATGCAATAAAAATATCCATGTTAAAAATGGTTTAGATTTATTAAACATTTCAACTAAATAATAAGTTTAACACTTTGTTGTAAATAATTATTTATATATTTTGTGAGTCCTAAATTTTCTTTGGCACCACATGGGTGCTTGTGTACCTCTATTTTTTCAAATTTGACCCTGCACTCCCCCCACCATCTCATGGCCCCGGAGGAGCCATATTGCTCTCGTTGAGAAACCCTGGTCAATAGTGACTTTAAGCATGTTAACTAACATTATGAATATGCTCACATGCCACGGAGGTACTTTGTATTGTGACGAAAAAGCAATCACAAATTAAGAGGTGAACATCCTCGCCCCGCAGAGACAAATAGGTAACAACTAGACTTACTTCACGCATGGAAATTTTGCAACAATGTCTTTTTGCGACATTATTAACGGTATCAAGTAAATAACTTTTTAGGTCTGGTAAGATTAGAATCAGGAATAAACGGGATCCTTCCCAATCAACAATAGTTGTACACACGGAAACTAGCTGGTAATTAAGTATTTATTACCGATTCAACCAATCAAAAACGACAACAATAAATATAAACCAAATTAAAGCCGTCTTCGAGCTATTCTCCCTTCCGAAGACTGCATATTCCATTTTTCTGACAATATAATGAAGAGATATGATAAATTACTGCATTCACATATCAACCTTTGTGGGTTACTTAATGCCAAAGATGTCCTTGTAGAAGAACGGTAGTGGTATTAGCTGGGGGTGAGCTTGGTCATACCTTTCCCAAGGGTATTAGTCAGAAAGTGAAGGTAATAGTGTGACTGGTGTTCAAACTTGCTTACTTTGATGTCGCAGCCCAGCGCGTTAGCCACTACGCAAAGGGGAGCACACCTTGTAGAACAGTATTTGTATTATTTAGCCCAAAGCTAGGGGATGGAAGGGTTTCATATCACAATGGTATTAGTTCGAAAGTGAAAGTAATAACGCGACAGTAGTTTGAACTTGCTTACTACGATGTCGCAGCCCAGCACCTTAGCCCACCCCCCACAAACACACACATAGCAATCGTGATTCATATTCCCTTTTTATTGCATGTATAAAAATTAATGCTTCCATTTTTCTGACAATATGAATGAAGAGATATGATGATAAATTACTATCATTGTTACATAATTGATAGGTGACCTATTAATTATTCATGGTAAGTGTTGAATTCAAAAGCAAAATGGTAATTCTTTAGAAGAGTCATGGAAAATACCCAATAAACTGATAGACAAGGCTTCACCTTTAGCTGATCAGTTATAAACTTTTTTAGATTTGTCTGTCCGATCATTATAACGAGTTAGAGATTCAGAGTTAGCTCAGCGAGCGAAAGAGACAAACACAAAATGGCGTCACTACGGTGGGCTATTTCTCTCCACGCGTTACCTTTGCGTTTTGAAATAGAGGCGTCTAAAAATATACAAATTCGTGTTAATTTTTAAGAGCAAAAGACTGGAAAAAGAAACTAAGAGAAGTCTAAGACCAATTCAAGAAGTCACAAAAAGATCAAAAGGCCGAACCAGAGAAAATTTGACCCAAGATGGCAGATAGCAGAACAGAAGATGGGACCATAGCAGTTACTACCACTCCAGTTCAGGGTGGACCTGGGTAAAATGAGAATGAAGGGAAACTCTACACTCCTCAAAGCTCCATAATCGGAACACACCTGGACAGAAAAGACACCATAAAAGACAAAGATAAGTATAAGAAGAAAAACGCCTATGCAACATCATACCATTACAATTGAGTTCGTATTGACTTTTCTTGTTATAAGGTGTGTGCTAGATACCTACACTTATTTATAGACTCGGCGATAATCATGTGACCATATTATTGCGCCAATCACTGGCAGTACTTGCTGCTGATATTGTTATTTATACCGGCTGTTCTGGTCATACATACACAGACTGCTTTGAACTTTGTGGACGACGGAACATAGGATTACATCACTGGACCTATGACACTACGTAGGATTCCATAACGCAGGACTTATTCACTTACCAGAGGATTCTATAGCTCAGGACTTACTTACTTAAGTCCTTTCAACTGGCCAAGGATGGTGGTCACAAAACTTAACAGGTTATGGCCCAGCTAAGTCGCAATGAACTAGCGACAATATCTGTTCTTTTTTCTTAAAACTTTATTTTTAGTTTCAACCATTTTTTCCTGAATACAAATATTACAGTTGGTTTTACATGAGGGGGTAAATTTTAATTTAGTTTTTTCCAACAAAATAACCCGAGGTTCTCGCTTAAGATCTAGATGTTCCCATTTTTTCATAGTTTTTATATTTCTTATTCTAGCAACAGTTAATTGCAGGGAATACAATTTTAAGTTAAAATAACCTCTCGTAGTGTTAATGTTTTAAGCAATACCTTAAAAAATAACAGATAGAAACTTCATAGCTCAGTTGGTAGAGTACTTGCCTAGGAATCGCAAGGTTCCTGGTTCGATAACTGCCCTCACCAACTCAGCGTATGAGTAGCACAGCCATCTGTGCAGTAAAGTAAGGAGCTTAATGTAGGCGTGGTGCTCCACTTCAGGGGCAAAAACAATCTCCTTGGTCTAGCGAAAGGGGGATAGACTTCGTCGCTGTTTAGCTGATAAAAAACAATAGTCAAGCCCGTCGTCTACAACTACATACCCCTTTTCATCAACCATACAAATAAGAGAAACAAGACCATCCTGGTCAGGGCTTGACAAGTAATGACGAACTCATAAGTGACGTTCTCGTATGGGCTCCTATACACAGACAAACTGATGTTTGGTTTGCTTTCTTTATTTAATAGCATATCGATATTTGTGAGTCATTAGAGTGAAAATCCATCTAAAACCTAAATAACATTTTGTTTTTAAATTTAACAACTTTTAACGAAAACTAGAACCACGTTTATAAAGTATGGGTCCAATCATTTAAATGCTGAATAATCACTTGATATGTATTTCAAGTTGGGTCAACATCGTTTGATTTTAGTAAACATGTTAGACAAACCATTGCTGATGGTTCTCTCTCTCTCTGGTGATTGATTAGCACTGTATATTCATATTCACATAAGCAAAATACAAAATCGAATACTCATGAATTAAACACAAAGGACGTCTATTGCTAAGTATTTTTGACCAAGCACATTACCATTCACAGAGACTATACTCCGGATATATATATTATATAATATATATATATATATATATATATATAATATATATACACACACACATTTCCATTCACAGAGATTATACTTCGGATATTCACACACACATACACACACGCAACATATAATACATATACCACACCATATACACACGCATATATACACAACCACAACATATACACATATATACACATACACACACATAATACACAACATATACTACTATAATACACCACATAACATATATATACACACACATACATATATATACACACACACATATATATACATATATAACACACATATACATATATATACACACACACAATATATACATATATATACACACATATCACATATATACACATTATACACACACATTATATACACACACATATACACATATATACACCACCACATAATACATTATACACCACATCACACACACACACATCATACACATATACACACAGACACACATACACACATACTATACACATACACACATATACACATACACACACACACACACACAATATATATATATATATATATATACGCGATGAAATCTTAGTACAAACAACAACATGAATATTCAAACAGATAAGACAGAAGCCATAAATGTAATTCAGCCCTTTATTCATTTAATCTAGACAGAAAATACGCTTGATTAATTTTTCAGTAAAAATGCAAATATAACCGATGTATGATCACGGTACAATCTTAGAACATGAACACAATTTTAGAATGTTACAAAACAACAAATTGGGTTAAAGTCTACATTTATGAAAAACCTCAGGAGAATTAAGAATTTGGAAAATTTACAAATACCATTATGTTCATGATAACTAAATATATTCTTTATATATTTGAGATATCTATCATCTTGTATTTCAATCAAATGTCTAGATTGGAAAGAGCGTATCACTAGGTAGATAAGAATATACAAAAAGTGTACTTAGGTACGTACATATTGATACTTTTGGCAAGACGCCAGCTTTGATTTAATTTGAATCTACGATATTATATATTTATATATATTATATATATATATATAATTGGGGTTATATCTATAAATAAACAGTGGTCAATATCATTGATAGAACATTGATATTGGATTTAAAAGTAGCGTAGCCTGGTTATAGACAGTTTCCCGCCTGTGTGATCTTTAGACTAAGTTATATACGTTGTGGTTTTGGTGCTTTAATAAGGAGAGGGGAAAGAATGAGGGCATTTGATTGGCCCGTTTACTAAGTATAGCACAAAGTTTAGCCGAATATACAACTATTTAATTCAGCAGAGTGTTCCGTTTAAATATTTCGTATTTAATTAGCGTTACATAGTGTTTAAATAACTATGGTTTAAATAGTTCTGGTTAAAAAATTTGACACATGAATAGGTAGACGTGATATCATGTGTGAACGCCGTAAGTCTGGTGTTGGTTTAATGTAGATATATAAAGTTACGTACTCTCTGTTCTATTTTTATGAAATTGATTCGATTTTTATTTTCCCTTTTCTTTTCTAAAATTACATTCATTTCAATAATAGCGGGAAAAAGACTACTATTGAAGTCAGTTAGCCTGCTGTTGGTTTTAATAACATCAGCTAAACAGAATTAAAGCAGTGTCCAATACAGCTGGTATAAATAGGAATGAAGAATGATCCATTCATGAATCAAGGTGATTTGGGTCATTTCATTCCTTGAGCTCTGATTGGCTGCCTGACTGGTTGATCTGCATGACACTGTGGAGTCCCATATATACCTGGTCACTTGGCAGTGGACTTTGTGTCATTTCGAGCTTGTATTCAGTTACAATCGCATGCCACCTTGCCTCCCCAGTTCGACGGTAATTGGAACTTATTCAACAACTACGAGGAAATAGTAGTTTCTTTTTGAAAATACATAAAATTCAATTCAATTTAAATATAGTAATAAGGTAAAAGTAGAAATAGCTTTTTTGAAAATTGAACCGTTATTATGATACAGTCTTTATGAATCAGAAAAGAAACATTTGAGATCAGTTTCATATAGAAAAAAAAAAAAAAAAGAATTAAATATTAACAATAACTCAAATACGAGTTTTGGCAAATCAAAGTAGAATGTCCTAATAAATATATATATTTACCAACCCCTCTGCACAAGCAGGATGTGACACAAGGTCAATTTTTCAAGTGAAGTTTAACGGGTTTGAATTCAGAGTTTTCCTTCTCCTAGACTTGTTTCTAGCCATCGTTAAAGAGCCCGTCTGCCCTGCTATTTACCCATATCTGGAGGGAGAATTGGATTCCTACCTTTCCCAAGGGTATTAGCGCCATGTGAAGAGCAAACAGCTTCGTCCAGGAATTGAACTTGTGTCAACGAGTCCATTACCTACGACTCTAACCATTAACCCATGCGCCTCCATGTTCTAATAAATATATGATGACATTGGGGGACCTATCTTTTATTATGAAGTATGTTTTTATATATGACTTCCAATAGTCAATCAAAGGAATAACAAACTCAATATTCTTACAGTATAATAGCAATGTTCTTTTTAATACACTCCTCCGTAAAATGTTTTAAATTAGAAAATAAAGCAATTTCCGATTCAAACTGAAACTCATTGTAGAGGCTGCGTTTATGCTTACTCGAATTATAATTTCTCAAGGGAGATAACTATCACATGCTAATTATGGATTATTCCCTCATATATTTCCAATTATAAATTTAATAACTAGTTCAAAATAAAAAACGCCCCCGGCGATGTATCTTCTCTCTGTTT